>JAKOGI010000247.1:732500-835512 GCA_029747015.1 Carnegiea gigantea | reverse complement strand
TATATATATATATATATATATATATGAATTTCTGGAAGGGTGATGAGATTATAATCATGCATACAATGATGACATAATTAGTATAGCAAAATGATTTGAACTAAAATTGTTCATTATGTAGTCATTTTCAACATATTTAGGCCCCTTCTAAAAAAAAGAATAAATAGAAAACATCATAATAACGGTCAACAACATCTAGAAAAATGATAGCTTATACGTTGTTTTTACTTAGCTTGTTCGAACTGATACTTCTACTATAGTAGCTATCATTATGGCCATTTCAATGTTGTTTTGCAATGTGAATGGTACAATTACTTCGATTTTCCTTCCGCTCTTGTAGAAAATTTTATGGAAGACGCAACTTTAATTTTTATGTAGTTGTTAGCTTATCAGAACATCTAAGAACATCAAGGGATGGTAATTTGAAGCTTTCTTCCATGCCTTCATGTATAACTGTCCTTGTATGTTATTCTACAATATTATGTCATTAACTTGACTATTTCATTTAGGGAAGTTTTAACTCGCTCATTAACAACAAGCACAGCAATTGAACCGCAACGCCTATGTGAATATTTCGCCTTGAATTGAACTCTTCAATGATTAGTAAGTAGTAATAACACCATAACCCCAAACACCCCCCCAAAAAAAACCTTCAATCTCTAATTTGTCACAACAGGTTCACTCTTTTTAAAAAAAAAAACATTTCTCCCTCTTGTTGACATCATCTGTTGTATAATTTTTCAACATTTCTCCTCTTTATTGACATTAACTGTTGTTGTACAATTATCCTTTATCCAGTCTTTTTATTGATATCTTCAATACCTCCTTAGGTGTCCCTCATCTCCCCTATCAACAACATCAATTTGACTGGGCTCTCACCCCCTCTCCTTTTCTTTCCTCCCATCTCTAATGCTACTTTCCATCAACAATGCATGCATGCCCATAGCCTGGGGGGAGGAGGGGGAGAGCCAAAATGAAAATAATCGACCAAGCTATCAATGCCACATAAATACTATAAACAACCTAAATTTCTGCCATCCAAAAGTTAATGGTGGTCTTTCTTATTCTCATGAAAATCACATTGATATGTGGTTTCCCTGCTTCTAGCAACTTCATATTCCAAAAGCAACAAGAAATTATTGGGAGCCCAAAATAAAAACAAAAAAGAGGAGGGCAGAATAGGGGAGATATAGAGAGTCGTACATAACTCAAAGTTGCACCATACATAACTATTTGTCTTTAAGAATTAAGCAACAATTTCATTTGTTAATAAAATTTCTTCAATTTAGGTGAAGTGGTTAAGAATTTAATTCCATCACTATTAGAGTTGAGTGAAAAGTAAGAAATCCAAGAATTTACCAAAATTCAATTTTTGGAAAAGGTAAAATGAAGGGGGGAGGAATGGAGCAATTGCCTTTTGCTGATCATCTTGTCCAGATTGCATGTCCTCATCTGCTGCCAAGAAGACAAAGGGACCCCTGGAAAACCCCTTAGTCAAAATGAGATTGAAGAACTAATATAACTAAATCAATAATATCGAAGAAAATGAGATATAAATACTCAAACAAAATCATGACCCAATAATACAAGGGATGTTTGCTAGATTGAGTTCTCTCCCATTTGCCTTTTCCTAATGGAAAAATGAACTCTCCGTTGAGATTATTGATCAACTTCATGGTTGTCGAGAGAGAGACAAAACGCATGGCAAAAGTGGTTTTTACTTGTTTTTTTGAGGAAGAGCTTTTTTAGGGGGGATTTTATGGAGAATGCTACAAAAACGTTGTTTAACTCCGACGGACAAAGTGACGCGTCAGTAAGCGTCGGAAAAATTGCAGACCAACCGACGGAATTTCAGACGAATTCCGACGGAAAATTAAATTTCCGACGGATTTTCCGACGGAGGAATATTCCGTCGGAAATTCCGACGGAATTCCGACGGAATTTCCGACGGAGTTCTGTCGGAAATTTAAAAATCCGACGGGAATTCCGTCGGGACAGAGTTCCGTCGGAATTTCCGACGGAATTCCGTTGGAATCCGTCTGAATCCGTCGGTGATTCCGTCGGAATTCCGCGCGGATCTCAACCCCGCTCGTTTGCCCGGCTTTAAATTGGGGAGGAGGTGTGAGATTTCGAACGGTATTTGGAGAAATAGAGAGAGAAAATGTTCGAAAAGAGAGAGAGGGAGAAGGAGGAAGAGAAAGAAAGTGAGATTTCAAGGTTTTGATCATCGAAAAATTTAACGGTAAGTGATTTTTTTGCTTAATTTATTGTTTGAAATTGAAATTGTTAAGTTAATTGATATTTTTTACGGTCTTTGTTTTTCACGTTTTGCCGCCGTCAGTGCCACCGCTAGTGTCGTCACCGTCTGTAATCTGATTGATTTTTCGGGTGTGTGAAGGTTAGTAGAATTGTTCCGCTTTCAAGTTGTGTTAATTTGATATGTGATGTTCATTTTTCGGGTATATGAAAATTAGCAGAGCATGTTTGTTTTGTTTGAATAATTTTTTTTCCGTTGAATATAAATTTGAATAACGTTAGTTTTTTATTTAATTTATTAAATATGTATGTTAGAATAAGTGGAGTAAAGCATGTTAAGTATGTAGATCTATAATAATTATTTGGTTATTTGAAAATGTTAAATATGTTAAGCATGTATATTATGTTTTATTAAAGTGAATAATTTAAATGAAACAAGTTTGTTTATAATCAAATATTAAATATGTTAGGTATGAATGTTTTTTGAGGTATGATTTAATTTTTTATAATTTGTTTAGTTTGTTTATTATCAAATGTTAAATATGTTAGGCATGAATGTTTAGTTTGAATAATTTATTTTTTTCGTTGAATATAAAATTATATAACGTTAGTTTTTTAGAATAAGTGAAGTAAAACGTGTTGAGTATGTAGATTTGCAATAATTATTTGGTTATTTGAAAATGTTAAGTATGTTAAGCATGTGTATTATGTTTTCTTAAAGTGAATAATTTAAATGAAACAAGTTTGTTTATTATAAAATGTTAAATATGTTAGGCATGAATGTTTGTTAAGGTATGATTTAATTTTTTATAATTTGTTTAGTTTGAATAATTTATTTTATCCGTTGAATATAAATTTGAATAACGTTAGTTTTTTATTTAATTTATTAAATATGTATATTAGAATAAGTGGAGTAAAACATGTTAAGTATGTCGATCTACAATAATTGTTTGTTTATTATAAAATGTTAAATATGTTAGGCATGAATGCTTTTTGAGGTATGATTTAATTTTTTGTAATTTGTTTAGTTTGAATAATTTATTTTTATTTAATTTATTAAATATGTATATTACAATAAGTGGAGTAAAACATGTTAAGTATGTAGATCTGTAATAATTATTTGGTTATTTGAAAATGTTAAATATGTTAAGCATGTATATTATGTTTTATTAAAGTGAATAATTTAAGTGAAACAAGTTTGTTCATTATAAAATGTTAAATATGTACTTTATTTGTGTCGTAAAATATGGATGTGAGTTACATTCAAATTTAAGTTTGTTTATCAAGTGTATTTATTTGAACAAATAGAGTAAAATAGTATAACAATGTTAAGTATATATTATAACATATTACAAAATATATATTTATGTAATATATATATATATATATATATATATATATATATATATATATATATATATATATATATATGTTGAGCTGGTTAAATAGATTTCTAAAAAATGTTTATTGTAATTGGTTGTAGTTTACATAACAGTTAAGGCAATCATATTAGGAAGATATGGATGGACCGTTGCATCGTCAATGGATGTATAGAAGAAGAAATCCTAATGGACATGGACTTAGAGATGAGTGGTTGATGGGAATTAATATGTTTGATGAATTTGCACGAAATCAAGAGGAGTATAGAATTAATGGAGTTTATAGATGTCCATGTGCGAAGTGCAAAAATATGCAATATTTTACACCTGATGTTGTAAAGTCTCATTTGTATAGAAAGGGGTTTGTGAAGAATTATTGGTATTGGACAAGTCATGGGGAAGAAGATAATTCGAAAGCAGGGGGTGCAAGTACTTCACATTCTATGAATTTTGATTACGATCACACCGATCATAATCATATGGAGAACATGCTTCATGCTGCCTTTCAAGTTAATGAAACAAACATGAGTAGCCATCAGGACGCAAATCCTGAGGCATTTTATACTATGCTTGAGTCTGCCCAAAAACCGTTATATGAAGGGTGCAACATAACTGAACTTGAAACATCTGTGAGACTGCTTAGTATTAAATCGGGGAACAACATGTCTCAACGTTGTTTCAATGAAGTTGTTGACCTGATGAAAGACATATGCCCTTCTGAAAGTGGCATTCCAAAAAATTATCATCAGCAACTCAGAAAAGTGAGAGATTTAGGTATGGATGTTCAGGAAATTGATTGTTGTCCGAACGGTTGCATGCTTTATTATAAACAGGATGAGGGGATGTCCGCATGTAAATTTTGTGGACATGCAAGATATTTACCAAAGAAATCCAACCAACGAGGTAATAAGGTTGTTTCATATGCAAAAATACACTACCTGCCTTTAATCCCAAGATTGCAACGACTTTATGCGTCGAAAAGGACTGCCGTCCATATGAGATGGCATCATGAGCACCGCCAAGAATCAGGTGTTCTCCGACATCCGTCGGATGGATTAGCTTGGAAGCATTTTGATCAAAGGTATCCGAATTTCGCAGCAGAGCTTCGAAATATAAGGTTAGGTCTTTGTGATGATGGTTTCACACCATTTTCTATATCTGGGAGAGCATATTCTGTGTGGCCAATTGTAGTTACACCTTACAACTTGCCTCCAGATATGTGTATGACAACCCCGTACATGTTTTTAAGTTGTCTTATTCCGGGCCCAACAAATCCGAAGAATAGGATTGATGTGTACTTGCAACCCTTAATTGATGAGTTGAAAATGCTGTGGGATGTTGGGGTTGATACATTTGATGTTTCATGCGGGGAAACTTTTAGATTGCATGCCGCATTGATGTGGACAATTAATGATTTCCCCGCATATGGTATGTTATCCGGTTGGAGTACTCATGGGTTGTTAGCATGTCCGGTTTGTATGAACCAAAATTGTGCATTCCAGTTACAGCATGGCCGAAAGCCCTCTTGGTTTGATTGCCATCGTCGGTTCTTGCCTCGAAATCATTGCTTTAGAGCTAATAAAGTTGCCTTCCGTAAAGGAAAAACCGTACACATTGGCCCTCCCCAAAGGATTTCTGGTGAAATATTGTCTGAAATAGTGTCGACATTGCCTAAAGTGACTGAAGATATCCATTTTCAAATTCCGGGATTTGAGGAAAATGAACATAATTGGACAAAACAAAGTATCTTTTGGGAGTTGCCGTATTGGAAGTATCAACTTCTGAGGCATAACCTTGATGTTATGCATATAGAGAAAAATTGCAGTGAAAATATTATAAACACAGTGATGGATGTGCCCGGAAGAACAAAGGACGATATCAAAGCAAGAATGGATATGTCCATTCTGTGTAGTAGGCAAGAGTTGAACTTGGTTACAAGAGGGTCAACTGATAGATTGTGTAAGCCAAAAGCCAAGTTTGCACTGTCATTACCTCAAAAAAGGGCTGTCTGTCAATGGTTGCGAGAGGTTCATGTGCCTGATGGTTATTGTTCTAATGTGGGAAATTGGGTGGATCCATCTAATACAAAGTTGCAAAATATGAAAAGTCATGATCATCATGTGTTCCTGGAGAATCTTCTTCCAGTAGCTTTTGCTGCTCTTCCGGAAGATGTGTTGGGACCCTTGGTCGAATTGAGTGAGTTTTTCAGAAACTTATGCTCCAGTGAGTTACACGTGAGCATGTGGAAGAGATGAACAAGAACATTGCTATAATTCTTTGTAAGTTGGAGACAATTTTTCCGCCTGGATTTTGGAATGTCATGGAACATTTGCCCATTCATTTAGCCGAAGAAGCTTTGTTGGGTGGTCCTGTTCAATATCGATGGATGTATCCTTTTGAGAGGTACTTTGGCTGGATGAAGCCTACGGCAAAGAATAAAGCTCGTGTGGAGGCATCTATGGTTAACGCATACTTAGCATTTGAGATCAAACATTTCGCTGAGTATTATTTTGAATCAAACTTGCATTGCCCGAGTATCGGGCGTAATGAGGATCTGCAACAACCGGAACGACAAATGCGAACTCTTTCAGTGTTCAACCGTAAGGGTACTCCGTTTGGAAAACGAGGAAGAAGATATCTTACTGAACCTGAGTATCGTGTCGCACGTCTTCACATTTTACTGAATTGTGATGAAGTGCAACCATATTTGGAGTAAATATATCAATTACTGAAAGTTTCATTTGCATACTTACTAATTGTTCAGTAATAATTATTTAATTTCATTCGTTAAACATTACAGTTGGTTCAGACATCAATTTCGCGGCCATAATCCAAACGCGAGGGATGTAGAAGTTGACTTGTTTATTGAGGCAAATTTTGCACAATGGTTTGAGTATAATGTAAGTAATTTTTCTGAAGTAATCTTCAACTCCTGTAAAATATTTTTCTAACTCTAAAAAGGATTACTTTTGTTTTTTTTCATAGGTCAATTCTTATCGGGTGTTTAATGATGAGAGGCATGATTTTCTGGTAAACTTGTCTCATGGACTGATTATGGTAGTGGAATGTTTTTCTGGATATAAAGTTAATGATTATCGGTTTCATACCAAGGCTAGAAATGAAGGTAAAGCAACATATAATTGTGGCGTGTGTGTCAAAGGAGTTGGCGAAGGTGATGAAGTAACAGGGGATTATTATGGCGTACTTCACGAAATTATTGTTGTTGAATTTACGGGTGAGCCAATTAAAAAATGTGTACTTTTTAATTGTGAGTGGTTTGACCCGGATGTTCCTCGAGGGTTACGTTATCCTAAAATTACCCCATATCCCGAGGTTAATCATACTAGACGGTACAGAAAGTTCGACCCATTCATATTTGCTGATACTGCAACCCAAGTGGTATATGTTAAGTACCCCGAGGGGATATCAGGAAAAGCGAATTGGTGGGTAGCTATACCGAACAAACCTCGCGGTGCTCCTAAAGATAAGAATAATCTAGAACTTGCCTATCAGCAGTTTGGAATGACAACCATGAATGTGGATAATGCAATAGCGACAACATTAGTTGATGAAACTGCCCAAGCTGATGATGTTGATGGACCTGATTGGGGTGATGATCATGATGGGAATGGTGATGACGAGGATGAAGAAGGTGAATGGGAGGATGAACCTGAAGACACTGATGATGATTATGATGATGAAAATATGGCATTGCAAAGTGATGATGATGACGATGACGATGTGTCCCACAATGATTGATTTAATATTTTCGATGTATGAATATTTATGTCTGTGTATGGAGTTTTTCTTAATTGCAAACCCAGGAAAACAATTGCATATATGTCATGTAATTTTTTCACTGACAATACTATAAATATTGGTGCGGTTTTTTTTATTCTTATTTGTTAGATGTCTGGACTCAATGGTGGACGTGGTCGTGGTCGAACGGTCAGGAATGATGCGGGTAGAGGTGCACCACAACCGACTCCACAGTATGATCCTGCTAATCAAAACTATGAAACAAACACTTTCAGTGGAATGTTTGGAGGTTTTCTTGATCCAACTCAACCATTCGGAAATTATTACGGTAGTATGAATGAGCAACCCCATATGCAACCACCTTTTTTCGGTGCGAGTATGCAGACACCAATCCAACCCAATATTCCATACATGGGTGGTACTTCAGCTACTCCATTACTTTATCAACAGTTTGGCACTGTTAGTCCACATTTCAACGGTAATCAGATGATGGGGCAACCTAGAATGCCAAGCCACTCAGTGCACAACGAAGGGGTCCAAAATGAAGGGGTAGGAAGAGATAGACACAGTCCTGCACCTGATAGTGAAACTGCAAGCACCATTAATAAGATATATTTACAACCCGATGGTGACACGTTAGTTCATTACAAATTTTATAACTTCTTCACTAATCATATTTTTTTATTGCCTACAGTAATTACTTTTAACAAATTCTTTTTTTGTTCTTAGTTTTGTTCCATATCAGGGTGTAATTCAGAAAATTGTGGAAAGCTTTGCAGGTAAGTACCCACGTGCTTGGACCACGTGGGGAGAAGTTCCACAATCTCATAGAGATATATGGTTCAATGAATTCAAGGTTAATTTTCTGTACAACGAATTTCAAAGTTGGCATTTGATTGTGTGAGATGTTCAATTACTAATATACTTCAACTTTGGCACAGAAACACTACTACTGGCATCCAGACAATGAAACTCAGATACGGCGTAACTTTGAGTACAGAGGGGCAGCTCGACTTAGGGACATTCTTGGATATGCCAGAAAGTACAACAAAAAGCCGAAGTGGTTACCACCAAGTATTTGGAATGAGATGCTTAAACATTGGACTGAGGATGACAAGTTCAAGAAATTGAGCCAACAAAATAAAAAGAATCGATTGAGTGATGCTGAAAGTTTTGGTCCTTCGTTACATACATGTGGCTCAATTCCGATTAGTGAAAGGAAAAGACGCCTGGTAAGGATTGTTTGTTTATTAAAAAGCGTATTTCTTATATATAATGTATGGTATGAGTTAGGGTTCTCGTCCTTGTTTTATATTTAATAGCTGGTTACTTTTTTTTTTCTCTTTAGGCCAAAACATTAGGTAGGGAACCCACATGTGAGGAATTGTTTAAGGACACCCACTGCAAGGTGAAAGACAAAACGTTTGTGGATAAAAAATCTGCAAAAAAATTTGTAAGTTCAATTTGGCACATTTTATTCAGAGATGAATCATATGTTACAATTGTAGGTTTAGTATGAAACTTATTTATTTGTGAAAATTTTCAGGAGGACTATCACAACAAATGGCAGGAGTACTCTCAAGCTGCAACTCAAGGGAGCTCCCAACTGTCACCTATGACCCAAGAAGAGTTTTGGATTAAAGAAAATTTGGACAAGAAAAGGCCGCGTATACGGTTTTGGTACGGAGGGGGTGAAGTTGAAGAAATCAGCTACCATCGCAGCTGCACGTCACTCATCAGCAGAGCATTTTGATCCAAGAGAGCAAGCGCAACTCCTCAGTGAGAGCATAGCAAGCAAGCAGAGGCTATAACTCAACTAACCAAGAAACAAGGGAAGACAGAGCGCATGCTGAAAAAAGTTTTCAGATTTTTCAAAGGTCAAAGTGCAGGTTCTTCCAGCCACATCGACTTGAACGCTGATGATGATGAAGAGGACTCTCAAAATGACAATGATGATGAGGATTACTTTTGTTTTTTTTTCATATGTCAATTCTTATCGGGTGTTTAATGATGAGAGGCATGATTTTCTGGTAAACTTGTCTCATGGACCGATTATGGTAGTGGAATGTTTTTCTGGATATAAAGTTAATGATTATCGGTTTCATACCAAGGCTAAAAATGAAGGTAAAGCAACATATAATTGTGGCGTGTGTGTCAAAGGAGTTGGCGAAGGTGATGAAGTAACAGGGGATTATTATGGCTTACTTCACGAAATTATTGTTGTTGAATTTACGGGTGAGCCAATTAAAAAATGTGTACTTTTTAATTGTGAGTGGTTTGACCCGGATGTTCCTCGAGGGTTACGTTATCCTAAAATTACCCCATATCCCGAGGTTAATCATACTAGACGGTACAGAAAGTTCGACCCATTCATATTTGCTGATACTGCAACCCAAGTGGTATATGTTAAGTACCCCGAGGGGATATCAGGAAAAGCGAATTGGTGGGTAGCTATACCGAACAAACCTCGCGGTGCTCCTAAAGATAAGAATAATCTAGAACTTGCCTATCAGCAGTTTGGAATGACAACCATGAATGTGGAGAATGCAATAGCGACAACATTAGTTGATGAAACTGCCCAAGCTGATGATGTTGATGGACCTGATTGGGGTGATGATCATGATGGGAATGGTGATGACGAGGATGAAGAAGGTGAATGGGAGGATGAACCTGAAGACACTGATGATGATTATGATGATGAAAATATGGCATTGCAAAGTGATGATGATGATGATGACGATGACGATGTGTCCCATAATGATTGATTTAATATTTTCGATGTATGAATATTTATGTCTGTGTATGGAGTTTTTCTTAATTGCAAACCCAGGAAAACAATTGCATATATGTCATATAATTTTTTCACTGACAATACTATAAATATTGGTGCGGTTTTTTTTTGTTCTTATTTGTTAGATGTCTGGACTCAATGGTGGACGTGGTCGTGGTCGAACGGTCAGGAATGATGCGGGTAGAGGAGCACCACAACCGACTCCACAGTATGATCCTACTGATCAAAATTATGAAACAAACACCTTCAGTGAAATGTTTGGAGGTTTTCTTGATCCAACTCAACCATTCGGAAATTATTACGGTAGTATGAATGAGCAACTCCATATGCAACCACCTTTTTTTGGTGCGGGTATGCAGACACCAATCCAACCCAATATTTCTTACATGGGTGGTACTTCAGCTACTCCATTACTTTATCAACAGTTTGGCACTGTTAGTCCACATTTCAACAGTAATCAGATGATGGGGCAACCTAGAATGCCAAGCCACTCAGTGCACAACGAAGGGGTCCAAAATGAAGGGGTAGGAAGAGATAGACACAGTCCTGCACCTGATAGAGAAACTGCAAGCACCATTAATAAGATATATTTACAACCCGATGGTGACACGTTAGTTCATTACAAACTTTCTTACTTCTTCACTAATCATATTTTTTTAATGCCTACAGTAATTAGTTTTAACAAATTCTTTTTTTGTTCTTAGTTTTGTTCCATATCAGGGTGTAGTTCAGAAAATTGTGGAAAGCTTTGCAGGTAAGGACCCACGTGCTTGGACCACGTGGGGAGAAGTTCCACAATCTCATAGAGACATATGGTTTAATGAATTCAAGGTTAATTTTCTGTACAACGAATTTCAAAGTTGTAATTGGATTGTTTGAGATGTTTAATTACTAATATACTTCAACTTTGCCACAGAAACACTACTACTGGCATCCAAACAATGAAACCCAGATACGGCGTAACTTTGAGTATAGAGGGGCAGCTCGACTTAGGGACATTCTTGGATATACCAGGAAGTACAACAAAAAGTCGAAGTGGTTACCACCTAGTGTTTGGAATGAGATGCTTAAACATTGGACTAAGGATGACAAGTTCAAGAAATTGAGCCAACAAAATAAAAAAAATCGATTGAGTAATGCTGAAGGTTTTGGTCCTTAGTTGCATACATGTGGCTCCATTCCGATTAGTGAAAGAAAAAGACGTCTGGTAAGGAATGTGATTATTAATAAGCGTATTTCTTATATATAATGTATGGTGTGGGTTGGGGTTCTCGTCCTTGTTTTATATTCAATAGTTGGTTACTTTTTTTTCTCTTTAGGCCAAAGTATTAGGTAGGGAACCCACATGTGAGGAATTGTTTAAGAACACCCACTGCAAGGTGAAAGACAAAACTTTTGTAGATAAAAAATCTGCAAAAAAATTTGTAAGTTCAATTTGGCACATTTTATTCACAGATGAATCATATGTTACAACTGTAGGTTTAGTATGAAACTTATTTATTTCTGAAAATTTTCAAGAGGACCATCACAACAAATGGCATGAGTACTCTCAAACTACAACTCAAGGGAGTTTCCAACTGCCACCTATGACCCAATAAGAGTTTTGGATTAAAGAAAATTTGGACAAGAAAGGCCGCGTATACGGTTTTGGTGCGGAGGGGATGAAGTTGAAGAAATCAGCTACCATCGCAGCTGCACGTCACTCATCAGCAGAGCATTTTGATCCAAGAGAGCAAGCGCAACTCCTCAGTGAGAGCATAGCCAAGCAAGCAGATGCTATAACTCAACTAACCAAGAAACAAGGGAAGACAGAGCGCATGCTGAAAAAAGTTTTCAGATTTTTCAAAGGTCAAAGTGCAGGTTCTTCCAGCCACATCGACTTGAACGCTGATAATGATGAAGAGGACTCTCAAAATGACAATGATGATGATCCCACAAATTTATCTGACTCTGATTAGCTGATATGATATTCGTGTAATTTATGTAATCTGCGTGTATATCTAAAACAACGTATATGTTGTACTTATATATGTTGTACTTAATATTTATATATGTTGTACTTATATATGTTGTACTTAATATTTATTGTACTTATGTTGTACTTAATATTTATATATGTTGTACTTATATGTTGTACTTAATATTTAATTTATGTTGTACTTAATATTTAATTAAGCACATTTTATTGGCAGATTTAAAACTTATTATTAATTTTTTTTATTTTGAGAACTTTTGAAATTTAGAAACAAACTTTTCGGAAAACAAATTTTTTTTTTTAAAATAATCCGAAATTTCCGACGGAATATTCCGTCGGAAATTCCGTCGAAATTTCGGATAATTTCAAAAAAAATTCGGATTATTTAAAAAAAATTTTTTGGGAATTTCCGACGGAAATTCCGGGAAATTCCGTCGGAAATTCCACTGTTTTCTGCAGTTTCTGCTTGACAGTATCCGACGGAATTTCCGACGGGTTTTTTCCGTCGGAAATTCCGTCGGATTCCGTCGGAAAAAAAACTGCGACGAGCTGAATCCCGACGACCCTTTCCGCGTCGGTGTTTCCGTCGAAAATCCAATTTTCCGTCGGAAAATTGACCTTTTCCCGTCGAATTTTCCGTCGTAGATTAGATATATTTTTGTTATAGATTACAGCAAGGGATGACATTTAATTTGATCTTTTAAATCACATAATTGCTAGAGAGAAAATGAGCATGCATTTATTACTAATAGAGATAGAAATAACCAGTTAGCCGTTAGTGCGATAGAGGGGAAGTGGATCAATTAGACTGTTAATGTGATACTTTGAAAAATAAAAAGAAACATGGCAAAAGTCAGTATGTAATTTATAAAAAATTTTTAATTCTTAGAACAATGAATAACTCATATTTGACAGCATGCGAGATTAACGGTGGCGACTTACTCTCATTCTGCAAATTACTTCGATTTCGTTCAACTCGACATGGCTTTGATAATATTGAGTAATCAGGGGGGTTTTTTTTTAAAAATGTTTAAAGTCTACAAATAGGATTAACGGTTACGATTTAATACTATGAAAAATCAAAAGCTATAGATGAGTATAGCTCCTAAAAATAAGGGGAGCAAAGTGTTGACAACATTTCTTTTATATATAGTATTAGATTAGATTAGATTAGATTAGACGTGAGTATTTAGTAAATAAGGGATTTCTCTTCCCGATAGAGGATCATTTTCTAAAAATCTTGATACTGAATAAATGAGTTTTTTTTTTTTTTGGGTGGTAAAGGTCAAATATACAAAAAGAATTGTTTTATTCTGCTGAACTAATACAATTTTTATTTTTACATTCTTTCAAAATGCATTTTTCTTTTCAAATAAAAATCCCTATGCTCAGAGCCTGAAGACGCCCGCGTCCCCTCTGCACGCCTGGGTTGGGCACAGCCTAGAGGTCCAGAAACTATCGAACTACACTGCTGCATCTGCTTCTAATCGGTGATTCCGGTGAGAATCTTCCATTAATTTCTTCACTTTCTCTTACCTATGTGAACTATAATTGAACTTTTTAAGCGTTTGATTCTGCTTGATGTTTTTCCCTGTCTCAGTTCCAGGGCTCTCTGTTTGAAAATGGACCCGAATTCGGGTCCGAACAATGAAGAACCCGTTTCCTGGGACGAACTTTACAATATAAACTTGGTGCCCTCTGAGTTGTTTGTCAAATTTCGCAAAGAAGTTGAAGGGTTCAGACTGGGTGTCAATCTTGAGGTAATTTAGTTGTTCTTCATTGTGGAAACTGGAAATTGAACGATTTTTGGAGTTGAAGGAAATGAAGTTCTTTGGTCAACAAAATTAGTAGTCCAGCTGCGGTTGGGTTTATGATGCTCCATATGATTCTATGTTCGTTGGTTGCTTATCTTTCTTTTGTTTCCGTTTTTGGGGGGGCTTTTTTTGGGGGGCGGCGGGTTGGAAAAGAAAGTTTAAAATGCATAAATCCTTATTTGTTCTAGGAATGTCAGATTTTGCCTTGACTAATGTTTCTGTAGCATACTGCTCTGGTTGCCATTCTGTCTTGGATATTTCATGCTGGATAGCCTTAGTGGTTGACCTATGGTCATGGAAATTGGTACATTGATAATCTTGTTTATGACTTGGAGTTGCATGAATCTGGGCTGCTCAGAGATTTGTCTTTGTTGGCATTCTACGTAAATCATTTGTTTTGGTGCTTTCTGATGTGAGTAAAGTAGATTACATGTGGCCAGCATATGCTCCTAAGCCCCACGGGTGAAACCTGACCTTTTGACATAGCAAACCTGGCCTGTTAGGTGCTTGGAACAAGCCTTTCTGGTGATGACGTTGGTGGTCAGCTTTAGTGAAATGAAGAGAAATAGGCTCCGGAATTCAGAGAGAGAATGTCTAAGGATCTTTGAATGCTAAGCTATTTGTAGTTATGCTAGGTAGCCATCTATCTTAATTTCTGGGGATCAGTCAACAGTTGGCTATCCAAGTTGCGCTTGATACCAGTCCATGTTGATTTGTCGTCATTGCTGTGACGAACAAACTCCTTTTGCCCACAACAAAACTGCTAGGGATGTGCTTAAGCCTTAAGAGTACATTAGATCTGATCTTTGCAGGGGCCTTTATGGACTTTACTTGAACACCAACTGAGGGCAGAAATTGAACGTATGGCAACTTATTCCTTTTTGTGTAAGTTTGGGTCGATAAAATCTTTAACACTTTGAAGGGTAATGCTGTTATACTGACGTATTCTGTAGTTCTACAATGCACCGATGAATGATTTCCAGACAAAGCTGGTTTTGAAGCCCTTATCACCACAAAAAAGATGGAAGTTTATTTATGAACCTATACACCAAGATGTCCGCCTTCTTTCCAAGAAGATCCCTCTTACTAAATTCCTTAATCTACAGGTTCATTTTCTTCCCATTTCTTTGGTCTTTTGTTAAAAACTTCACACTCTAGCTTCCAGTTCTGTTTTGCCAGTAATTTAATCTGCTTTGATGATTGTCTTATAATTTTCGCCAGGCAACTGTAATAATTTCTTAGGAATGCAGGTGGGCATTGGTCACAACTTTTCACTAAATGCTACTGGATGGAAATGGAAGCTTTCTACATGTTTGGGTGGAGACGGGATATCCCGGATACGAAATAAGACATCACTTGGTGTGTGTGAAGGTGTCGATTTGCGGTTTGGTTGGAAGGCAGACTATGTTCTTCCTGAATTCAGTGGGTGAGTCAACTCATTTATCAGTAACGAACTTATTGCGTTGACAATTCCTAAGGTTCATTAGATCAGAGCAATTGCTGCTGAAAAATTGATATTATGATATGTTCTTGTCCAGAGTTTCTCATCTTTCTGCACTATGTGCTTAAGTTCCTTATCTTGATTCAACCATTGTATGTTTTAGGGCTGTGGGGACTGGTGAAGCGTTATTCAAAATGGAAACAGGACGGCTTCAAGCTTCCCTTGACAGGGTTGAGGCTATCTTCACACACAGAAATGAATAGTACTTCTCAAGGAAAGCTGTCTATAAGTCTTAAAACTTTTTGATGTGACATTTGTAGCTATATTGTATAAATTCCTTTTTCTTTGTTTTTTGTTTCCTTTTTTCACTGCTTTAAGAATGTCAGCCTTGACCTTTTTCTGTGCCCTTCCCTTGTCCATATTATAGGGAAACATTTGTACTTCTTAACGGCTTCCCCAAGGTCTTACATTCACAAAATGAACTTGTTGGTTATTTGATTCTTGCTAAAGATAAATTATGTTACATTCACAAAATGAACTCGTTAGTTATTTGATCTAGTGAAACTGTGAAAGATAAATTATGTATCATACTCCAGAGGGTACGTGCTGGCCAACTTCTCTCATCCAATTGTTCAAGGACAATGAATGATTTCCTGTTGTGGTCCTATGTTTATATACTGGAAGTCTTTTCTAAGTGTGGTTTTGTGTTTTCAGTTGGGCATTTCATGTTAACTAATGCGGTATGTGGTATCTTCTCATCATGAATGACTGCCCACTTTTGAGAAGAAATCATCTGTGTTTGTGGTGGGGCTTTGTGTGGATGCTGCCTTTGAATGAGCATCAGAATGAGAGCACTAGTGAATGCTTTTTTACAGGCTGACTTCTTCATGGCAGTGCTCATCGTAATAGCCTAGAAGGTGTTCGCTTCTTTTAGCCACCCTACCCTTGGTAGTGTACAAAGTACAAGGGATAGTTGGATGGGTGAATTTGGTTTTGCTTTGGGTTGTTTTCTGGTTGGCAATAGGCCACCCCGGTTGGTTTTTTTGCCCCGGGCCCCGGGGGGGGGGGTTTAAGTGGTTTCATTGGTTACTTTCAAGGTTGGGTTACTACTATTGGATCAAGATGGAACATGCTGGGTCCATAGTGGTCCAACTTATACATTTTGATGGGAAATCATATGCTGAAATCAGTAGCTAAAATCCCTTTTAATTTTTGGTATGGTGCATTCGGCATTCTCGTACCTTTTAATATTTGAGTATGGTGCATTTGGACAGCTAGGATTCCTCCATTGGTATCCAATCATTTGCCATAAGCTACAAATTTGAAATTCCTAGATGTTCTTTTATCCACTTGCTGGCTTTGCATCAGAGGTTGCTAACAAAGGGATAAAATAAGTAAAATTGGATTGATATTTGTTGATGCTTGAGATGTGTGGATTGGAGCAGGAAATTCATGAACATCTGTTTTTTTAATGTGAGTTCACTCGAGCTATTAGAGACCGAGTGGCTGTTGATATTCTGCATATACACCACTTGCCTGAGGTGTGGAAGTCCTTGCAATCCTTTGCAGTGCAGTGTCAATCTGATAATATATTCTTGCTGGATGGAAAGAAAGCAGAGGATCTTCAAGTAAGCGACTAGCGTTAACTTTCAACCAATTAAATATTGTGGTAGAATCATTGTAAGAAGGAACCAAGGCCTCGCATTGTAAATAGGTTCTTTTGATTACTAGGGTCTGCCCTGTTGATTTTGTACTGTGATGATGGTTTGAAATGAAATGCTACTAACCTTTATTCAAAAAAGAAAAAACAAACACTTAAAATTTGCCAAAAATCGGACGTAGGACCTGTTCTTTTCATGGGTAAACTAGGATTGGTAACAAGGTGAAGTGAGTTGAAGTAGGTTGAAGTGGGTTGAAGTAGGTTGAAATGGGTTGAATCTTTTTTATGTGACAAATTAAACTTGGTTAAAATCGCGGAAGTGGATTGAAGTGGGTTGAAGCAGGTTGAAGTAGGTTGATGTGGATTGAAGTGGGTTGAGGTTGGTATTTTGAAATTTAATCACAAAAAGAACAGGCCCGTAGTATAATAATTCTGGATGCAAAATATATTAAGATTATATTTTGTATTTGATTATGGTGTTTTCCTATGTTTTTGAGTGCAATTTCTTAATGTAAATTTTTCTGGATGAAACTATTTTAGATGGTTTTTTCAAAAAAGTTATGAAGTCTAAGAAATAATAATAAATAGGCTATGTGACTATCATGTTTAAACTTCTTCTCTTTTTGGAAACTAATGATAATTATTACCTTTTCCAAAAAAAAAATAAATAATATGTAAGAAGCTCAATGAAAGGTAGGGGGTCCTCACAAAAAGTAATATATAAAATTGTCTTATTTAATAATTAGTTATTATAAAAAAGACTTTTTTTTCTCCGTTTTAATGTTTGATAGATTGCGATTTCCTAATTAGTGAGCAATTTCTTACGCCTCTATCTACAAATCATCGTTAGGAAAGGCATATGGGGGGGGGGGTAAAAGAGGGAAATGCTATTAGATTGCCTCTTTTTAAATTATGTATACATGACATAGGTCATTAGATACAAAGATAAAAGAAGACAAATATCAATGAAAATACAACACCGCCACATAGATATTAGCATGTGAAATCAACACACAACATCTAAATTGCATAACTAACTGATAGAATCATAGCCAAAATAATAGAAAAAGAGAACAATTCATCAATTTTGTTAGAAAATTCTAAAACTATGATGTTTGATTTTAATCTTTTTTTTTTAACGTTGGATATTAATCCAGTGCGATAATTAAGCCTTTCTAATTCAAAAATCAAATAATTATCTATAAACATCTTATAAATCTCGCTTTGAAAACAGAGGGGGGGGGGGGGGGGAATGAACGTTATACGAGGTTCAGTAGGCGGGTCCCTAAACACAGCCGTTGTATCCCTCATGAATATCTTCACAACGGCAGAAATTTTCGCCTCTTATTTAACAATTCAAACCCACTCCCCTGTTCTCCACCCAAATTGCTCGTATCTTTTTTCTCCTATCTTTTTCTGTCTAGCTCTTTCTCTGTCTAGAAATGGGTTCACCATCCAAGCTAAGAAGCTCCTCCTCCATCCCAAACCTAATCCTCTCATGTCTAAACTTCTTCCTCTTCATCCTCGCCTCGGCTTCGATTGCCCCGATAATCCTCCTAAGAACACCCCCAACTTCTCTGGGTTGGGCTCTTCTAATCTCCTCACTTATCTCTCTTATCTCCTCCTTCTTGGGGCTCTTCTCCCAGCTGACCCACTTTTGCTTCTTGACTCAGGTCTCATTCCTCATGGCCTCCCTGGCGAGCCAGGGGCTCAGCTTCATAGCCCTCTTCATGAGGGAGAAGACAAGCCTCTCTATGCTGGGCTCACCCAGGGACCCCAGGGAGGCCATGGTCCTAGTCAGGCTCGAGTGCCTCATCTTGGTGGGTCAGCTCGTGGTACAGGTGACCGTCCTAGTCTTGACCTGCGCGGTGCACTGGTGCTGGGTGAGGGAGTACCAGGGGTTGGAAGCAGAGCGGGAGGCCATGGAAATGAAGAGGAAGAGGAAGATTGAGGAAATTTATCAAGAGTCGATGGAGAATGTGAAGAAGAGTCCTGAGTTTAAGGCTATGGAGTTGGACGAGAAGATGAAGAGCAAGTATAATGGTGGGCAGCACTGGGTTAAGAATGATTTTGAAGGCTGAATAATCTATACTCTAATTAAATAGTGTTTGGTGATTCTTTCTTGTTCTATTTTTGTGTATTATTATGTGTTTGGTCACACTATAGTGGCCAGTAGGATATTCATCCGTTGCTTGTGTGAGTAGATTTGCATTGCTATGTGAATGAATTTAAAATTTTGAATTGCTTTCCAACCGCTGGCATTTTAGTGGTTCAGTGTGTAAAAAAATTCATGCATCTTGCTCGAGAAGGCTGCGCAGACTGAGTGAGTTTAGGATGGTGGAACTGCATATGTTGGCTTGGATTCAGTGGCGGATCTAGACATTTAGAGTAGGATGTTCATCTATTAACATCACAATTGATACACATTAACAAAAAAAAAAGAAATCATATAATACATATTATAGTAATTTACTTTGTATAGACATTCCATTTCATTTTTTTACCAATGTTATGTCTCTCCACATTAGCGGAACTTCATATGCAATAGTAATATACCCTAATTTTTTACTCAAATAAGGGAAAAAAAAACTATGGCAGCCTACTACGTTTGCAGTTCTTTATAATTTGAGTTGATACATAAATTGTGTCAAAATTGTAGAATACTACAATTATCTACTATTTATTAAAACCATTAGTTATGGAGCATAAACCATCAGCACCAAGCAATAAGCTCCCCCCTCCCCCCCCCCAAAAAAAGCATGAAGTGAACATGCCAAACATGATATAAAACTACAAATAAGCAATCTTCATCATTTAATCTCACCAGGGGCAGAAAAAAAGAAATTAGCATCAAGTTCAATGAATGATTGGTGCCGGTTAAAGAAAATTCTACACGAAGAGCACATTGAAATTGAACAGTTGAAAAAACCAATGATAACAATTAAAAAAATTAAAGAGATTAATATTAGATTAAATCAAAAGCCTAAGATATACATAAGAGAAAGAAATTCAAGCAAGTCAAACGCAGTTTTTCCTGAGAAAAAAGAAATAGAGAGATCTGGGCTTGGATGCATCTAGTTTTATTTTATTTTTCAATCAAATTTCAACTTGATAACAGTAGTTTTTAAATTTAAAAAAATTAAAAATATCGGTATATGAGTTGGAAATATTTATAGGGTGTTGATAGTTCTTTGGGCCTAATTTGAGGGGTGTCCATATATATCTATATTACCTCCATCAAAATAACTCGTTAGAATTTTTTTGGGGTTCCATGGACACCCCTCCATTGTTCACAGATCCGCCCATGCTTGGGTTTGTTGTTGATTGGTCCAACAAGCTTGCATGTTTCTGAAAATACAAGCATTTTCGGTAGGATATTTTTCTGTCATGTTAGTTTGGAATTTGGATTTGAGTCTAACTCTTTGCTGCTGATTTGGGTCAGCTAATTGCATAGGAGAGAGTTTGACGGGTCTAAATCCAGGGATAATCGAAGAAAGGTTGGTCAGAATTTGGCAAAGGTCAAAATTTATAACAACAAAAAAACTTCTAATATGGGTCTCACTTGTTTAGTTATGAAGTCATAGTCAAAATCTATTTGGCTTAATCTCTTTAATTCTCTCAACATGTTAGGCAGATCCAAGTAGGGAGCCCACTTCAACTAAGACCCATGACAACAAGTCCAGATGAGGCTCCAACTTAAAATCAATTGGTAATAAGAGTAGTAGCCTACTTATCTTATATACTGCAGTTATCTCTTCGAACTCCCGATTATGGGACTCTTCATTCATATGTGACATTTCCAACACTTGAAAATCACAAGATTTATGAATTTTGTCAACACATTACAAAGCACTCTACTTGCAACCAATGTCGGAAGTAATAGACCATTCAAATTCAACTGTGCATGTACTGCAACGATAAACGCAAGAAACTATATTACAGTAATTGTTATAATCACCAGGTAAGAAACCACCCAAACGTAACTTGAGATTTTTAATCCTCATGGATATTTTTTACCTTTTTTTTTTTTTGAATAAGTACATTAGATTTAGGCAACCTTCTCGTGCAGAATCCATAAATTGTCATCAACAAAAACAAAAAGAAATTCCTGGCAAGGACGGCATCAAAAAATGCAAGAATTTTTAATAAAATAATCATATTTTGCCATTTAGGCCCTGTTCTTTTCATGGGTCAATTTTAAATACCAACCTCAATTCACTTCAACTCACTTCTATTATTTTAATCAAGTTTAATTTATCATATAAAAATATTCAACCCACTTCAACCCACTTCAACCTACTTCACTCTTTTACTCACCCCAATTTACCTACGAAAAGAACAGGCTCTCAGTCTGCCACCGTATTAGCTTCATGATAAATACATGCAAATGATTTACGTTTGAAAGTACTGTAGCATCGATGTGATATCTTGGATCAAGATTTATACATGCCATAGTATATGAATGATCCCCTTACTTGCATTTATCATATTTTGTTTATGGTCTTCAACAGGAGGTATTGGACCCGTGTCTCCAATGTTTCTTTCATACCACCCGTCAATGACATGGTCTCTACCTCTAGTGCATGCTTGCTCAATGAATCTGGTACCGCCCCTAGTTAGTTCAGTAGATCCTTCTGCTAGTGACCTCCACCCTATGAGACGGTTGGCATGGAATGATTATGTGTTGATGTAGATGTTGCTGGGGTAAATTGATGAGAAATGTTGGACGGGCCTATTAGTTGAGGCCCGACGACCATTATACACTAAAAAAATAACAATTGTGCTCTGCTCTCCTCCTCCCCAGTTGTTCCCTTCCATTACCTATAAAAGAAGGTTTGGGAGGGTCTGCCATTATACACTAAAAAAATAACAATTGTGCTCTCCTCCCCTCCTCCCCACGGTTACCCTACCATCACTGTCGGGTATTCGGGTTTAGGACGTGGACATTTTTTAAGCGACTTTAGTAGCCGCTCGGAATTATTATTCACGTGACTGGTTTTCTTTATTATCGTGGATTATTACCAACAGTACGTTTCCGCATTCAGGTTAGTCCTAATTCTTCCTACAGTGGTATCAGAGCCTAAACTGTTCGGAATAGTCCCTACTGAGAAAATTAATAATTCTGTTACACATCATATGTTCACAAGCATGCTTATTTATACGAATTCCTTGCTTAATTTTCGTGATTATGCAATTTACTGATTTGTTAAAAGCATGATATTTTTCCATTTAATTTGCCTGATTTTCGTGACTATGCAAATTGCTAAAAATCAGAAGCATGCTCATATTTTATCAATATTCAGACAAATTCGTTCAGATTCATGGATGTTATATTCCTATACCCTGAACCATATTTTTTTTTACTGATGATATGTTCATCCTAACTTGCTCACGATTATGTGTCTGAGATATTAAGAAGATCAATTTTTTTTTGAAGAACTCACGAATACACCATGTCTGTCATCGTTCTTTATTCACGTCTTACATCCAATTCGTATCACTGTGTGTGTATGCCTTATGTTATCATGACATTAAGATAAAATCATGCTTGAATCAAATGCTAAAACATGAAAGGCATAATTTTTTTTTGGAAAAGACCCAGCCCACTCGACTGAACCCTAATCACCAAGACCCAAAACCCTAGCCCTACCATCCCTTTGCCTGAAATTCGATCTCGCCTAAAAGGAAAACAAACAAGGGGGAGGGGGAGCAGGTTAGAAAACAGAAGTAAGACAATCGAGCCATACCCATCAGACAAACACCGTGGAGGGGTGGCGCATGACCGTCACGCGCCGCGGACGAAGGTCGTTTCACGATCTTCTTCCTCCCAGAGCCCCTTCCCATCGCCGATCTACACAACCTTGAGAAAAAGAAGCTGAAAAACACCGATTCAGGAGGCACGTGAGACCACGCGCCACCGCCTCAATAGCGCGTTTGGCACGTGAGCGTCTTCCTCAGGCTCAAATTAGGCCGATCTACACCGCAGTACCCTTAATTCTCGCCGGTTTAGCGTAGATCGAGGCTCAACGGGGTCAGTGGTGGCTTGTTGCATCATCTGGGTTTTTTTTTGGGACAATCGACAACGACGGTGGTGACTGCCATGGTCACGACGACCAGTGCAGGAGCTTCGTGCTCCTGGCCATGGCGTCGAGAGAATTCCACAAAAAGAGAACCAGAGATGGGCAGCGAGGTCAAAGATGGAGAGAGTTCAGGCAGAGGAACACCAAGAGAGAGAGAGAGAGGGACTCGGTTTAAGGGTTTTGAGGGGGGGCACAGTAACACTCAACTTATAAAAACCCCGGGCCTTTTTTATTTGTTGGGCCCTCTTTCTTTTATTGTCTCGAGCCCTTGAAATTTTTTTTGGGTCCGTTTTATTGTTTTGGACCGGTTTCCTTTCGGGCCATTTTCAATTTTTTTTTTTTGGCCCAAATTACTTGACCCGAAAGATAAATCTCATTTGTTCGGCCTGGAATATTTTTCTTATGATGTGGGCCATTTTCATTTTGGGTTGGTACTGTTTCAAATTTGGATTATTGAATATTTGCTCCCATGTTCATATAAATTTGTTTTATATGTTGGAAATGGTCATTATTTTGTTGTAAGTTATATATTTTTTTTTTGGGCCCCTTATCCTCATATTATCATTAATTATGGTATGATATTTTGAGGTTGATTATATAACTTTGTGTTTTATATATATTAAGACAAAAATATACATATGTACAGTTGTGTTAAATGAATTAGTTTCATAAACACTAATTGAATACATATTTACGTAATCAAAAGTGAATATCTTCGTGATATTCATTGAATTAAAATGTTAATTAGTTTAACAAAAACCTTTAAGGAAATTCTATGAGATTAATAATTAAATTAAAGAAGCTCCAAAATTCGCAAACTGTACGTGATGATTATGAGCTTAGTGAAATGTTCGAATGTACATTGTGAATGATGGGGCTTTCTAGGTAATTTAATTATTAAACAATATGTCTAACAGATAAAATATACTTTTAGATATGGCAGCTAGAAACATGATAGGTTGCATGCAATCTGATGACAAATTGGATGGTTCGAACTATGATATTTGGCATCTGAAGGTCCAGTTTTATCTAAACAATGATGATATGCTGGACCTCTTAACCTTCTCCATGGCTCCTCCGGCTGAAAAAGATGAATAAGGCAGAGATATTACTGCAACTGAGCAGTACAAAGAAAACCTAAAAACATACCAAGTATGGTTCAAACATGATCGTTCTGCACGCTACACTATGCTGTCTTACATGCGGGACGATTTCTCGGAGAGTTTGAACGCTTCCACACTGCTAAGGACATGTGGATGCAGCTTAAGATCAGGTTCAGGCAGATATCTGCTACAAGGTTACGTACCTTGCAGCTGAAATGGATGCAATATACTACTGACTTCAGTCGTAGTATCTCCAAACACCTTCGAACTATGAGTGCTATGGTTCGAGACCTTAAGGCTACAGGGCAAGAGGTTTCTGAGCAGGAACAGGTCCTGAATGTGATTAGGGCTCTTCCCGATGATAATGAATATTAGAAGAGTTTTAAAGTGTTCATGGCACACAGTGAGCACATAAAAACTTTCGAGGCAATCTCCAAGCACCTCGAGATGGAGGAAGAGCATTTAAAGCTATATGCGCCTCCCAGTGTGGTATTCGTTGCCAAAGGATCGGGGCCCAAGGGCAGGAAATCTTACCGTGGTAAGAAACCTAAGAAAGGCCCCCGTCCTCCTCAGAACTCTCGCTCTAATGCTGGTACTGCCAAGAAGCATAAAGCTAAGGGCAACGGAGCTAAGGATATAGCACGTGTGAAGTGTTATAACTGTGGAAAAAAGGGCCATTTCGCTCGGGATTGTCCTGAGCCAACCAAGGTACCTACTTCCACTAAAACTCCTGAATTATATGTTTGTTCCCATGCATTTGTTGCTAACTCTCTTTCTCAATGGATTATAGATACGGGGGCAACCAAGCACATAGTTCAGGATAAAGCTGGATTCGTGGAGTTCCATCGTTACCCGGTGGGTTCACGGACTGTCGTACTGGGGAGCGGCAGCGAAGGAGATGTCTTTGGAGTAGGAACATACCAGCTCAGACTCCGTGGAGGAAACAAGCTGCTCCTTCATGACGCCCTCTATGTACCTGGGGTGCAATGTTCCTTAGTTTCTTATGTTTCTTTAGTAAGATTAGGTTTTACTTTTAGTTTTCGTCCAGACGGTTTAGATTTGTTCTACGATAGTAATTTGTTTGGCCAAGCAACTTTGAAAGGAGATTTCATTGTTTTAGATTTGGATGATAACTATAATAATATATCATCTGCTTATGTTTCTTATTTTGACTCTAATTCTGAATCTGTTAAATGGCATGCTAGACTTGGCCATGTGGGCCAAGATAGGATAAATAGGCTAGCTAAAGAAGGTCTTTTAGACCGACTCACTACGGTTAAGTTACCTAGGTGTGAGTCATGTTTAGCTGGAAAGGCAACAATGAAGCCTTTCGGTAAGGCCACGAGAGCATCTAGTCCCTTAGAGTTAATCCACTCAGACATATGCGGACCTATGAACGTCAAAGCACGATATGAGGCTATCTATTTCATTACTCTCATAGACGATTATTCACGATATGGGTATGTGTACCTATTATCTCATCGCTACAAGGCACTTGATGTATTCAAACGCTTCGTAGCGGAAGTAGAAACTCAATTGGAACGTAGGGTTAAGATCCTTCGAACTGATCGAGGTCGTGAATACCTCTCTGATATGTTCAAGGAGTTCTGTAAGGAAAAAGGTATACAAAGACAGCTAACAATTCCACGTACCCCACAATAGAACAGTATTGCGGAGCGCAGGAATCGTACATTGCTTGATATGGTCATGTCAATGATGGCACATGCTAGCCTCCCAATCAGTTTTTGGGGGATGCACTGCTTACAGCAACCTACATACTCAATCGTGTGCCAGGCAAGAGTGTACCTGCCACACCATATGAGTTATGATTTGGTAAAAACCATCCTTGGATCATTTGTGCCCATGGGGTTCGACCGGCTATGTGCATGACCCAACCCATAAACATGAAAACTTGGTCCAAGAGCCACCAAAATGGTGTTCATTAGGTACCCTGCACAATCAAAAGGATATGTGATGTACGGGGAACATCCAAATGGTGGCATGACGGAAATAGACTCCCGCAATGTCGATTTTCTTGAAGATGAATTCCCGACCATTGGTGAAGTCAAGAAGGATGTCGAACTATTTGAGTTACAGCAAAACATCCCACCACCGTTCGGTGAGGGGGAGGATTTGGATTCTAACCAAGTCACCGAAGATGGTATGCCTCCCCTATCCGAAGAGAATGGGGGAGACTTGCCTGCCCAGGAAAATGAGAATCGTCCTCAATCTCCTGTACATGAGGAAAGTAAGCCTGTGAGTGAGATCCGTCCTCAATCTCCAGTTCTCGACCATGCACTTAGCCCATATGTTCGGGATCCTACGCCCCAGAGAGACAGTGGGAGCAACTCTCCACATGTTCAAAGTCCCACACCCCTTAGAGAAAGGAGGAGTGATACCTTGCCCAGGCAGGCGAACAATGAAGGCCCTCGGCCTCGAAGGAGTGAGCGTGGAAGAATTCCTCGATGATATTTTCAAATCGAAGAGGAAATATTCCTATACACTCCCTTGGAAGTCGAGGAGCCTACCTCTTACCAGAAGCACTTGACTCACCAAGCCATAGAGAGCTAATGAATGCCATGAGGGATGAGATGGACTCGATGGCAAGAAACAAGGTTTGAAAACTTGTTGATCTTCCACCCCAGTGTAAGTATATTGGAAACAAGTGGGTTTTCAAGATAAAATGCTAGGCAGATGGATCGATCGATAAGTTCAAAATCCGTTTAGTGGTGAAAGGGTTTACACAAATTGAGGGTGTAGACTATGAAGAGACATTTTCTCCTATGGTGAGATTTGCCTCTATTCGCCTACTCCTGGCCATGGTTGCCCATTTGGAGTTAGAGTTATTCCAAATGGACGGAAAGACTGCTTTCCTCAATGGCAGCCTTGAGGAAGAATCTATATGGACCAACCCATTGGTTTTGTGTCAAAGGGATAAGAGGGCAAGATATGTCGCCTTAAAAGGTCCATATATGGTCTTAAGCAGTCTTCCAGGTCTTGGTACTTAAGATCCCATGAAGCTATAACTTCGTTTGGCTTATCCATGGTTTCGGAGGACCACTGTGTGTATGTCAAAAGATCAATTGGGGGGGTTATGTTCCTTACCCTATACGTTGATGACATACAACTGGTTGGGAACAATTTGGAGATGGTCGAAGCCACTAAAAAGTGGCTATCCTCTGTCTTTGAGATGAAGGATATGGGTGAAGTCAGGTATGGCCTAACTGTGGAAATAATAAGGAATCGCCCTAAGAAACTTTTAGGTATGAGCCAAGAGACATATATTAAGAAAGTCTTAGAACGGTTTCATATGCATTATTCCAAACTTGTAGACACTCCAGTTGAGAAGGATTTAACCTTGAGCCTCGATCAATGTCCAAAAACAGACAAAGAGAAGGAAGCCATGAGTAATGTCCCCTACGCTAGTGCTGTAAGAAACTTAATGTATGTCATGTTATGTACACGACCGGACATTTGCTTTGCGGTTGGTCTGGTAAGTCGTTACCAAAGCAACCCAGGACAGGCTCATTGACAAGCAGTTAAGAGAATCATGCGTTACCTTCGTGGTACAACCGACTTGGTCCTATGTTATCAGGGCGGGGACCTTAAGTTGAGAGGATACTCAGATGCCGATTGGAGTGGTGACCCGGATGAGTCCAGGTCAACCTCAGGATATGTGTTCACCCTGAGTGGGGGAGCCATATCATGGTGCAGTAAGAAATAGGACTGCATAGCTCTGTCGACCATGGAGGCAGAATATGTCGCATGCAGCCTAGCCACGCAGGAGGCAATGTGGCTTAGGAGCTTCCTGCAGGACCTCAACCTCACTCCGAGAGCTGATGATCCTGTAGAGATGTTATGTGATAATACAGCTGCCATCCAGTTTGCCAAGGATCCGAAATTCCATCAGAAGACCAAACACATCAAGAGGCATTATCACTTCGTGCGAGATGCCATAAGGACAAAGGAGGTTGCCATCAAGTATATACCCACCGACAAGATGATCGCTGATCCATTAACTAAGCCGATTCCTAGAGATGAATTCCAAGCACATTTATTGAGTCTACGACTTCGCAGAGTTTAGTTTTTGGATAAAATCTTGTTATATATGACAGATACGTTCTTCATGTAAAAGGCATTTATGAAATAAAGGATAAGTGTTCTTTTTCTAAATGTTTTGTGACTTATCTGTTAGACATGTTGAAAAAGTCATAGGCTTCTGATTGGCCTAGTCACACAGGCAATCGCTCTGATGCTTGAGTAGCGAGCGAGATGAGACGTAATCATATTGGCACTAGGTGTGCAATATTGATAACTCATAACGTATGAATGAGAAATAGTTGCCTTAGTAAGTCTAAGATGAGACTCGAGGAAGTCGAATATGAGACATGATTTCATATTGAAGCCTTAAAAGCCGAATCTTGAGTGTCAAAATTAACATTCAGTATGTTAATCTAGTCGCTCACGTTGGATTTTTGGGTGAAAATCTAGACTGATGATTCGCATGGCATATAAAGTGACGATCCCAAGTAAGTGGGAGCTATGTCATGAGACACATTTCATACTGTGTGTGCTTAAAAGACGACCATATATGGAGTGACAACTGACCTCCCTATCTCTTGACACTGTGTGACCCTGTAGGCGAGAACCCTTTTGACTTAAAGCTATGATACGAAATCAAAACTTGATGTAGCTACTTTAATGTGTTTTTCAAGAACCACGATGTATACAGTTTAGCGAGGACATATTAGGAAAGCTGTTAAGTTAAGATGTAGTATCATGAGTGTTTAAGGAAAAGTCTATCTGACATCACCAATATCAGCTCGAGCGATTATACTGAGTGTATAATCAAATGATATATCATGGCATAAAGGGATTAGAAATGTTACTGGTGACGTTTAGGATGACTTGAGGTATCGCATTCTGTGAAAGCGTTATGTTAGTTAGATGGTAAGTTAATATAGCGTTATTTGTTATTTCCAATCTCACGTCCTATTCCCAATATGAAGTGTGAGGAGGCATGGTTCATGGCGAGTATGTGTGTTTGCGGCCTTTGTGGCCAAGTGGGAGCTGTTAGACGGGCTTATTAGTTAAGGCCCGATGGCCACAAAACGGCTGCCCTAGACCCTAGTTGTTCCCTTCCATTACCTATAAAAGAAGGCTTGGGAGGGTCAGCCATTATACACTAAAAAAATAACAATTGTGCTCTCCTCCCCTCCTCCCCACGGTTGCCCTACCATCACTGCCGGGTATTCGGGTTTAGGACGTGGACATCTTTCAAGCGACTCTAGTAGCCGCTCGGAATTATTATTCGCGTGACTGGTTTTTTTTATTATTGTTGATTATTACCAACAGTATGCTTCCGCATTCAGGTTAGTCCTAATTCTTCCTACAAGAAGAAATATGATTACGTGCATGATTGCATCCTAGTTATGTGTAGTAAGTAACATGGTTTGCAAACTGCGGGAATAATTCATGGCAAAACATAACCACATTTCAAATTTTCCAAAGACACTGCAAACTCAGGACTATCTTGGTAAAATGTGGTGATTTTCGTAAATAAAAAGAAAGTATATCCTCTCGTAATGCCGTGGAAGGATTGTCACAAGGTAATTGTCTAATCCCATTCCTTGATTGTCACAGGGCATTCTTTAAAAAGATGATTAGTATTTTTGATATCAGTTTGATAAGGTGTACAAATAGAATCTAGTGACTTATTATTTGAGGAGAATACTTCTGAAAGGTAGGACAATATTGCAATATTGCTATACAGAAGACTTCAATTTTAAACATACTGCATAATATAAGTTCCTAAGTCCAATTATACTCCCATTGAAGCGGATGAGGAGACAGGGTAGCATGAGCCATAATATGCATTGGTACCGCTCCATGTAAGTCCCCATCAGAGTGAATCCCCCTCCTTAGCTGTAATATGTATTGGTATCGCTATTACTTTTCTAAGTACGTCAATTGACGGTAACTACGTTAAGTTTGAGAAGATCCAATTGCCACGAGTAATAAAGCCATAGACTTTAATTTTAGCACTTGAGATAGTAGCAAGATCCAAGACCATATATTCTGCAAGATTAGTGTCAGTAAACCAATTATGGACCAAAAATTGATGCACTACCCATTGTCTGCTTTCCATTGAATCCCTTTCTTCAAAGTTCCTAATCACGAAGAAGACACTTGCAAATTGCAAACCAAGGAATGAAACTGGCTAGCTTTGCAAGAGAAGAAAGAATACCCCTAATCTTAGGAGAAACCTTTCCAGACCATCCTTAGAAAGCTCCAAACCTCTTAGCTGTGATTGTCATGATTCTTAACCTTATATGCTCAAAGATATATGGGCTTGTGTCTATACTATCCTATAAGGGCATTGAAACTTTCAACAAAATTAGTAGTGTTATCCGGGTCTTTAATGCCAGTGTCGAAAGTATACCTTGACCAGTGCTTAAGTGACTCACTCATTAGCCAAGTATAAGGTGCCTCACTATTTTTGTAGATAGCCCCCCATTGCCTCGGTGTGGACAAGCTAATTATGTATAGGCAGAACATATGAATCACTTAAGCAGAAAGTCAAGGGATCAAAGGCATAACTGCAAAAAAAAATTAAGGGGGGATCTCCTAAGCTTGCTAAGAGGTACTACAAGGTTACACTTGCTGGGAGGGGGGAGTTCAATGTTCAGGATGGCATGACAATCTTCAGTACTATCTCTCCAGTGGATATTATGATTGCATGATTCAGGATATTTCTGGAACACTATGCAAGCACCCCGTAAGGTGCATCAGAAGGGATAGGAAGAACCTTGAGAATTTTGTAGATGATGCATATTCAATTGAATGATACAAGCAAACATACAATTTGGTGACGCACCCCACTCAAGACTCTAACTTACGGTATCCAAGAGTTTTACTTAAACTTGGCCCACCACCAGTCCTAGACAGGGGTAGAACAAGGCCAGAGGAAAGAAGGAAAAATGCCACGGAGGGAGCTCAATTCCAAAGGTTAACCACATGCAAGTGTGGCTACTATGTGCGGTTTGGTCATATAATTAGAAGTCATGCGGAAATAGAGGAATTGGTGATTAAAAATAAGAAATGCAAGAAGCCAAAGCTCGGGAAAAAAAGGCTAGGAGGAATGCCACCGAAGGAGGGAAATCAACCAACCAAGATATCAGTACAGTAAACACTATCCGTTCACTTTGTTTTTTAAATAAAAAAATAACAAAACCCCACAACTTTATCATAATTTATCGTTGTTGTTGATTTCCCAACCCTTTGCTGCTTACGTGCGAAAAGTTTTATTCTAGTTCAATGAGGCTTTATGGATTGCTGGCATTGAACAAGATGCAATAGTGAAAACTTTTAAGTTTTTGCAAGCATGCGTGAATGGATCAAGGGTAAAACTGAATTGTGAACAAGGCAATTGTATATGGTTGAAAAAGTTGTTTTATTTTTGGGATTTGTTCATCGATGCCAGCTTTTTGTTGTGAGTGGATGAGGCTACCATTGTATGCAAAATTTCGCACCTAAAATAAGTTACATAAGAAAATGAGAAACATATTCAATTTTGGATTTATATTAAAGAATGGGTACAATATTCGTATAATTGTTATAACAAGAAGTGTAGTCAATCATTTGATTTGTTCTTCTTGAATAGTCTTGAGTGAATTGATCTTGATAGAGGCCTAAGAGGCTTAATCTCAATTAACAAAACGTATTTGATCTCTGAGAGTATATGGCATGCGCTTCAAGTGTTTGTTGTCTTCTTTCATAGAGAGAATGCTTGACCTCTAGTGAGTTTCTTAAAATGCAGACCCTCCAATGACGTGGAGTAACTCCCTTTTTATAAAGAAATTGGAGTTAAGGTTTTACTCCTAATTATTTTCATTAAAAAATCATTTATTTTCTTTATCATTTGTGACACGGAGCGCTTTTTAAGTGATCACGATACATTTCTATTTAATATCTAATTTAATGGGCCCTCATAATTAATTTGGCACATGGTGTTCTCTGATTGGCCGAAATAAAAGTATTTAATTTTCCATGTGATAGGTCTAGATTGGTTACAAAAATTTTGCATTTTGTAAATGTCCCCTCGAGAGTTGACTGTACCCACGACTTGAAAGTTGAAATGAGACACCTGTGTGGCTTAAGTTGTTGTAGAACCTAGGTCAATTTTTTGACTTAATAAGGTGCCCAACCAGGATTGATGAATCATCGATCAAATTGATCTTTTTTATTTGTTGATGCAAAAGTCGATTTTTTTAATGTCCAGGTCCAAATATGGACATGATCATCAACTTGTGCAGTTTAACGTAGAATGACCAAAGGGGTGTCCAACTTTTGATGTAGACATGAATATTACTCACTTGCACGCAACACATATCATATGTGAGAAACCAATGTCCAACCTAAAATAAAATTTTTGCTTTAGGAAAAATTACCATACTAATGCGAATTTGCCCCTTCACAAAGAGATCACCCAAATTTTCTTTGGAAAAAAATATATTCATACCTTCCAACTTTCTAATTTAATTAATTTATTGGATGTTAAGTAATAAGAAAAATGTATGTCTAACATAGTGATTTGCAGGAAAAATGTATGCCTTCATTAATATGTATTTGCCTTTCTTCTTTTCCTTTATTCTTTTGCTTGCAAAGACAATTTAGAGCAGATATAGTCTGTGTTTCTGAAGGTTGTTTATCTTCTTTTGCCCTCTTTTTCCTCATATTCAATGCGGTACTGTAGAAGAAATCAGAGGAGGTGCATCACTCGATTTTGAAGCTGATTTAATTTCTTTCGTATGGAAATAGGGTAAAATATTGAAAACTTCTTTGGGCATTAATCTCACAAATAATTTGCAATACCAGCTTCACTGTTTTCTTACCTTTATGCTATCAGAGTCTTGAATCGCGTGCCCTATTTTTTGATGTGTTTTATCATGTGTTCAGAGTGTCGAGCGATGTGCCCTATTATTTCATGCGAGACGTCATCCATTCAGCAGAGTTTGGTGGAAATTTGTATTCCCATACGGTGTTACCCACAAACATATCATGTAGTGAATGTACTTCACTACATGAGCCCGCCAAATTTTTTCTTGTTTCAGCAATCTTCCTTAGCTCCTCTGGTACTTTGCGGGAGGTTGGCTCAAGTACACCTGTCACCCCTACCCCTCTTTTGTGCATCCTATTATACAACCTTTTCTTTTTTATAAAACTTTTTTTTATGGCCCACACCTTTTTTTTGACACTTCTCTTGCAATTTTTGCAATATTGTTCATCTTTTGTTCCATGTTTGAGCATGCAATAATTCACTATGGTTAACTTTTGAATGTCGAGCTCTTTTGGATACATTAATGGGTTAACTGTAAACCTCTCTAAAGGCAAAAAATTTCCAAAAGGCGAACTTGAATCGATTTTAGGTCCACCTTTAACATTTAACCTTATGGGCACATTAATGGGTTATCCTTAAATTCTCTTACGGTGGATTTCCTCAAAGGCGAATTTTTTTTCAAAAGGCAAAGTTGATTTGATTTTCGGTTAACTTTTGAATGTTTAACCCTTTCAAGTACATCAAGGGGTTAATCGTGAATTCTCTTAAGAAGTCCTTTATTAGATCATCGACTAACCTTTGAATGTCTTACACCTATCAGTACATCAACGGGTTAAACTTGAATTCACTCAAGGAAAACGTTCCCAAAGATGAAATTTTTTCAAAAGGTGAACTTTGACTTAATATTGGCTAATCTTTGATTGTCTATCCCTGTTGGGTATATCAACGGGTTAACCTTAAAAACTCTTAAGGCAAACTTCCCCAAAGGTGAAAAATTCTCTTAAAAGAAATTTGACTTAACATTGGTTAACCTTTGAATCTCTAACCTTTTTGAGTATATTAATGGGTTAACTTGTTTGCTAAAGACCCCTTGCTTGCATTACTTCACGTCTTTGTTTTCGTTCTTCAGTCCTTCTATGTCCAATATTTTTTTTAGTCCTTCTCAAATTATTATGAATACCCAAGTAACAAGTTACATAACTCAACTTTCTTTCTTTTTTGTTGTTGTTACAGGGTCTATTCGAAATGGTTAGTTACATGGACAAAGATACTAGTGGATTGCCTTGTCTACACATCCAACAAAGCAAGAATGACATACATGGAGACAAGATAAAATAGCCAGCTCACAATTTCGTAACATCATTGTGCAAGTTTGATTGCAGTGGTGGTACTCTAAGCCTCCGTTGATGGTCCCAAGAGAATTTAAAGACATGGGAGGTATTCTTGTTTTTGGATTTTTCCAAGGCAAGCAAAAATCTCCCTTATTACCAACCACGACATAGAGTCCGAACACAAGTCATGGGTTAGGTGACCATCACATGGGGAGTTTACTTACATGCCACTTTGCTGGGATCAATTAGAAGACGTCATTGTTCATTGCAAAGATAAACCCATAACTGTTTATCTATAATCTATTTGATCCCTTATTTGCGTCACTATTCCTTTATAATTGGTGTTCACACCTCGTTCAAGTAGAATATGCATTGGTGTCTAGAAACAAACACTTTGCACACTCATAAAGGCAAGGTGTCCATGTTTATATTTTATACCCATAGTTTCCTCAGGCTACCACTGCCAGGGCGTTTCTAACCCAAAAAGTTGTTATATTCAATGGGAACTCACAAATAAGCTTTCCCTTAGTTGCACTTATCTATTTGTTGCTTACCAAAAATTTATACAAGGTTGTAAGGACAAGCCAACCATAGAACAATGGACTGCTTCTGGTTTCGAGATCTGAACAAAACTATGATTCCAAGATGTCTGATAAGGGAAACGGAAATCCTCGTCCAGGAGTACTTTCCTCTATCATCGATGTAGAAGCTTATGGGTGGAGTATTGTCATATTGTTTTTGACGAGCTGTAACTGATAAAAGGCCAACACACAGAGACCTTTCTGGCTACATTTCTACCCTGTTGGTTGTGCATATTCATCTTGCTAGTTAGAGATGCTGGTTATATTCATCCCATTACCATCAATATTGTATGATTCATGGAATCAGGTACACCTTCTTACAGCCATCCTTGTGAGTATCTACAAGGGACTTAATCAGATCTCTTATTCTTCACATTTTGGTAGGAATGAGGGCCACTTTCCTACCTATTTCCTATATGCATAGTTAGCAAAAAACTCTGATACATATAAGCTTGATGGAGAGGCATCCTCTCGTTCGGGCATGGTGAAATTTAGTGGCCTTGGTCAAGCCAACTCATTTCAAATTGAAGAGTCTCGAGAACTAATTAGTTCTGAGAAGGGCAATTACTAGCACTCATCCATCATCGACAGGCTTAAGGAGGCCCTCATAGATTATGACAAGCTATCAATAATAAACTTTGCTCATTTTATGAGCATCCATTCGAGTTTTATCTCCTACTGTTGTGAAGACCATGTTGTCATAGAGCATTACTGCCCTAAACAATTCAGTATACAATTTGGTTTCCATTAATACGTTCCTACTATCCTGGATGTTAATGATCTTCCTGATCTAAAAAGAATGCTTCTCTGCCACACATGCTCACACATTATGGAATAGGGTCTCAAATATTACGTTTTAGGAAATACATTTTACTTGAGAGGAATACCACTCATGCATTTTATGGGTGGTGGTCTAAGACGTTTACATCCTCAACCTGCAGTCAACACACCAGTGATTCCAAAATGAAACAAAGTGACTTATTTGACACAAACATTCTAAAGGACGAAGACATACATGGCTCTAGGCCCAAGTTAAAGATTGTTCGTTCTGGAAAGCCCTTAGAACCTTTTGTTCCACCAATAGAGGATGATTCCTTCCATGTTAAGATCCCAGGAACACACTTCATGATCCCAACAACACCTATCTCTATATACGTATTCAAAGTATTGCTCTATCAATGAAGGTAACCAACAAGGTTAAAAATATTTAAAATCTTCATGTACTGAGATACGTAGACAAAAGATTAAGTCTATAATTAATCATGCTATTGATGGATAAGACAAACCACCCATTGGAGTTCATGAGCCAACTACAAGAAGGGTAATCAACTGCATCCAGAAGATGTCGAGAATATCATGGATATCCTAGATGCTGATCTTAATCCCACTAAGTTCCTGGTAATCCCCTTTCTTTTTTTTAATTTATTTAGACACACTTATTTTCTAAATGTGCATCTCATTTCCATATTCTTGCCCCCCTTTTGTAATAGGGATAAAGTAACTATGTGAACTTCAATGACAAATTAGCACACTTTCTTGGGTCATCAGGAAGTCGGTGTTTCTCATCAATTGAACAAATACCATCTTTTAGAAAGGATTTATTTAATAGTGGATCGAGACTGGACAGTTTGAAAGGTCTTTGCTCACCAAACAATGATGAGGCTAAGTCCGCTCCTAAGGCTTATGCTCTTTCATTGGAGCCCTATCCACGGTGTCCTTTGAGAACTCCACAAGGAGGTGTTTACGTATTCAATGTTGATGCTGTCGTAAAAGTGGTAAATAAGAATGTTGCTTGGGACTTTAGTCAAGCCACACTCAACAAGGTGTCTTATGGCCCTTTTGATGGACTTCCTTCTCTTGAAGGTGATTTCGACAACCTTTATACCATCATCCTTTGACGTCATTCCTTTCGAGAGCAAGGTTCAAGGTTTGATCAAGTAGGCATGCAACCTCAAGGACTTGTCAGGGAGCTGCTCTGGTCGAACGACTGTTGAAGAATAAGATAGCTGTTACATAGAGGTACAAGGTAAGCTTGATAAGGCCTCTTGATGGTTGAATGTAGAAGACACCCATTATGAAGCAATAGCCCTGAGCTAAAGTAAGTGGAATCAAGGCATGAGGAAGTGTTAAAAGAGCTTCAACTTTTGGAAGATGAAAAGAAAGATTTTATTTCTTAGTTAACTGCCAGTGAACATTTGCTTCAAGAGACTGAATAGGAAGTTATTGATTTGCAGGATCATTGACATTATTAGTGCTACTGAAGTGATGGATGCAACCATGAAAACTAGTTTGGAATAGACTAAAGCTTACATAAAGGAATCTTTTGAAAATTTAAAGAATCTCTAATGAAATCCATAGCTAGTTCCCCCCTAGATAGATTTGTCATGTACCTCTCACTTTTGTGATGTAAGCTTGATATCTATTGAATAAAGTTTAGATGAGAAATTTTCTTTTATTCTTTGTTGCGTATGTGCCTTGTTCATTTGCCTTGTGATTGGATTTCACTACTATTGACTTTGGGGTAACAAATGAATTTATACTAAGCTAAATATCTCTATTTCACCTTCAAAGGCATAGGACATCTGTAAGTTGTAATCAAGTGAACTATGAGCTAAATCAAAATACCTTCTTCATTTAGCGTTGACAAAATTTACCTTTTTTTTATAGCTGCACTTGGGGGTATACCCAAGTTGCCTACATTCCTAAAGGGAGTGCAACACCCTAAATCATCAAGTTGTACATATTTCAAATAATAAGAGATTATTTATTAATTTATTTGAATTGTTTGCCATTTGTACTTTTGCGAGCTCGGAGTAGTAGTGTAGTACAATGGAATTTGACTTGAAATAGGCTCATGTTTAAGAGCTTACAAGTACCAATACTTCAAGGATAGTAAAGCTTTAGGAACTTGCTATTTATCGGTCTAACTCGCACTCCATCAGTACCAATTATTCTGTAAGCATCGTCTGTGCAGATTTTACGGATCACATAAGGACCATCCTACTTGAAAGTAAATTTGATTCTAGTCTTGTGTGGGACAATGATTGGCCTCCATACCATGAGCACTTTGTCTCTAACCTGAAATAAATGTGGTCAGATCTTTTTTTTGAATTCTCATGATAGGTGGGTTTGATAGCATTTTAACTTTTGCTGCTCTCAAAGCCCTTTTTCATTAAAAGCCTCTAGCTCATCTAGGAGAAAGTTGTGATTTTCATATTCAATTAAGCCTTCTTGTATGGCAATATAAAGTGAAGGGATTTGAAATTTCAAAGGCAATACCGCTTTAATCCCATATAGAAGAGCTTCTTCTAGTCATTCATGCCAATCTCGATTTGACTTCACCATCACTCTGCTTAATAAATTACAAAGCACTTTATTGAAAGCTTCTGCTAATCCATTTGCAGGTGTACGTTAAATATTTGTGTTAAACAAAATTACACCTTTCGCAAAGAGGTCAGTTAACGGCTTTTGACAAATGGTTTGCCATTGTCGGTGATAATGTGTCAAGGCACCGATAGATGATGTTTATCCGAATAAATTCGCAACATTCTTCTTTTTGAATTTTTTTAGCATGATTGCTTCTGCACATTAGAAAAGTAGTCTGTTACTACCAAGATGTACGAGTGCCCAATAGAAGACCCCGTAGTGATTGGTCCCACAATGTTAAGTACCTAAGATTTGAATGGCCAAGATACTCCAGTAGGATGGAGTAGTTCAGGCGGTTGATGAATAAAATTGGCATGGAATTGCCAAGCCTCATATATCTTTACATAATGAATGCAGTCTCGTACCATAATAATCCAATAGCAACATATCATTACGATGCTATCATATAATTTGGGCCCTGCTTGATGAGTACCACAAACTCTTGAAGGTGTTTCCTCCATTGTTTCTCTGGCCTCTTTGTTATCCAAGCATCACAACCAAAGGTCGAGGAAGGAATGCCGATAAAGAGTCTCATTAAAGTAAAGGAAGCAAGGAGCTCTTCATTGAATTCATGTCTGATAGTTTGAATGACTAGGGAGCTTCCTATGGTGTAAGTAATCAATAAGTGGTTAACACTACCACACTAATCTAGCTTCTTTAAAGTAAAGGAGGCAAGGAGCTCTTCATTCAATTTATGTATGATAGTTTGAATGACTAGGGAGCTTCCCATGGTGTAAGTAATCAATAAGTGGTTAACACTACCACACTAATCTAGCTCATCTACCTCTCAAGCACTGACTACATTGATGCCCTCCTCGAAATCTTCATCAAGGGAGCAACCCATTGATTGCACACATGGACATTTATGTTTTATTTTGCCTCTAGTGCCAAAGTAGCTGTAAGATTTACAAGCACATTAGCCATCTTGTTAGCACTTCTAAGAATGTGCTTTAATTTGACGGTTACAAGCTAGTTTAGCAATGATAAGGTTTATTTGTAGTATGAAACGAGATCCTTCTTTTTTTACTTCATACTCCTTGAGAAGTTATTTGATGATCAACTATGAGTCAACATAAATGTCAAGATCTTTGATTCCTATTTTAATAGCCATTTAAAGGCCTAAGATTAACGCCTATACTGAGCCATGATATTTGAACATAACTGGGTTAGCATGAATGAATAAGTAAAGGCATGCTTTTTGGGGAGACAAACACTCAACCGCACCAGTCTCATTGTTTCTCACGGTTCAATCAAAGTACATTTTCCAAGGTGGGAGGATATCAACAATGAACACATTCTTACCTAATAAGTCATCATTTAGCCCCCAATCATGAAGCACTAGGTGATCTACTAAGAAATTCGCACTTGCCCTTTAAGCGCCTTTTATGGCACGTGGACAAGATCATACTGCTTCAAGATTGCAAGTTACCCACTGAGAACTAGCCTTGATAGGATGTACTTGATGGGATCAACTTTGAAAACTCCACCTGCACTATATAAGCCTCATGTAATGTCTTAGTTTTTGAATGGTAAACATAAGTGATAAGTTGATCTTTTCTAGAGGGAAATACTTTAATTCAACCCCAACCAATACACGACTTAAGTAGTACAGAGACACTTTTTTCCCCTCCCCATTCTTTTGAATGCATAATGCTTCTGATGATCATTCTTGAGCCATGATGCAGAGTATAAGAGATTTTCCTAGAATCTGTGATCCCAACACTAGAGGATTTGACAAGTTACTTCTTAATTTTTTCAAAGCTTTACGGCATAAGTTATACCACTCAAATAATTCCCCTTTTTTATAAGGTGGCTAAAGGGATGAAAACGACTAGCAAGATTTGATATGAGCGTTCGAATATACACCCAGTGACCTTGAAGACCATGAAGCTCTGACATCTCTTTGATTGCTTTAATCTTAGAATGGTCAGTCTCTATCCCTCTATAGTGAATGAAGAAACCTAAGAAATTTCCAGAAGTGATACCAATTGCACACTTGAGTGAGTTCATCTTTAACTGACACTTTCGCAATCGTTCGAAGATATATCAAAGATCTTGAATGTGGTCCAACCTGCCTTTGGTTAAGTCATCAATGTAACACTCAACCGTCTTGTGGATTATATCATCAAAAATGTTATGCATTGCCCTTTGATATCTTACTTTTGCATTTTTTACACCGAAGGGCATCGCATTATAGCCAAAAGATGCGTTCGGGTGTGTAATAGGTTGTGGTCTCTTGGTCTTCTGCCGCCATTTGGATCTTATTATACCCTATAGTACAATTCATGAATTATAAGACCTCGTGTCCTATAGTTAAATCAATCATGAGCTCGGTGACAAGTAATAGGAAGTCATTTTTCGAACATACATCATTGAAATCCCAGAAGTCTATGCAGATGCGAAGTTGTTTGTTTTTCTAACTTACATGGACAGTGTTTGCAATCCAACTTGGGAATTTTATCTTATGTACAAATCCTGCCTTTATGAGTTGATTGACCTATTTTTTGATTTCAGGTATAAGCCCTAGAAAAAAGTGTCGTTTATGCTACTTTGTCGGAGAAACACCCCTCTTGGTAGATAAATGATGGACTGTAGCTTCAGGATTGAGCCCTATCATTTCCTTATAACTCTATGCAAACATGTCCTTATACTCTAAGAGGAAATCAAAGTAGTTCTTTTGTTCCTCTTGTGTAAGCAATGAACTTACATAGATAGGGTAAGGTTGCTCAGCAGTTCCGAGATTCATTTCCTTTAAATCACCGGCTGTAACTTCCCCCCCATCTTCAAGGGTTTCAAGGGTCTTTGCAAACTATATCTCTAAATATGAGCCCTCATATTCTCAAATATTGACATGGTTAGAAGAAATCATTTCTTCTTGTTCATCTCCTTTGCTAGAGGCCGAATTACCTTGTTGTTCAATGAAGATTACAGTGTGCCTCTTCACCCTTAGTGAACCATCTGTCTTCACATCAAGAGTTGAAAATCGCTTCATGTGAGAAGGTATAGAGCTCCGTACATCCTTATCATCTCTCAGATGATTGAACACTAAATCCTTTTGCTCCTAGGATGGTGCTCAGATGATTCCCCTCCTTTCTTGATTCTATAGAACACTTAAGGCTTTGGTTAGACACGGTCCTTTACTCTCTAGAACACATAAGGCCAGGCTTACGGTTTTTACCTTTCCCATTTCTAGCGAAGATAGATGGGCATTTCTTTGTTGTGGATGGTTGTAACCTGTTAAATACAGAAGGCTTCATGGTAGGTTAAGCATTTTCATCCTCATTTTCATCCACTTATTCAACAGAGATGTGTTGAACCACACATTACTTGACCTTTTGTCACCCTAATATCTTGATTAGTTGCGTTGTTGTATAAGCAAGACCAACTTTTAAGACTTCTGCTAGGCCTCCTTGCTCTTGAATCTTTTTTACGTTTTGTTAAGGCCATAGGTTTCCACTTCCACTACTTTCCCCAATGCATCAGGATTGGTAAAATCATAACCCACCTTCTCCATAAGCTTATATGCATTTGGGTCAAATCCCCCCTTGGTTCGTGCATTTGGCAAGTCCTCCTCTTCTGTTAATAAGGTCTTAGGACAAGAGACAAACCCAAGCAAAGGATGTCTACTCACCTTTAGCCGATACACCTTCCATGTTAGCAACATGAGACTTCCTTCGGGTGTTTAGGCTAGCCCCATCACCCTTCTTGATAGCTTTGCCCCCAACATTTCCACTTGTGCACCTACTGAAGGGTGATTCTCCCTCCTTTGGACAGAACATATATGAAGTCTGGCAACATATGATTGTGGAAAGTGCCACTTGTTTAGCAACTTGTTGAGCAAGTTGGGCTATAGTCTTTTGTTTAATGTCCTCATAATACTGTTATTTTTTCATGTCGTCATGCCTTGGTACTACCTAAGAATTCTTTGTAGCCCTTGAATCGCCCTTACTGTAGAGAAAGTTGTTGATAATATTGTCTCCTTTGGTGCAGTGCCTTCTTTAAAGAATTGAGAATTAACAAAATGCAACTCTACCTTTATTAATGGCTTCACATCACCATTCGTATTTCTCCCACCATCGTGATAATACTTAAGATATTGTTAGAGGGTAGAAGCTACTGTACCATGCTCATGAAGCTATGAGTGTCCAAGAAACAATTTGATAAAAATTTTGGGGTCAATTACATAGAAGATTGAAGATGTTGACAGGTCTCCCATTGTTAGCTCAAAGGAAATCATGTCGATTCCACACTGACTCTCAAGGCTAAACCCTTGAATCACAATTTTGCTCTTAGAAAGCTCTTCCACTATGATTCCCAATTCATTCATCATAAATTTAAGCATGATGGTAACGGTTGAACCTCCGTCTACTAAAGTTCGATTGACGTTTTGCTCCCTGATATAACCAATCATGAATAATGGGTGCCTGTGTCGTTTGGAGCCTAACAACAGGTCACAATCAGTAAAAGTGATAGTTATGTTGCAAACGACGGGCAAGGTCTTTTGAGGACTCGCCAACATATTTGACCTCAATAGTGTGGACCTCTAGGTGGAACAAGACACTAGAAACATGTTGACGCATCTCTACTACTAAGTGAAAGATTTTCTTCCAACCCATATGGGTCGGCAAAGCCTCTAAAACAATTAGAGTTTCATCGTCACCTTTTTGAGAATTCTCTTGCATTTCTCCTTCTTCATCTTCCCTATCCTCTGACTCAATACATAAAGTCATGTTGATAGTGATGTTGTTGAAGAAGCCAACTGGGAAAAACTCTTCTAACATGATAGGAACAAGTGGCTCCCACTCAAGTAGATCGACGACTGAATTTCTTACTTCTAGATTGTTTTCGACTATTTTACCCCGTGTAAATTGAGGTTTCTTCTTCCTCCTTTGTCTCTTCTTGCAATGCAGAAGCAGTTGTTAGTCTTGCTTTCACTTCTTAGGCTTCTGTTGAGTGATAATGGTCCACCCTCTTCATCATCCTCTAAGAAAATGATGGTGAGACAGGTTTCTGAAGGAGACGCATGTACCATAAATGGTACGATAAATGACTCTAAACTTTTGAATTGAAGTGTAAATAACTCTACCCTTACTGAGGGACTTATCTTCTGATAAAATTGGACATGACTTTACCACTATGAAAGAAAGGACTCTAATTGAGCACAAATACCATTACTTTCAGTAGCTTCGTCCAAGCCCAACATGACCTTTCTGTCATTGGCTAGTTGTATGATACGTAATTTGGGAGTAATGCATTGCTTAGAGGGTGACTAATGAACCTGTGATATCAAAAGTGTTGCGGGTTATTTGTTTTTCCAAGCTATTAGGGTCATTTTGGCTTAGGGAGTTTGATCATCTTGTTTTCAAGTAGGTCATCCAAGATTCCCGAAAAGTATGAATTAGGAAACAAATATTTCTTCTCTTGAAGCTCCTTCAATGTGGGGTGTTTCTTTTTCATCTCTTTAGAGTATGAAACCTTCTTGCCTTTGGCTTGGGCTTTCAAAAATCCACACGAGTTCTCTAGTTGAGCAATTATAACTTCCTTTATTGACTCCTTTGGGGTTTATAAATCTTCTTAGAATTGCTTTATCCTTCTTGATTTCATATATGGAAGAAAACTTACCATGATGGTTTGCTATCATCATCTCCATATCATTAGCTATAGTAACCAATTCCTGAAAAGCTCTTCACTTGCTTATCTGTAGAACATACAGTAAGTCACATTACATGACTTGAGAGCACATTTAAATAGCAAAGGCTTCGAACAAATGATCCTTACCCTTGATACTTAGAGATCTCCAATTAATCGAGGACTGGTTCATCATTCTACTGCTTAGTATTTATCACCTCCATTATACTAACAGCGCACTGAGTACTGTAGAGTTTGTTAAGGAACTCTTGTTCCATTTGTTCCCAGCTATTGTTAGATCCAGGCTCCAATTCTATATATCAGTCGAAGGTGACTCCTTTAAGAGATCGATCAAATTGTCTCACCAATCGATCCCATTTAGTCCTAGCATTACTGCACGTTTCAATGAAATATGCAATGTTGTTTATGGTTGCATTTACCAGTAAAATTGGTTGAACTTAGGGGCTGGTAGCTGTAGGGCATATGAAGGACATTAATCCTTTTTGCATAAGGCTTCATGTATAAATATGTATTATGAGATTCTACCCCTAACTGAGCTTCAACAGCATTCGCAGTTAGGCTTTGAATATGTTCAACAAATATTAAGCCTAATGAATAATCCTTCATTTTTATGTTTTTGTCATATGAGTCTCCATAGCAATTAGACTCTTTGTCGGAATCTTCGCCATCAGAGCCTTTATTAGAGGATTCGAATGGTCGCTTGTTTATCTTCTTCATTAGACAAGCAATCTACTCACTTTAATGTTTGATTTGGGCATCTTTCTCTGGACTCTCCTTAGCAAGTCCCCCTAATTTTGCCTCCATGCTTGCGAGTTCTTCCTATAAGTTGGCTTCCTCTATCACCGTAACTGGCATAGTAGCAGTGTTAGGGGATTCAGTCTCGGACTGGGAGAACAATGAATCCCTTAGAGACGTTGGAGAAAAGTCTCCACTAGTATAGCTATGATCTTCTACACCTAAAGATTGCAAGGTGGGGGTTGATGTAGGCGTGGAGCCTATCCATCCTATGAGAAACTATTTGTTGCATGTCAAAACCAAGAACAGATTTCAAAGAAAGGGAAGTGAAGTGGTTGACTCCTTCGTGCAAGTTGGAGCCATGATTTTGTGTTTATGCCACTGTGATGGTGCCATCACAATCGATTGTTTTATCACTATTGTAGCAGCAACTTTTGTCATATTTCTAGTCATGACTCCGCTAGATGCAACACTAGCAATTGCTGATCCTTGAGATGCGGACCAGACAACTTTCCTTGAATGTTGAGGGATGACATTCTTAAGGGCCATGTTGTCTTCGAAGGTCCGTAGTTTTCTAGAGAAAGAGATGAGAGGCAGAGAATGTCCCACCGACTATGCCAAAAATTTGTTTGAACAAATTTTAAGCCTAAAATAAATTAGACAAGAAATTGAGAAACAAATTTAATTTTATATTTATATCAAAGAATGGCTACAATCTCTGCATAACTGTTAACAAGTATAGTAATCACATGATTTGATCTCCTTGAATAGTCTTGAATAAATTTCATATTGATAGAGGACCTAAAGAGGCTTAATCTCAATCAAGAAAAGGTATTTGATCTTCGACAGTAGATGGCACACGGCTCAGGTGCTTGTTGTAGAAATTTGTACGTATAAATTTTGAGCCGAAGATAAATTAGATAAGAAATTGAGAAACAAATTCAAAATTGTATTTATATCAAAGAATGGATACAATTTCTATATATGTAACTGTTACAAGAACAAGTATAGTACATTGTCTAATTCAATTTCTTTTAATAATCTTGAATGAATTTGATCTTGATAAATTGCCTAAAAGGCTTAATCTCAATCGAGAGAAGGTGTATATATATATATATATATATATATAGATATATATATATTATATATATATATATATAGAGATATATATATATAATATATATATATATATATATATATATATATTATATGTATATATATACAACATAATACATATACATATATATATATATATATTATATATATATATATATACATATATATATATATATATATACACATATATACATATATATATATATATAATATATATATACATATATACATATATATATATATATATATATATATATATATATATGTATATATACATTATACATATACATATATATATATGTATTGATCTCTACGGGTAGACAACACATGCATCAAGTGCTTGTTGACTTCTTTCAGAGAGAGAATGCTTAAGATCTGGTGAGTTCTTCAAAATGTGTACCCTCAAATGAGGGTGGGGAGTGACTCCCTTTTTATAGAAAAGTTGGAGTTAGAGTTTTACTCCTAATTATTTTTAATTAAAAAATTATTTATTTTCAGCATCATTCATGACACGTGATATTTTTTAATTGGCTGCAGTATATTACCATTAACCATTTAATTTAATCAACTATTGTAATTAATTTCACACTCGACGTGCTATATAGCGAAAATAAAAGTATTTAATTTTCCATGTGGCAACTCTTGGTTGGTTAGAAAAATTTTGCATTCTACAACCATGAACAAAGCTTCATGAAAACCATCAACACAACTGTATGTGGTTGCCTTGCTAAGTAAACAATTGCGATCTTTGCTACTTAATTGTTGTTATCTTACAAATTGTTTGTTACAATTAGTTCATTGAAATCACTATCAGGATTGCCAGCATAACCATCATTGCAAATATAATCTTAGCTTTGGTGTCTTTTATAATTTGCTTTAGCTCCCTTTATGTAATCTACATTGCTCTCATATCATCATAACTATCTTGCTCTTGTTCAATCTTCATTTTCCTCGTATTTGAATTAGCATCTAGATGCACCCACTGAATAAACCTTCCACTGGATAAGCATTTATAAAATAATCTTATCAGATTATCTCGAGATCTTGAAACTTTGATTTTAGCTTGTTGCCCACAAATTGGACATATTACATCCACTTCGTTATGCAAATATTTGCCTCTTCTCCTCTACAACTACTTGAACTAAGCATTTCTTCCTAATATAAAATATTAATTAAAAACATATTAATTATCATTTCATAAAAAATAAACTAAAGTCACACAATATTTTCAAAATCTACAAATAAATTAAAATTTTTTTAAAAAAAGACAACTTACCAACTGCTTGTATTCATTCAATTGAAGAAAAAAGAGGATAAGTAGAGAGGAGAGGTTGGACATGGAAATTGGGAGAAGATTTGTTTCAACTGCCTCTATTTGTACAACACCCCAAAAAAAAGGAAAACATAAGCATGCCTTTTCAATCACTGCTGGCAATGACTCTCTTTAGGGAAAGGAGATAATAAATAGTTCAAGGAGCACACACCAAAAACCATGGGCAATGTAAGAAAAGTACAATGGCACATCATATTTTTCTGAGCCCACACATTGTTGGCTCCCAAAAGTATATTAGGTCCAAACCTGGGTTTACCACATGGTTTATTTGCTTAGTTATGGGTCCCAAGAGGAGAGGTTGGACATGAAAATTGGGAGAAGATTTGCTTCAACTACCTCTATTTGTACAACACCCCAAAAAAAAGGAAAACATAAGCATGCCTTTTCAATCACTGCTGGCAATGACTCTCTTTGGGGAAAGGAGATAATAAATAGTTCAAGGAGCACACACTGTTGAGTTCGTGAGTATACAACCACAAGAGGGGGGGTGAATTGTGGTGTCTGATTTTCGCGTTGTAAATAACAAACACCCTAGTAGAGGTTGTTCTCAAATGACAAACACCCTGATAGCTTGTTTGCACGGGGTGTTCTCAATTATTGCAGATGCGAAAATCACCAAGATAAATGCGGAAAATAAAGCACACACAATTTTTACGTGGAAAACACCTCTAGCCCAACTGAGGTGTGAAAAACCACGACCTACCTCGTGTAGGATTTAACCACTTTCACTAACGGGCTTCACACGTTACAAATGTAACACACCTTGTTACAACTTGCAACCACGTAACCTTCTTCCCAAAGACAGGTTACACCACGTCCAACCTTCGCAAGATTAGACACGTCCAAGTCCACACGACTAGGACACACTCACTCACTTTTCTGATTCAAGATCAGGGTTACAAACACCTTACAGGGGGTGCTTCTTACTAAGCAGATGTAAGGTACAATGAAGATCCTATTATGCCAATGGTTTGAAAACTCAAAATCAAACACAGCTTGTCACGGTTTGCTTTTCAGAATGAAGCTCAAGAATCTTTGAGTGTAGACCGTGTTTTCTGATTTTTCCTGAATTTTTCAAAAAGCTGTGTTTAAGCAAATTCAACCTGAGTTTTCTATCTGCTCTTTTCTCGTGTGTTGTGTGTCTACTGGGAGAGAAAAAGCTGAGGTTTTTAAACACAAAAACCAACGGTCATAAGCCACAGAATCAGCTAAGTATAGAAAACGATTTTCAATCAGGAAATGTTCTCCTACGGCTAGTGATAAAATTTTGCCAAAATATAAGGGATTTGATATCTTAAAAGATAACCCTTATCTTCCCATAACCGTGAGGTGGATTCAAAAAAGCAACCAGAAATTTTCAGCTTTTGAAACTTTACCATATCCGAAAATATGGTCAAAGGAAATCTTTAAGTTTTGGCAAATCTCCCAAAACTTATTTTCGAAAATCTCCCATAATATTTTCAAGAAATATCCTTTCCAGAGAAATAGCAGTTTTGAAATTCAAGGAAAGTAATCTGGAGATCTTAGCCAACTAAAATAAATTTTCAAAGATAACCGGGTGTGGCTACTGCAGTTCAGAAACACCCTAGGCACCCTGTTCGCAGGGTTGTTCGCAACTGGTGTTCTGAAGCACTTAGCGCAAATACCGATTCAAGAGGTGTTTAAAATGATGTTTTCAATATTGGCATATTAACAAGAGTCTAAATAAATAAAACCTATATACCCAAGACTTCTTGTTTTGAATGTCATCTTGTCCAAGATTTATGGTGCTGCTGTGAACACCAAGGCCACCTTGTTTGCTGGGGTTGTTCTTTCCATTGCTAGAGTTCAGGAACATGCCTTACAATCAACTGTCGAGATGGTGTTCTTGACTTAATATAGAATCACCAAGTAAAACCTGTTTTGAAGACTTGTTCTCACATGTAGCAAACCAGTTAGTATAATAAAGAACACAAACACCAGTTAGGCCTGTTTGGAGACCGTGTTTGGAGCAACATTACTAGGACAAATTTTTACACTTGGATTTGTTATCATCAAAACTAAATATAATAACTCAACAAATTCCCCCTTTTTGATGATGACAAACCAAGTGACCATATTGACCCAAAAAAAAAAAATTGAATGCTGATAGGGATCCACGTAAATCAAGGTCCACTTAAGTCAATGCTAGGTTCATTCGTCGATAGGAGGGTTACACTCTTCTTCCCCCTTTTGGCATCATTAAAAAGCATAAACAACATTATGAATGCAAGAAAAGAAGTATGTAGCAGAAGGGGCAAGAAGCATTAATAATGAGATATTGCATTAAAAAATACAATGCCAAAAACGAAATTAAGAAAGGAGGAGACTAGAGAGCAGCCTATACAATCAGGGAGCAGGGGGTGGTTTCGTTTGCAGAGGAGGAATGCTGGGGGCAAGAGTGGAGAGAAGTGCAAGGAGATCTTCATGGCGTTTGGCCGAGAGAGCTCGTTCCTCAGCAAGAGCAGCCTTGACAGCTGAGAGCTCATCCTTGAGGCGAGCATTGTCCTCAAGGACATCCTCAACCTTGACGGAAGGTTGCCCAGAAACAGGTGGTCGAGGTGATCGACGTCCCTATTTGGAAACTGACCCTTCGCCAACCTCATAGCCACACCCTAGGAGAGTGTCAATCCCAATCTCATCAATGATTTGGGCCGCCACTCTTCGTGTGAGCACTATCCCAAAGTGCTCAAGCACCCTTGTCAACAGAAACCCATAGCCAAGATCATGTGCCCGGGTGGTGTTCGCAATTCGCTCTATGTGGCGAATCATGATTGCAGGGAGGTTTACTGGTTCCTCCCGATCCAGTAGGTCCACCAGACATTGATCGAAGGCATCTGCTGAGTTTCGCCCTTGACCTCGCGGTATTATGTTCTTGATAGTGAACATAAATAGTAGTTGGTGCAGGAAGGTCATTTCACCCTTCTTAACCGAAAGGGGTGTTCTCAGGCCCTGTTTTTGACTAAGGCATTTGGACACCTCTAAGAGCCTGGCTGTTTCCAGGGCAGTTTTGTCTTCCCTCACATACACAGCAAATCCACGAGAGGGGATGCCCAGAATATCACTTAGGGTGGCTTCATCAAAGGAGAAATGACACTCATTGACAGCACTTGTCACTACCCCATTTGTGACAGAGCAGTTGGCATAGAATTCAGCCAACTCGGGCACAGAACACCCTTGCTGGGTGTTTGCAAACAACTCAAGCCAGCCTTGGGCTCGAAGCTTGGTCAAGAACACCCCCAGACCCTGTTCCTCGAAAAAGCTTACATTCACTACCTTCCCCCTGACGACATTGCGCTTCAGCAACTACGCATGTTTGTCAGACATAGGAGAGGGAGTGAACTGCTTTGGGCGTTTAAGGACAGGAACAGAGGTGCTAGTTTCTGGTAGGGGGGCTGTTTTGGGCTTTCGCTTGAGGGGTGTTTTGGCAGGAGAGGGCTTCACAGCAGGTTTATTGGTTGGTTTTGGAGGAGATTGTTCTTCAGAGGACTCGAAAAACACCGGTGTCCCCTGTTTGAAGGTGGTGTTCTCAGAGTCAGAACTCGAGAACCCTTCAGAAGAAGAAGAAATCTCCTCGATGATAGGAGCAGAGGGTTTGGAGGGACGATGAGAGGATTGAAACGCTAGCCTTGCAGATTTTCGAGAGGGCTTAGAGGATTGAGGAGTTTGAGAGGGTTGAGACCTTGGTTGTGGCCTTGTTCTTGGCGTTCTGCTACGCCTAGCCACGATTTTCACCCTCTTCCTTTTCTCTCCAGTTTGAAAGACTGGAGGGGAGATTTCAGCCTCAGGGAGAGAATTCTTCTCTAGACTCTCCTCTGACGACTCATTCGACTTCCCTTGGAAGTCGACATGCAGATCCTCCACAAACACACCTTCGACAGAGGCAGCCCCTGTTTCTGTCGCGGTGTCAGAGAACAACCCAGAAGAACAGGGCTCAAAATTAAACCCTTCAGGGGTTTCCAAGAATTGTTCTTGAGACCCCGACTTTGTTCCCTCTGACTCAACTGAAATGGGACAAGCAATTGCCCCTACGAGGAACACCAATTCCCTTCGACATTCAAAGGGAATATCATCCATCCCCATTCCCACTGATTTTAGGGACAAGCTTTTCAGGAATTTGAAAGGCTTGTACGAGATTGGGCGAGAAGGAGCAGGGATTGAGGAAGCAAGAACGAGGGCTTTTGAGTGAGAGGTGTTGTTGGAAGCCATTGTTTGCTAGAGGAGAGAGATTAGGGTTTAGAGGGTTTTGCTAGGGTTTGAAAGCAAGAATAGAGGGGAGAGAGAGAGAGAGAGAGAGAGAGAGAGCAAGACGGGGAAAACAGACACACGCAAAGGGGGTTTTTAAACTCCCTACCCGTTATGAAGGGCCACCTAGGAAACACCTAGAATTTAAGCAGGCAGCATACATTAATGACAATCAAGGCATACCTGTTCGAGCCATCTGTTCTTGAACATGCTTCTCTCATTCCAAGGTCTGTCATGAATACTCTTTCTCCATCTCCCAAGGCAGCAGTCTTCATAAATAATCATAATAGCACACAAGACTACACATATTTGTTAAGCATAGACCACTGTTTTGATAGCAATAATTGCAAACAAGTGGATAGAACAGGTATTATAGGGTGTTTTGTCAGCTTGATCTAACTCTGAGAACAGGTGTTCTCAGGGTGTTTTCACCAACCCCAATTCCAGTCTGTTTCTCTCAAATTGGTCTCTAGCTAGTGCCTTAGTGAATATATCAGCAATTTGATTTTCCGTTGAGCAAAAATTCATAGAGATTAAACCCTTTTCAACATTATCTCTCAAGAAATGATGTCGAATGTCAATATGCTTTGTTCTTTTATGTTGACATGGATTTTTGGCAATATTAATTGCACTTGTGTTATCACAAAAAATAGGAATGCATCCAATGTCAACACAAAAGTCCTTAAGCTGTTGCCTTATCCACAACAGTTGAGCACAACATGAAGCTGCTGCAACATATTCAGCTTCTGCTGTGGACATGGCAACTGAATGTTGCTTCTTGGTAGCCCAAGATACCAAACAAGGTCCAAGAAAGTGAGCCATACCTGAGGTACTCTTTCTATCAACTAGGAATCCAGCATAGTCAGCGTCAGCATATCCAACAAGATCAAAATTGTAACCTTTAGGATACCATAAAGCTAAATTGGGTGTATGTTTCAAATACCTTAGTATCCGTTTAACAGCCTTAAGATGAGTTTCCTTAGGGCTAGCCTGAAAACGGGCACATAAACCAACACTAAAAACAATATCAGGTCTACTAGCGGTTAGGTATAAGAGTGACCCAATCATACCCCTATAGAGTTTCTCCTCAACTGAGGGACTCCCATCATCCATAACCAACTTGGTTGAAGGAGAAATAGGAGTGTCTATGGGTTTGGCTGACTCCATCCCAAAACGCTTAAGTAACTCCTTGATATACTTTTGCTGATGGATCATGGTGCCGTTTGGAGTTTGCTTGATTTGTAAGCCTAAGAAAAAATTAAGCTCACCCATCATGCTCATCTCAAACTCACTCCTCATCATATTTGAAAATTCATTGCATAAATCATGATGAGTTGCACCAAATATAATGTCATCAACATATATTTGGACAATCAAAAAATGTTCCCCCTTAGATTTTAGAAACAAGGTATTGTCTACCTTGCCTCTTCTAAAATCATTTTCAAGTAAAAAACTTGACAACCGTTCATACCAAGCTCTTGGAGCTTGTTTTAAACCATAAAGTGCCTTGTCAAGTTTAAAAACATGATTTGAAAAATCACCATTTTCAAAACCAGGGGGTTGTTTGACATACACCTCTTCTTTAAGGTATCCATTTAGGAATGCACTTTTAACATCCATTTGATATAGCTTGATTTCCATATGAGCTGCAAAGGCTATTAAGATTCGAATAGCCTCAATTCTAGCAACTGGTGCAAAGGTTTCTTCATAATCGATCCCTTCTTCTTGATTGTATCCTTGTACAACCAGCCGTGCCTTGTTCCTAGTGACTGTTCCTGACTCATCCAGTTTGTTTCGGAACACCCACTTGGTTCTAATGATTGTTCTCTCTGCAGGTTTAGGTACAAGGTGCCATACTTTGTTTCTCTCAAATTGATGAAGCTCTTCTTGCATAGCCGTGATCCAATCTGAATCTGCAAGAGCTTCATTCACACTTTTTGGCTCAATGTTAGAAAGAAAAGCATAGAAAGCACAAAAATTCTTTAGCTTAGATCTAGTTTGCACTCCAGTATTAATATCTGACAAGATTTGATCAAGAGGGTGCGAACTATGGTGCTTCCATGGTCGTGGGGTAAGAGGATCCACAGACCCATGCTCTACTCTAGTCGTAACATAATGCTTACGATCATCTCCCGAGCCTATTTCTGCACATGTTTGTAAGTCTATTCCTGAAGAACACGGTTCCGAACAGGGTTCAGCGGTGTTTTTCCTTGTTTGGTGTTCACCTTGCCTGCTGTTTTGAGGAACACCTTCAGGAGTTGTTTTCTCCATGGTGTTCTTACCTCGTTTATCTTGGAGCAACACTTCTTTTCGAACAAGACCTAATTCAAGTTCATCTTCCTGTGCATCATTCTCACTCAACACGTTAGATTCATTAAAAAGCACATGCACACTTTCCTCAACACACAAGGTTCTTTTGTTAAAGACTTTGTATGCCTTGCTGTGAGAAGAATAGCCAAGGAATATTGCCTCATCACTCCTAGGGTCAAACTTTCCTAAGGCATCCTTCCCATTATTATGCACAAAACACCTACAACCAAATGTCCTTAGGTGCGTAATATTGGGTTTTCTGCCTTTGAAAAGTTCATAAGGAGTTTTATTCAACATGGGTCTGATCATGCATCTATTTATAATGTAACATGAGGTGTTCAATGCTTCTGCCCAAAAATACCTAGGAAGACCACTAGCAATAAGTATTGTTCTGGTCATGTCTTACAGGGTGCGATTTTTGCGCTCAACCACCCCATTTTGTTGGGGTGTTCTTGGAGCTGAGAAGTTATGATCAACACCATGTTCATTACAATAGTTGATAAAACTTGCATTTTCAAACTCAGTTCCATGATCAGATCTCAAGCTAATTAAGGAGTGTCCTACTCTCTTTTCAACCTTTTTGAGAAAGGCAATAAAATTCTCAAAGGTTTCATCTTTGGATGCCAAAAACAAGGTCCAAGTAAATTGAGAGTAATCATCCACTACAACAAGCACATACTTTTTCCCACCTCTACTGGTTACCCTCATGGGACCACACAAATCAATGTGTAATAATTCTAGAGGTCGAGTAGTGCTTACACATTTTTTCGATTTAAAAGAAGATCTGACTTGTTTGCCTTTTGCACAAGCTTCACATACCTTGTCATCATTAAACTTGATGGAAGGTAGTCCAACAACCAAATCTTTGGAAACAAGTTTGTTTAACAAAGATAGGCTTGCATGACCTAGTCTCTTGTGCCATAGCATTATATCATCATTTAATGCATTTAAACAAGTCAGATTATTTTGGGGAAGAGTGGAAATACAGACTTTATAAACATTTTGACATCGCTTCCCCCTCAACACAACATCTCCTGTGTCGTCATTCACAACCAAGCAACGTGTTCGTGAGAACACCACTAGGTTGTTCTTGTCATACAGTTGGGACACACTTAGCAAATTGTGCTTTAAACCATCAACCAAGTGCACATTGTCAATTGAATGGGAGAGAGTTTTACCAATATTACCTATACCGAAAATTGTCCCAGACTTGCCGTTTCCAAATGCTACACTCCCACTATTCAAAGCTATAAGTGAGAGAAAATTTGATCTTTCTCCAGTCATGTGCCGCGAACACCCACTATCAACATACCACAGCTGCCTATTTTCAAGGTTGTTTTCTGATCTGTTTGACAGGGTGTTTCTTACCCTGTTTGCTGGGTTATTTGTGGGATTGTTCTCTCTCACTTCAGCCTGCAAAATAAATCACGGGTTAGTTTTGGGAACCCAGATCCACTTGGGTCCCATTCCTTTAGACATGTAAAGCTCATCTTTTCTAATCCAGATTTGTTTCACATACCTTTCATTCTTTTCATTGGCATGTTTTCTTAAAGGACAAGAATATCGATAGTGACCAGTTTTACCACAATGAAAGCAAACAATGTTTTCAGGTAATCCCACATACTTTCTATGAATTGGGTAAACTATTCGTTTAGGCTTATACCCAAGTCCCTTTTTGTTTCGACTGTGGTGAGTGTTTAACCAAGCAAGGGCCTGTGAAGATTTGTTCCAGCGTTTGTTTGTGCTAAGCTCGGTTTCCAGTTTTTCTTTATTAGCATGCAAACCCTTGTTCTCTTTGAGCAGGGACTCAACCATTCCTTCCACCTCAAAGAGTTTTTCCTCTATTCGAGAGTAATCTCCTTCTTTTATAAAGAGGTTTTCTTTGAGTATATTAACATTTTCATGTAAACCGAGTTTTTCATTTTTAAGAATTTCATTTTCAAGCTCTAGGTCACGAACTTCTCTTTTTAGATCAGCACATGTGTCTATCAAATTATATAGAAGTTCTTCTAAAGTGGCTTTGTTAAGACCATGTACCTTGTTCTTGAGATCTGAGAAGCTGATTGTTGATTCATCATCTGAATCTGAATCACTTTGTGCCATAAGTGCTACGACTCCTTCTTCAGCTTCAGATTCTCCTTCATCCTCAGAGGAATCTCCCCAAGCAGCCAGCATAGCTTTCGAGAATCGCTTGCCCAAATTGTTTACAGGGTGTTTTCGACCCTGTTTTCGAGGGTGTTCGGGCGTCTGATCTTCTCGAAGCAGAGGGCAATTCTTGACTAAGTGATCTGGTTTGCCGCACTTGAAACACCCTGTGAGCTGTTCTTTGGAGGTGTTTCTGGACTTGCTGAAGTCTTTTCTTTTGTTGTTTTCCTTGACCTTTTTGAAGAATTTCTTGAATTTTCTGGACATTAGGGCCATTTCTTCATCTTCAAGGTCAGAGTCAGTGTCCTCATGTGCTTTCAAGGCAAGCCCACGATCCTTCTTTTGCTCCTCTCTTTGCTGTGAGTTCTTTCGGAGTTCATAGGTCTGGAGATTACCAATCAACTCGTCGAGGGTGATCTTGTTCATGTCTTTAGCCTCTTGGATGGCTGTTACTTTGGCCTCCCACGTGCGAGGTAAAATTCTGAGGATTTTCCTCACCAACTCTTCAGTGGTGAAAGATCTTCCCAGGGATTTTAACTCGTTCGTGATGTGGGTGAACCGTGTATACATGTCCATCACAGTTTCATGATCACCCATATCAAACAACTCATATTGTCGCATAAGTAGCTCAATTCTAGATTGTTTAACTTGACTCGTACCTTCATGAGCAACTTGCAGAGCATTCCAGATAGCTTGGGCTGATTCACACTCAGAGATGCGAGTGTATTCATCGGGTCCTAGGCCAAAATATAGAAGCTTTTTGGCCTTGGCATTTTTCTCCATTTTCTTGTAGTCCTCGGCATCAAACTCTATGGATTCCTTGGGAACCTTCTTACCATCTTCAAGCACCTTGGTGGGAACAAGGGGCCCGTTCTTGATGAGCATCCATAATTCATAATCTTCTGCCTGAATATAGTTCTCCATCCTATTCTTCCACCAACTATAATGTTGGCCGTTGAAATAGGGTGGACGAGTAATGGATTGCCCTTCAAGAATTCCTTGTGGGGTACTCATCTTCAGAATCTCTCAAGGTGTTAACCTTTTGTAAGAGAACCCGCTCTGATACCACTTGTTGAGTTCGTGAGTATATAACCACAAGAGGGGGGGTGAATTGCGGTGTCTGATTTTCGCGTTGTAAATAACAAACATCCTAGCAGAGGTTGTTCTCAAATGACAAACACCCTGATAGCTTGTTTGCACGGGGTGTTCTCAATTATTGCAGATGCGAAAATCACCAAGATAAATGCGGAAAATAAAGCACACACAATTTTTACGTGGAAAACACCTCTAGCCCAACTGAGGTGTGAAAAACCACGACCTACCTCGTGTACGATTTAACCACTTTCACTAACGGGCTTCACACGTTACAAATGTAACACACCTTGTTACAACTTGCAACCACGTAACCTTCTTCCCAAAGACAGGTTACACCACGTCCAACCTTCGCAAGATTAGACACGTCCAAGTCCACACGACTAGGACACACTCACTCACTTTTCTGATTCAAGATCAGGGTTACAAACACCTTACAGGGGGTGCTTCTTACTAAGCAGATGTAAGGTACAATGAAGATCCTATTATGCCAATGGTTTGAAAACTCAAAATCAAACACAGCTTGTCACGGTTTGCTTTTCAGAATGAAGCTCAAGAATCTTTGAGTGTAGACCGTGTTTTCTGATTTTTCCTGAATTTTTCAAAAAGCTGTGTTTAAGCAAATTCAACCTGAGTTTTCTATCTGCTCTTTTCTCGTGTGTTGTGTGTCTACTGGGAGAGAAAAAGCTGAGGTTTTTAAACACAAAAACCAACGGTCATAAGCCACAGCATCAGCTAAGTATAGAAAATGATTTTCAATCAGGAAATGTTCTCCTACGGCTAGTGATAAAATTTTGCCAAAATATAAGGGATTTGATATCTTAAAAGATAACCCTTATCTTCCCATAACCGTGAGGTGGATTCAAAAAGCAACCAGAAATTTTCAGCTTTTGAAACTTTACCATATCCGAAAATATGGTCAAAGGAAATCTTTAAGTTTTGGCAAATCTCCCAAAACTTATTTTCGAAAATCTCCCATAATATTTTCAAGAAATATCCTTTCCAGAGAAATAGCAGTTTTGAAATTCAAGGAAAGTAATCTGGAGATCTTAGCCAACTAAAATAAATTTTCAAAGATAACCGGGTGTGGCTACTGCAGTTCAGAAACACCCTAGGCACCCTGTTCGCAGGGTTGTTCGCAACTGGTGTTCTGAAGTACTTAGCGCAAATACCGATTCAAGAGGTGTTTAAAATGATGTTTTCAATATTGGCATATTAACAAGAGTCTAAATAAATAAAACCTATATACCCGAGACTTCTTGTTTTGAATGTCATCTTGTCCAAGATTTATGGTGCTGCTGTGAACACCAAGGCCACCTTGTTTGCTGGGGTTGTTCTTTCCATTGCTAGAGTTCAGGAACATGCCTTACAATCAACTGTCGAGATGGTGTTCTTGACTTAATATAGAATCACCAAGTAAAACCTGTTTTGAAGACTTGTTCTCACATGTAGCAAACCAGTTAGTATAATAAAGAACACAAACACCAGTTAGGCCTGTTTGGAGACCGTGTTTGGAGCAACATTACTAGGACAAATTTTACACTTGAATTTATTATCATCAAAACTAAATATAATAACTCAACACACACCAAAAACCATGGGCAATGTAGGAAAAGTACAATGGCACATCATATTTTTCTGAGCCCACACATTGTTGGCTCCCAAAAGTATATTAGGTGCAAACCTGGGTTTACCACATGGTTTATTTGCTTAGTTATGGGTCCCATTAATTTATGCACCATACTTGGAGGGTCTTAAAAGTAAATAATTCTCCAAATTTTGCTTACTTGGCCTTTCTTCAAAAACCGAGCATCTAAAAAATTTTCCTTAGAATCTTTAGGGAATAGTAAAAATACCACCCACATTTTGCATATTTGCAAAGGTGGTACTCTTAGAGACTACCACAATTGAATTATAAAAATTAACATGTTGGCACGAGAAAAGGTGAAAATTATCTAATAACTTCTGAAGATTTTCAGCATGCTTGGAATGTAGTCTTATGAAAAAGCAAACTGCCATCATAAAATAGGAGATAATAAATTTTTCAGGTGTAGGTAATGACACGACATTAGTGTTGAATTACTCAGATAAGCCTATATTAATGATTGTTTTTCCATTTATTGAGCTTAACACATTTATTTGTTTTCAAACACAATGAGTTATCTTCGTCTCCCTCATTTTTTTCGACGTATCATTTCATTGCACAATTTTCCCTCCTTACTCTTATAAATAACTTTACCTTGTTACCTTTATAATTGATCTTCTACCATAAACATTCATGCATCGACATCAAATGTGTGTACTACCAATTTTCAAAGCCAAAATTGTTATAGATAATGGTTTGAAGACTTGACTTGTTCTCATTTTGGTGTGGAAAATAAATTGAGATTAAACTAAATGTTAATTAGTTCAGCCTTCACTTTCAAAAATTATAAATTTTAGGCTTTGGGGGTTCATTTTAACTCTGATAGGTGGCGAGCTTCTAGTGTGTGCCTCTTTTCTTTTGTAAACCTAGCTAGAAAGGAACATGATAAAAATAATGTTGTCTAGTACAAATTAGAACTTGGACTAAGAAAGCTACATTTGTCCAACCCTCTAGGAAACTCTGACCAAAACCAATAACCTAGTTTAAGAAATGTTAATATATCAAAATCTAAAACACCACCGACAACCCCCTAGCATAGATAACTCATTTAAGCCGATTTTGAATAATGCAGATTTAGACAATCTCTACTCCAAAGTAAAAAGGCTAATTTGAAAAGGCAAAGGATAAGTTACTTTGGTCCTTAAAAGGAAAAAGAGCATTAAGAAAAGGTATAACAATATAATTAATGCCAACCTCTGTAAACTTTGCCGCTCTCTTTTGATGATCACAACCCCTCCCCCCCCCCCCCCCCCCCCCCCCCCCCCCCCCCCCCCCCCCCCCCAAAAAAAAAAAATCCTTCAAGTATAGTTTCTCTCATTACATCTATAATCATAATCAAAGGCACTCATTGTAGTAATATGATTAATGAATATCTCTCTTTTGTCTTTCTCCTTACCTCTTATTATGATATATTGTATTTGGTTGTTTGATGAAAGACAAAGAATTAGTCCAAATAATATGTCGATTTAACACATTATGACATGTTAATTTGAAGTGGCTATACATTACTTTTTAACCAAAATTTGAATTATATCTTGATTATCTTTCAAATACATCTTGGGTCATATTATGTGTCCATTTTATTGGTATTATGATAACATACATATTTTTGTTATTTTGGTTATTTCAAATTTGAATATACATATTTTTGTGAGTGATTTATTTAGGTTGTCATTCAAATTGAATATTCTAATATTTGTGAGATATTGATATTATTTGCAAAGATATTCGTTACCTTTAGGTGTGGAAGCACATGGGATAAGAATCAAATCAAGCTATTTGATTGATTACCCAGCTTTATATGAAGAAAATTGTTCTGAGCATATTTTTTATAAACTCAATCATAGGTAAGCACATGCAACAGCTCGAAAATTATCTGCCAATCAAGTGAACCAATGGCCCAAGTCCTACCAATAATATTGCCATGACTAGTTAGAGCAAGTGAGTTATAAATATGGAGAAGTTGCGAGAATATAGAGACAATAGATAAGAACAACTCATCTTGGAAAAATTATTCATTTGATATATTGCTCCCATGCTCTTACAATTGTATTACTTTTGTCAAAGAGAGTTGTATTGTTGTTCTAATTATCCTTGTAATTTTTCTTAGTATTAGAGTGAGTTGATTAGTTGGAGGGCTGAATACTTAGGTACGGTTGAGAAGCAACGCATGCATTGGGACACCTAAAGTTGCAGGGTCAACCTATAGGTTGTACAATTTGAGAATCATTTGTGCAATCGGCCAATCTAATAAAAGAAAAAGGTTCACAATCTCATCGATGAGAGGCACCTGTGTGCAGAGAAGATAGGCATGGTCGAACCTCTATAAATATTTGGGTTTTGTCCACATTTACTTTCCCACGTTTATATTTCAATTATTTTGTGACTTTAAACATCAAGTACTCACCCCCTGTAGGGTGATTCGACTATCCATAGCCCAACAATTGATATCAAAGCAGGAGCTATTATTATGAGATTTAACCATCCATAGCTAGATCCATGGCTAGTTTACTAAATGCTTCTATCAATTGTCCTTCGATATTTGATAGTACTAATTTTTCTCTTTGTAATTATAGGATGAAATCATTTATTCAATCCATCGATTAATTTTTTAGGATATCATTACACATGGTCCTTTCGTACCTAGTTGGACAAGAGATGGCAGAAATATTGTTATCAAGCGAAAAGTGAATACACTTCAGATGCCTATGTGAGGCTTTTAAAAAATTCTAGAATTTTGTAGGTGATTTATTTGGGTTGTAATTCAAATTTGAATATCTAATATTTATGAGATATATATATTGTTTTGGAGATATATTCATTATCTTTGGGTATGGCAGCATATGGGATGAGAACTAATCCAAGATATTGGGTTGATTTCAAGCTACATAGGGAGAAAATTGGTCTAAGCACAGTTTTTGATAAACTCAATCAAGACTAAGCACATGCAATGGCTAAAAGATTATATGCCAATCAAGTGAAACCATTCCCGAAGTGTAGCTAATAATATTGCAATGGCTAGTTGGAGCAAGCGAGCTATAAATATGGAAGAAGCCGTGAGAATATGGAGACAAGAGACAAGCAGAGCTCATTTTGGAAGAATTATTCATTTGATATGTATCACTCTCGTGCTCTTATAATTGTATTACTTATCTTATAGAGTTGTATTGTGATTCTAATTATTCTTGTAATTTTTCTTTGTATTGGGTTAAGCTGATTAGTTAGAGGGTCGACTACCCAAGTATTGTTGAGGAGCAATGCGTATGTTGGGACAACAAGAGTTGTAGCTTTCAACTTGTAGGTTGTATGTTTAGGGAATGATTTTTGAAATTGACCGGCCTAATAAAAATCCCATCAATGAGAGGTGCACATGGTTAGAGGCTATAGGCATGGCTGAACCTCTGTAAATACTCGTGTTTTGTTCACATTTACTTTTTTGCATTTATATTTCAATTATTTTATGACTTTGGAGATCACCATAGTTATCACCTTCTAGGGTGATTCGACTAGACAAACCGAATCAAAAATTGGTATCAAAGTAGGAGCTATTATTTTGTGATTTTATCATCTATAGTTAGATCTATGGCTAGTTTATTAAATACTTCATTCAGTTGTCCTCCGATATTTGATGGTACTAATTTTTCTCTTTAGAAGTGTAAGATTAAATTATTTATTGAATCTATCAATTTTAAATTTTGGGACATCATTACAGGTGGTCCTTTCATACCTAATTGTTCAAGAAATGTGAAAACATTGTTATCAAGCGAAAGAATGAACATACTCAAGACGACTATGAGATGCTTAAAAAAATTCTAGAGTTTTATGTATTTTATAATATGCTTTAGATGATGAAACATTTAACCATGTTTTCTCTTGTGGAACAACTAAAGATCTTTAGAAAAAGCTCACATTAATATATTAAAAAACACATCAACAAAATGTCAATTTGTCAAGAACAGACAATATGATTAGCAACACAAATGACGAAAAAAGAGATTACTCATCTTTTTCTTATGGCAAATGAATAAGCCAGTGATCGGGATGCAAGTGACAATGATCATGATGACGTATGCACAAGTGATGAAGAAGAAGAAGAAGAAGAACAAGAACAAGAACAAGACGAAGAGGAAACTAAATATGATATTTCGGATGAGATATATGATTCTCTTAACAATTATTCTAAATATAAGTTAATAAAAGTCTTACTTTATTATATCAGATGCGAAGAATGATGCATTTCTAAAATTATAGATTTGAAGAAAACAAATTTAAAATTGTCTTAAGAAAATGTTGAATTTCAAAAATCAAATGATTCATTACCAAATGATTTAAAAATTTTTTAAAAGAAATTTGTTCTTCTTGAAAAAGAAAAAGATGAGGTATAAGTGAAGCATGCCGATTTTGAAAAAAATGTCCTAAAATTTTCAAAAGGAGCAGAGAATTTAAGTAAAATTCTTGACAAACAAAAAGCGTCATTAACAAAGAAGGAATCGATTTCAATTCGTTCGATAAAAAGAAGTGTTATAAACAATTCTTTGTTAAATTGACTTACTACAAAAGTAAGACTTCTATTAGGTGCAATTACTATTGTAAAATATGACATATTTTAACTTATTGTCCTATTGAAAGAAACAGTCTTAGTAGTACACACATTTAGGTTACATAAATTTGGGTACCAAAAGTAATGAGGTCATCCAATGTTGTGAACAATAATTGTGAACCTAAATTTCCTAAAAGTACTTTGAGAAAGGTATAAATTTGTTTTGCAATTTGGCATCCAAGTGAGAGTAAAAAATAGAATTGAGGAGCTAGATGTCCAAGAATTAGATGAAAATGTGGTAATCAATTTGGTGCCCAGATTTCAAGCCTTGAAATATAGTCCAAACCCTTAAAAATGAGGCAGAAGCTACGATGTTGTTGCAATTGAATAATTGAAAATTAAGGGCTTGAATTTATGTCTTAACATCTCGAAAAGATGTCAACATTTGAAATTTGACTAAAAGGAAGATGATATTATCTTGTATGATTTGCTTCCTATTAAAGACATATTGAGCATTTCAAAATTTTGAATTATTTTGATATTTTTGGAAGAATAGCATCATATTTTATGCTATTGTTACGTGTGATACAATTTTTATGGATGGATAATATCTTCAATATGATCTCAATGTTGCTTGTTATGATCCCTGGTATTTGCATAAATGATATTGACTGTATGTATAAGGGGATAATCATATTACTTGATGGTTTGTTGATAACTATGATTTATTCATGATAGAGGGAGAATACCAAGTAAATACATGTTTGGTATATTAGATTGACTTCGCTATTAGTATTTAATTCCCTATATTATTTTTATGGTTGCTATATTGAGGAGGAGAGTCTCTATATTACTCCGATGTATCAGGGGAGAGGTATATGTATTAATATGCTATTTGCATTTGCATTAAAAAAAAAAAAAGAAGGATGTTAATTTGTGTATCTCATTTGCTTATATTTTGTATATCATGACATCTCTTGCTAATTCTATGGATAATCTTGATTATTCATTCTCTAAGGAGGAGTTAATATAATTTAAGATATGATCTTGAAATGCTATAATAGTTGTACGTTTAATTTGATATTGAATTTTGTCACAAATTAAGAGGGAGTCCTCTTTCTTAGTACTAATACTCTTATTGGATAATTTTGAAGGTACAAACTGTGAGAGTGATAACCATTGCATATGGAACATGTATTTTGGCATTCTTCTTTTTATGCAACCTTTTTGATGAAATACAAAGAGGAGGAGAAAGAATATCCTAAGCTAATTTGTTTATTGAGCGACACATGGGTAAGTTCATAAGATCTATTTTTATGGAGTTTAGTCTTCCATCAAAAAGGGGAAGGTTGTTATCTTTCTCCTTATCTCTTAGTATGATATATTGTATTTGGTTGTTTTGATGAAAGACAAAATGAATTAGTCCAAATAATATGTCGACTAAATACGTTATGATATGTTAATTTGGAGCTGTTATACATTAGTTCTCAACCCAAATTTGAATTATATAAAAATTATCTTTCAAATATGTTCCTGATCATATTATATGCTGATTTTATTGATATTATGGTTATATATATATTGCATTATTTTGTTTATATTAAAATTTGAATATACTTATTTATGTATGTGATTTACTTGGGTTGTCATTCAAATTTGAATATCTATTATTTGTGAGATATTGATATTGTTTGGAAAGATATTCATTACCTTTAGGTATCGAAGCATATGGGATAAGATTCCAATCAAGTTATTAGATTGATTACAAGCTATATATGGAGAAAATTGGTTTGAGCATATTTTTGACAAACTCAATGATGGTTGAGCACAAGCAATGGCTAGAAGATTATCAGCTAATCGAGTGAACTGGTTGCCAAAGTCCTGTCAATAATATTGCAACAGCTAGCTGCAGCAAGTGAGCCTAAATATGCAGAAGTCATGAGAATATGGAGACAACATATAAGAAGAGCCTATCTTGAAAGAATTATTTATTTGATATATTACTCTCATGCTCTTATAATTGCAGTACTTATCTTATCGAGAGTTTTATTGTGGTTCTAATTATTCTTGTAATTTTTCTTTGTATTAGGTTAAGTTGATTAGACAAAGGGCTGACTACCCAAGTAGGGTTGAGAAGCAAAGCATACGTTGGGATATCTAGAGTTGTAGGATCAACTCATGGGCTATACGATTAGGGAATTGTTCAATCCAAAAATGATATATTTTATACCCTTTTATTATTTAATATTTGCTCAAAATAAATGACTAAATTAGGATTTTAATATATTTTTTATTTTATTTTGTAGGGATTATAAAGATTTTTAAAAAATGGATAGATTGCTCGAATGAGATGCTTAAAGAGATGGAAGAAAAGGCTTTGGATCAAATGAGAACAGGACGGAAAATGAGCAGGACGGCTCAGTCCGGTTAAAAATACGAGCACGCTGTGTTCCTACGGGCCCAGTAGCACGACCGAGTTCCTTTCCGACTTTCATCCTCATCCTCTCAGCTCGTTGTTCCCCTTCCTGAAAGTGGGCTTGGCCCAGTCAAGCGAGCCCATCGCCTCATCCAAGCTCAACCCTGCCTGTTTCTTTCCTCTGTGTCACGTGCATGTCACGTGGCCTTGTAGTTCCTCTATAGCTCCTTCTGTACTCTCCCTCACTTTAGGCATGTTCTTTTCTCTCTTTACAGCCCAAAATGCCTGGCCTGCGGCCTAGCGCCTTGCCAATGCCTAGCAGATGCTTACCCAGCTTCTTTGCCCCTCCCTCACTTAATCCTCATGTGCTTGGCATATAACCCATGAGGCAAGCCGCCCTCTCTTCTCATTCTTCTATTTCTTTCCCAATAAACCTGAAAATTCTCTGTGTTCTACTTGAGATTCATCTTCTTTCCCTCTCCATCTTCTTTTCTCTCACCATCATCAATTCCCATCTTGATTATTCTTCATCATGAGAAGCCATTATTTTTTGTCTCTTTCATCAAACGGGTTGCAAAATTGGACATTGAAGGCTTGAATGTCGTATTCTATTTTCACCTCTTGTCTTGATTTGTGATGTTCGGGGCTGAATTTTAATTGAATTCTACACAATTTTCACTGACCTAGTTCGATTGTGCTACTACCCTATTTCGATTTCATGGTTGAGCAGAGCTTGCAACTCATCAATGGATGTTGTCTGATGCTAACCCCAATTTGGGATTACTGGGTTTAACTCTATGTTTCCATAGCAGTGAAGTTGGTCTTTCCTCTTATCCCTTTCGTTAATTTGCATATGAAACTATGTTGCTTTCATAAAGGTCTGAATTCCAGTTACTCAACTTATATTTTGATTTGTTTTTGTTTATTTAGCTTTTGTGCTTGCTTCTTTTTCAGCTCGATTGAATCAAAGCAAAGCTAGACATTTTGAAAATTACTTTTCCTTTTGTTTATTAATGGTTAGGAGATTAGGTTTGTTTTCTTTTATATTAGCGTTGTTTCATGCCTTGGCTATGCTCTTGACTTTATTTGGTTGTTATTATCTAGCTTAAAATAAATCTTTTGTTGCCTGTGATTGGTAGGTCATTGGTTGTATTATGTTAGTTCAATAGTTTTAGTTAGGTGATCTAATTTCGCAACTTATCCCTGAGGATGATACCTTCAAGTTCTACGAGAAAAGTCATACGCTTGTAGTTTAAACATAATCTTTATAAAAATTACAACAAATTTTTGGCGCCGATACCGAGGATAAAATTTGTGAAATTAGGCTGCAAATCGACTCTTGCATTGGTTGATTGATTCTTAATAGTGTCTTTTTTATCTTTATTTTTTAGTGAGTGTTTATTTACTTTTAATTCTTTTTAGTTTAGAATTCTTGTGGTCTCTTTTGTGTTTAGGATTTATATTTTGATTTTCTTTTGGTTAGTTTTAGCTTTTATTAGTTTGTAGTTAAATTTTCTGGCCCATTAAAAAAATTCAGAACTGAAAAGGAAGGCTGTGAACAGCAGAGGTGCAAGTCATAGTCAAAAGTAGAAAGGATGCAAATTAGTGTGTAGGTTTTTTTTTCCCCCGTTTTCAAGCTTTTATTTTGAATTTTCTATATTAATTTAGTGCTTATTTTTCTTTTCTGATATTTTTAGTAGGTTTCTAAGCATTTTAGAGTCTAGGTGAATTTTTGTGGAATTTTCTAGAATTTTCATAATTTTCTACAATTTTCAGAATTAATTTTCTGCTTTGATTTTTCTGCATTATTTTATATCTAAAAAATGAGAAAAAAAATATGTTCATGTTATGCTTGATTTTTGCTAGATTTTGAGTATATATAATTCTGAGTTTGTATTTTTGTTGGGTTTGGTACTTATTTTTCTTTTAGGTTTTTGTTTTTTTAGTTTTTCTTTCTTTTATGCTTTTGTGTTAATAAAAGTCCCAAAAAAACAATTAGAAAAAGAAAAATTGAAAAATTTTAAAATTTTAAAAACTTGAAGAATGCTAATTTTTGATTTCTACAATTTAAAGATGAACCTTTCTGGAGCTATCTGTCAACTTTTAATGATTATCGTGCAATGGAATTAAAATTTTAAAAAATGGAAAATATATAAGGTCATTGTTATAGGTCTAAATGCTGAATTTCAAGGTTATGTTGAATGTATATATTGTGAAGGTGTACTAGAATTGTTGTCTAAAATTCAAAATGAGGTTTGACATTTCTTCAAAAAATTAGTTTGGGACACTTATGAATTTGAACAATCTAGAGAAACCTTAGGATACTTAACTCATGGTGAGTCTGCTTTCATGCTAATCCTCACCACCAAGATCATTTTTTAGATTTGTATAACCACGCACCTCACTAGTGTGTGCCTGTTGTTTTGTGTGGTTATTGTTTGTGAGTCTTCTGATCATGATGTTCATCATTGTCCTTATCATGATTATGTTGATACTACATGTGCAAGTCTTAAAAAGATGATAAATGAATTGACAGATAAAATGGTAGAGATTATGAGGGAGATAATTGCTAAATATTCTCACTATGTTAATCCCAGTAGGGATGATTATAATTTACATGAATTTGATTTCAGTTTAGGATCTCCTAAGCCTGAAGTTAGTCTTTATGATAATTTTGGACCCCTATATCTTACTAGGTCTAATTTGCCTAATGATATGCATTTGCCCGACATAAAGCAAGAGAATGACTTTCCTATATCTCTATCCTATGACTATGTTCCCCAAACTAGCATAGATAGGGATGGTATTGAGGATGTCCTAGTTTCTGCTGACCCACCTACGCCTTTAGTCACTCCTATGAGTTTGAGGAGGGTGAAGAATTTGAAAGTGCTACTGAGTCAATAAGCACCATGACTTTAGTGAATTAGAATATATTTGTTTACAAGAGTCATGTGAGAGGGTGGTTGAGCTCGCTAATTTAGAATTGGATGATGATCATTTCTTTGTGGAATATGAATCTTTTTCACGTGGGTGTCATACAAAAATGAAAGTTCTAATGTGGGTTTTTGTGTTGACTATGAGTCATTTTCTTTTAACCTTACCATCACTGACCATGTTTTTGAGTCCTCCAACTCTAGCTTTGTAGAGTCTGAGACCCATGAGGATTTTATTTTATACCAGACTCTTGCATATTCTGATACTAAAAGGCTTGGGGCCTTAGGATCCACTGTTTTTCCTAGACAACTCGTTCATGATGATAAAATTCTAGGTCGATTACCTATTTGCTGGCTAATTTTGAGTGTGTCTGTCTATCTCATGAGTGGGCCCATCAATTTGATAACTTGAAACGGACCCTTAATTGTGTTGCATTGACATGGTGGGTATACTCTTTCTGGCTCCAACTCTATGATTTTCACTGTATCCATGTGATTAAGAGTTGTTTTTTGCAAGTTTGAGAAGCCACTACATATGCTAATATGTTTTGATTTGAGTAGCAATTTTCTGCTTAATATGAAGTGGATGATACTCCACGAGCCTCTGTCAAAACGGATTTCAGTAGGCTATAGCTTAGGTGTACTTATACACTTAACCTGGTATAATCGTTCCGCTCTATCTTTGTTTCTTTATTGTCTTTTCTTTTGCAGATGTTTGTCGCTTTATTTTTTTTTTATTTTTGAGTTTTGAGTTTTAAAATCTTGTCAGTTTTGAGTCTTATTTCTCCTTTATATATTTGTTTTTCCTTTTAGTTGTAACTATGTTTCCTTTCACTCCTAATAAGAACATTGGGTGATTCAGGTGTGGGGTGGGAAACTATGTTTCGAAAAAGATTTGGAAACAACTGAGAAAAATGAAAAAACCAAAATTTTTGAAAGCCAAAAAGATTTTTGTTTTCTTTTGGGGAATATGTGCTATTTTTAATTGGCTATCTCGAGCAAGCTTTCTAGACTCTGATAGATGGACCTATGAGAATTTGAGCCATAAAGACTAATTCATTAATTTTAGTCTCATGTTTTTCTTCTGTCTATGTCTTTTCCTTGATTACTTCTCCAAAACTTGCTTTGATTCTCTTCAAATCATAGTTAACATGTGTATTATGATAATATGATAGAGACATTATATTGTGAGCCATATAAGCCAAATTACTACCCTTTGCTAACCCTTTGAACCTTGGCTGTTGTCATTTGAGGTGTGCCCTTTTATTTTAGCATTGGCCAAAACACATTTCATGTACCTAAGCCAAGTCTGGTGGAGCAACACTTCAACATTTGTTGGGTAGCTTTTGGGTGATAATGGCCCTGTTCTTTTCTACATTTGGGAAGGTTTAGCTTACAGTTCCTCACAGCTCCTTACAGTTTCTTACATCTCCTTACATTTCTTCACATCTTGTTAAATCTCTTTATATATTTTTTATAACATTCAACTTACAATCTATTTTATTCTCATATTTATATAGAAATATGTATATATTTTTTATATACTATGGGTATGAAAAATCTTACACCTTTTTTATGAATATAATATTTGTATAAACATAAAAAAAGAATTGAACAATCTGACTTAATATTTGAGCTTCGACATGAAGTATATATACTATTATAAAGAAAATAAGTCAATATATTTTAGAATTGTAATACAAAAATTGCATTTATGTTTGATTTTCGACGTTAATCATGCATGAAAATAGTCAAAATGTAGGTGACAAAAGTATTTTAGCTATTTCACTCATAAGTTTATCAATGATAAGTTGATTGATATCATCGTGCAATTAAATATTAGATTGAATTTAATTCCAAAGTATTTAATTCAAATAGGATTTTATTTGAAGGGTTCTGTTCAATTTTGTTGAGAAATTTTTTTTTTAATTTACTTATGGGAAGGTGAAACTAATGTTAATACCAAAAAACCGCCTCAAGTGTGAAACATATTTGGTTCTATATGTTTGTCGGTTTGAATTTATCTTATTGACATTTAATTGACTTATTTAAAGGTTTATTTTTATTAATTATGTTATTTCAATATTATTTTTTATTATCCAAAATGAACTGTAGAAAAATAAACTTTGTGTAATGTTAAAGAATAATTTGTTTAGTGTTGTTATAAAATTTATTTCATAAATATCAGTGTTATACGTAATTTATTTTAATGAAATAATTCTTTTTCATAAGTCATACATTAAAGGCCAACAATTATACTATAGATTTTTTTAATAATTCAACAACTCCTTATATATATCCCTACAGGTTCTTATAGCTCCTTACAGCTCCTTACATATTTTTGCAGCCCCTTACATCTTCTTGCAGTTTACAGCTACATCTTATTGTGAAAAAGAATAGGCCCAATGTATATGATGGTTAATGTTGGACCTTTTGGTGTGGTGTGTGAGGTATTGTGGTAACCATTTGGAAACTGAGTTGAGTTATGTTCTTACATGCTGCCATTCATTCATTTTTCTTTCAAAGGGAAAAAAAAAAAGGGGAAAAAAAGGAAAAAGGGAATTTCTTAAAAAAGGGAAAAAGTTTGCGAATAAATGTTTGACATAGTATTGATTTTCATTATTTCAACTCATTTCCAATTGTCCATTTTTGGTGGACGTGTTCTTATTTTTTCGTAGTTGATTAGGAAAGTACATATGTGGGGTATGGTGTTGATGTAAGTGTTGGTTGCTCTTAAGTCCCTTGGCTTTTTGCTACTCATTTCCCAAATGAATTATCTCTTTTTCACCTTAACTCTTAGCCCTATTACAACCCTATAAAGTCCTCTTAACTATCGTGTTATATTTTGCATTTGAATGGTGGAGAATTAAGAGTCATAGCAAGTCCATTATAGTTTGTATGATTAGAAGATGAATTGAGTGAACCTTGTAATATCCTAAAAACATGAGTTGGAATGTTCGATGTGTTCCTTAAATTATGATTCTACTAGTCAGCCCTATTCATACTTCTTAATTGGGGTGAAAGATTGTGTATAGATGACATGAGTGGGGATTAAGAATTTTTTGATGTGTGCATTGTGTTTATACGTAATCTAATGCCTTCTTTCTCATCACTTCCTTTCTTTCTTGTTTTTGACCCAGCAGGCAGCAGAGACCCTCTCGCCTATCCATCTTCATCATTAATACCATTATTATCTCGTTTCTCTAGCCATTTGACCTTCATCATCTATTTCTTCATCAATTGGACAATCAAGGCATCTCTTAGTAGTTATAAGATCAGTTTCAAGACTTCAATTCAAAATTAATGGAAACAGATCAAGAGAAGGGGTTCACAATTGGCTATATGAAGGAGGAGGCAGTATGGTCGAATTAGAAAGTAGAAACAGAAAGAGTAGATAGTAGAACAAGATATTAGTTTTGTAATTTTCGTTTCCTTGATTGCATTTCGTTTGCTTCAAATTTGTTTTTAATCTCAGAAATTTGTATAATTAACTTCTATTTTGTTAATTTGGAGTGAAATTCTGGGCTTTGTTGATGAAATTACAAAGTTTGGTTCAAGCTCCAAATCTTGTATTCATGTTCTTCCTTCTTCTCTTGTTGCATTTTGGTAGTGCTGCTGAGCTTCAATAAAAATTTCAATTTTCTGGGTTGTTGGTTCTTGTTAATGAGTTTGACTTGAATTTGGAAATACACATCCTCTCCTGTTTCAATCAGTTTGGGTGTGAGAGGAGCAGTACAGGTTGTGGTTTGCTGGGTATAGTCCTCCACTTGCACGGACTCATTTTTTGTTTCTTTGACTGATCTAATCTTGTTGATCTGGGGGCAATATGATATTAATTCTTTTCTGCTCTTGCAAGTTTGCTATTTTAGTTTTATTCAAAATTTCAAATGTTTAATCTATTGATGCTTGCTATAGATGTTTGTGGTTACAATCATGCAGCCTATTCGCATTGTTGCTTATTCGTTACATGTCTAATTTGCTTACATGTGAGGATAAGATGAGCTCATGGTTTGTCTAGGTTGTCTATTATTTATTATATGCATTCTAATGACATTAGGTTAGATTAGTTGTTAGCACCTATCCCTGAGGACGCTTGTGGAAATCACAACAGGAGTCGTTTGTGTAATCAGCTAATTTAATAAAAGAAAAAGGTTCAAAATCTCAGTGGCAAGATGCGCTCGTGGGTAGAGGAGTAGGCATGGCTGAACCTCTATAAATACTCATGTTTTGTCCACATTTATTTTTACGTAGTTGTATTTCGACTATTTTGTGACTTTGAACATCATATTATCCATCCCCTTAGGGTGAGTCGACTAGCTAAACCAGGCCAACATCTCTAATCATATAAGCTCTCTCATGATGGCCATAAACCCCTTATCTCTATGTCACACAAATGCTTTTATCTCCTTACATCGCTGACCATAATTAAAAGGTGCGTACTAGCTAGTGTTGTGACTTTAATGATATGCTGGCCTCACATAGAGCTCTATCTTTTCTTTTTTTTTTTTTAAATCAAAGGTAAATGATAAAAACAAGGAATTAAACGCCTCTTCTCACAAGAGTACGCATAACTATATCATCAGCCAAAATAGACTTTAAAGGATAGGAAAAACATTGATCAGCCGTAAAAGATGAATGACTGGTGTGTCGATAGTTTGCTAACCAGTTTGTGGCCATATTTGCGCCCCGAAACAGTGGTTGATGATGATGTAGTCTGCTCACTTCAGCCATTCACGAACATATGTAATAATCATGGAAATCCGCCATGGAATATGAATATGACCACGAAGGGCTTGGATGACAATACGGTTATCCCCCTCGATGATGATATTTTTGAAACCTGCTTGAATCATAGCGCAGGCCCCCTCTTAAAAGGCATGAGCTTCAGCTACAAGTATTGATGCCTCACCATAATAAGACGCAGTAGCTTTCCAGTCCAGTCGCGGATGATAAAGCCTCCAGCAGTGGAGATGTGGTTGCGTGATCCATCAAAATTGAGTTTGACGAACCCAAGTTCGGGAGGATGCCACCTCACAAAAAGGTTGTTGAGAGAAGGGGGAGAAAAAGGCCCTCGATTGAAATTATCCACCGACATACAAGTTCGGATACTCTATTCTGCACTGGCTTTTTTTGCTTTAATTAGACACAGAAGCGGATTGAAAATGGCATTTTTAAAAACCATAGCATTTCTATGTTTCTAGATACTCCAAAGTAGAAATGCCACTCTTTGAAGAGTTAGTGGTGGATTGTTGTGACGCATGTTAGTTAACTAGAGCCAGATATCATGTAAAGATTCTGGCACCAAGGTATGCGAAATCCAGCCGTGTTGTGATGCTAGATCCCATACACGATGAACAAAGTCGCAATCCTTAAACAGATGATCTATGGATTCTAAGTCATCCATGCACCAGGGGCGGACGGGATCAAGATTAATCCCTCTTCTAAGGAGTGTACCACAAATAGGGAGCACTTTGTGACACAACTGCTATAAGAAAATCTTTATTTTGGACATAATATCACGTCTCCATATCCACTTATAAGTCCATTCAGATCGTTGGAGAGGTTGAGTAGTATGGGCAATCCAAGTTGCAGACTTGGTATTAAATTCGCCCGAGCTACTAATTCCCCAACAAAAGGAATCATCAATACTTTAGGAAGGCATAGGAATTCCTATAATTTTCTGAATAATTGTATGGTTCTGAAGAACAAGCTGCAATTTAGGGATATCCCATGATCGGTTGGGAAGAATAAATTCACTTACTTTAGTTTCCGGATGAGTATCACTATCTTCTTGGGTATTCTTAATATCAAACAAACTTCTCTGTTCTATCCAATTATCATGCTAGAAGGCAATATTCCTACCAGTACCAACTTTCCATATGAGAGCTGTGTGCAGCAGATCTTGGCATTTTACTATGCTTTTCCAGACTGGGGGGTCGGAATTTTTGGTTTTATAATGAAAGAAAGAAGAGTCGTGCAAATATTTAGCTTGAATGATGTCAAACCATAGACTAGATACTTTAGTGAGTATTTTCCCAGTGAGTTTACATTGCAAGGCTTTATTAACAGCATCAGTACGACGGAATCCCAACCCACCTCTATTCTTAGGGGCATAGATTCTCTCCCATGATATAAGAGGTAAGCCTTTGACTGTGTTTGTTTTTTTCCAGAAAAATTCCTGACTGAGTTTATCAATTTGTTCACAAGTACTTTTTGGTAAAGAGAAGCATTGCATAGTATGTGCTGGGAGCGATTCAAGATGGGATTGAATGAGGACTGTTCTACCCGCCTTTGAAAGACAGTTAGCTTTCCATCCTTGGAGCTTTGCAGAGGCTTTGCTAATAACTTCTTGGAAAGTATTTTTGATTGGTCTGCCTTGAAAGACTGGACAGCCTAAATATTTCCCTAGAGAGTCACTCTGTGTGATATTAAAGATACTTGCTATCATCCTCTTCTGAGAATTAGAAGCATTACGAGAAAAAGCAATGGTGGACTTATGAAAGTTGATAAGTTGGCCAGAATTAGCACAGAAATCGTGTAAAATATTTTTAAGGGTAATGTAACTATCACGGTTCATTTTACAGAAAAGTAGACAATCGTCTGCAAACAGAAGGCATGGTACAGGCATCGTTCTGGGACAAATTTTGACACCTATTCCAGATTTACATTCGAAAGAGGCTTTAGCAAGAATAGAACTAAGGACTTCCATGTACAAAATGAAAATATAGGGTGACAAAGGATCACCCTGTCAAATTCCCCTTGATGGGGTAATAAAGCTATGAGGGGTGTCATTCACTAAAATGGAGTAGGGACTGTGGAAATACATTCCATCGGCCATTTAATCCAAATCGGATGAAACCCTTTTTCCTATAGACATTTAGCAATGAAATCTCACTCTAGTTGATCATATGCTTTTTCCATATCGAGCTTGATAGCAGCCCAAGCTGTCTTGTTCGTGTTATTTTTGAACTTATGCATGATTTCATGGGTAAGCAAAATATTATCTTGAATGGCTCTGCCCGGAATAAACGCACTTTGAAACAGAGAAATTAATTTATCTAAAAGAGGTCGTAGTCTATTTGCTAAGATCTTGGATATAATCTTGTACACTGTGGAGCATAAACTAATAGGTCTAAAATGAGAAGTCTGCGAGGGATTACTATTCTTTGGTATGAGGGTAATAAATGAATGACTAATTTCTTTCAATAGTCTCCTATTTTTGAAAAATTCTAGGATATTGCAGAAAAGATCGTTTTTGATAATCTGCCAGTATTTTTTAAAGAATCCAGCTCCAAAACCATCCAGCCCCGGTGTCTTGGATGAATCAATACTAAATAAGGCTTTTTTGAGTTCTTCAATATCTGGTAATCGAATAAATTCGAGGTTTTCATCATCTGAAACTTGTTTCGAAAGACCTAAGGAGGGGAGAATTCTGTTTACTCCGCAAGTCGATTTGAAACGATTAGAATAATCCAATACAAACTTATCTGCAATAACATTATAATCGGTTATCCAGACCCCACTATCATCTTTAAGCTTATACACCATTTTCCTTTTCCTTCGAGCATTCGCATTTCGTTGAAAAAACTTTGAATTCCGGTCACCATAGGTTAACCAATCTTTCCTATTAAGCTTCCCCCAGTACTTCTTAGTGAAAAGCAGCATTTTCTCGCGTTGTTTAAGTAATCGATTCATCCAGGAGTTAAGTCTATAGCTATTGGGATCATTAAGAAGTTTAGCTTCAACATGATCAATTTTGGCAGCGTTTGAAGGGGAGCCTTAGAGCAACGATAAGGTTGTCTCCGTATGATCAAAAGGTCACGGGTTCGAGCCATGGAATCGGCCACTGACAAAGTCAGGTTAGGTTGCCTATAATTCATCCCTTGGAGTGCGGCCCTTCCCCGGATCCTGCGTGAACGCGGGATGCTTGTGCACCGGACTGCCCTTTTTTTTTTAAATGATCAATTTTGGCAGCGTTATTCACTATCCTATCTTGTATATTATCGAACTGTAATTTAGAACATTCTTTGATCGCAATTTTTAGAAGATGCAGTTTCTTAGCCGGGCGGAACATATTCGTGCCCTTAATATTTGTGTTCCAGTTTTGTCGAACAATAACATCAAGACGCTGATAATGACACCAAAAATTTTGAAATCGATATGGAGGAGCTTTGTGGTGCAGGTTCTGTGGGTTGGTAGACAGAACAATAGGACAATGATTTGAACAAGTGAAGCTTCCATGATCCTCAATAGCATTTGGGTAAATGTGAGCTCAATGTGTCCTAGCTATGGATCTATCTGACCATTCATAAATTAAATGAGTATGAATTTTCTTTTTCTAGGTAAAGAGGTTTTCTTTAACCTGGACTAATTCTGCATTAGTATTAAGGAGGAAGGAGTTCAGGCGGGCGTAGCTAGTGTTGGGAAGCAACTATCCGCCTTTCTTTTCAGAGGAATTAGCTAGTTCATTGAAATCGCCTATGAGACACCATGGTAAATCAAAAACATGGTGAAGTTGTAATAGATGGTTCCAAAAGCTATCTTTACCCGTACTTTGAGGTGGTGCGTAGACACCAGAAAGTATGGAATTAGTAGCATTTGCATTATCGTGAACTAGTAAATGAATTACCCTTTGTTCTTTTCTAAGGATAGATGCATGAATATTCCCACTATTCCAAAGGACTGCTATACCTCCTGAATGATTGATCGGTGAAATAAAATCATAGTGGTCAAAACCCAATTTTGGGAGAAGGGCATTCATGTGTGTGTCATTAATCATCGTCTCAAGTAAGAAACATATGTCAGGTTCATGGAGCCTGATAAGATACTTGAGTTCCCGAATCACCTGTGCTTTCTTGGCACTTGTATATTCCAACTAATAATTTTCATTAACTTAGATAAGGAAAGGGAGATCTGCGCAATATCTAATAAAAAAACCTTGGTTTCTCAAAGGACAATTCTCCCTCTACTCGTGGAGGATCAATTCGTATACCATTGATACCGATAGATATTGACCATGCAAGACAAAACATGGTATTATGAAATAAAATAAGAGGGTAGTGCACATTACTAATGCCAAAAAAGGACAATAACCAAAGAGGTTGCCACCCCAGAAATTTCCTAATCGGCAACCATGAGAACAACCCAGTAATTAAGATATCCAAATAAACAAGCTCTAACCCGCAGAGAGTAAAATCGCCTAGAAAAACCAATGAGGAGGACGACAAAAATATTCGCCCCCACTATCCAATAAAATCAAGGATACTGGTACAGTGTACTCGGCAATAATTTTTAATCGAGGCCAGCAAGATGGATAAAACTGCATTAAATGGTGCAAAAAAGATTCTGGGCCCGAAGGTGTTCTGGAAACGGGTCTTGGAGATACAAAAAATAATTGATTGTATCTCTCTCACCATAACGACAGAAAAAATAACTAAAATATATGCAAATATACATTAAGCCAAATGAGTGTCACACCTAATCGCTTCCCAGACAAACTGAAAAATTAATACACCACAATGAAGTATCCTGGAGCCATAAACCATGATGAGTGGCACCTGCTTCCAGGAGCATTGCATACATATATATGCCCCCTCTTGTTGCCATGATGAAGAATGCTTATGAGACATTCATAGGGGATAAACTGGCCCATAAAATTTCTTAAATTCATACATAATATTGCGGGCCAGGCGGAGATAACTACAAAGTAACGGATTAGCAGGATCCCTGATGTTAAAACTGATTTTGCGCAGGGAATAGAGAAACTTAAAGGCACGACATAAGATATCCTAGAAAACAGGGTACATGCAGCATTCATACTCTGAACGTAAGCAAGAACACTTAAAAAACCAAGGCCCAGGTCATGCTGAAGAGGTAAAAAAGAACTATGCTGACAACAAGTCTCAGAATGAATGAAATACGCTGACCCTGTAGGTCTTAGCCAACAACTACCTACAGTACACCAGAGGGGGTCAAAGCTGAGATCATAAAACTCGTTCCAAACCAAATACAGGTACTGAATAACCCGGAACATACGCAAGCAATTTAGACAAGCCCCACAAATCATAACAAAGCATAATATGTAAACAGAGGAATGACATAGTCTTGATATATTGTAATGAAGAGCATAGCCCAGCACATACTGCATACAAAACTGGCAACAGCAAAGGGAGTAACCTGCAACCCAATGATCAGTGCACATATTACACAAACCCAACCCCAACAAGAGCAGAATCTGCCGCAAAGAACTGAGCAGGGCTATGCAACACTAAATTGATAAGGAGATAAAGCAAGTAAAAATGAACCTAGCCTGGCAACCAAACAATCTACCCAACCATAAAAAAATAATCCCAGTGAGGTCCATTCAAGAAATACATGAACGGATATGACAGGCTAGAGGGCCAGGCCATATCTGGACGGTGGAGAAGGAGAGACCCATAAATGGTGGATGTAGCTTCAAGATTCGGAACCAATATCAGGCAGAGAAAGATGTTGGGTTTATGGCCCAAATCCCTTTTACCGGCTACTTAGAATCTAAGATCATATTGTGTGTTTGAGATCTTCTATATTATGGAAATTATATTATTTCCTTATTTTGGGTTGAAGATTTTTTTTCCTTTTTGGAAAGATGAGGTTTGGTGACCATGATACCGTGGTGGCTAGGGTTTCCTCATCCTAGCCTTCCTACCCCTATATAAAGGGGATATACCTAGGATCTAAAATTAACTTGATCACTCCTGAATCCCTGAATCCCTAAACACATTGAGAGGTAGAGACACTTTGAGAGAGATTACAAGAGAGATTGTAATCCTGCTGTTGGATCAAATCATTTGTTGTGATTGTGATCATTTTGTACTCTTCCTGCTCACATAGTGGATTGATTGTGCTCGTCGCCGTGCGTAGTTTTTTCCCGTATTGGGTTTCCACGTAAATCTTGTGTCGTTGCTTTGTTCTTGTTATCGTTCTTTAACTATTTCTGAATATCTGTTTCATCCTATTGCTTCCGCTATTACTCTGCTCTAATTTACTAACAAAAGGCATGATTAACCCTAGATCTAGACATCATAGAGCAAGAAGTAGGTCGGCTAGGTGGTAAAAGGACCATTAAGAGAGGTAAGTGGAAGTCGATCGAATTAACGCAAAAAGTCTGCCATGAGTGACGAAAGTCAGCGAAATACGGTGATAGCCAGGGAGGAGGACGAAGAATATCTGGGGTTTTTTCATTGGAAATTAGGGCATTTGGCTGTGGAAGACTAACTCTCTCTCTAGAGAATTCTCTCTCTCTAGAGACCTCTTATGTTTACCTCAATCTATAAGTAGAAATCTAAAATGAGACGACATAGAACTCTATCTTACTTACACCTAATGTAGCTGTTAGGCAAATCACCAACACCACTTTTGTAAGATAGGGAAAATAATAGAGAGTGGTTGAATGCCTCTAATGACTAGAATTTAGAGGAAAAACTTAAGGGGTTTACGTTATTTACATCGAAATCTCTTGCTCTGTGTTTTATTTTAATATGTTCAAAAATAAGTTTTATTTTCAGAAACTGTGGTTGGTGTTATAACTTTGGAAGCCATGTTACTAGTAATTATCAAACTTTAAAACTGATATTGGACTCATTTTACGACCCTATTCTTTTTCGCGAAAGTGAGTATTTCGGCTATAACTTGTATCTCCTTACAGTTTCTTACAGTTTCTTACAACCCCTTACATCTTCAACAAAACTTTCATAACTTCTTACATATTCTATATTTCTTTACATCTTCTACACCTTCTTACATCTCTTTATATTTTTTTATTACATTTAACTTGCCATTTATTTTTGTCTCATATTTGTAGAAATATGTATTTATTCTTTCATATATTACCAATATGAAAACCTGTATATATTTTGATGAGCATAATATTTCTATAAACATAAAAATAAAATTTAGTGACGTGAATTATATTTGAACTTCAACATGGATTATATATCCCTTATAGAAAAAATAGGTTAACATGCTTTTAAAAATCACAAAAATTACATTTATGTTTGAGTTTTGACATGAATCATATAAGAGAATAGTTTAACCGTAGGTGACAAAAGCATCATTCTTAAGTTATCAATAACAATTTTGTTGCTATCATCGTGCAATTGAACATTGGATGACCCATCCACATTTGGATCAATTGCTGAGATCGCTGTACCTTTTTTTTATGTAGATTAATAAAATTGTGAAGAGTACAACAAATAACGATTATCTCAAGCGGCTGCTATAGTCTCATTTGAGGCATTATGTTAAAAATATTAATTTAAAATTCTTTAATTTAAATAGGATTTTATTTTAAGGGTCCTAGTTAATTTTGTTGAGAAAAAGTGTTATTTTTTAAATTTGTTTATAGGGAGGTGAAACTAATGTTAGCACAAAAAGACACCTCAAGTGTAGAAAAATGTTTTATAAATTATGTTATTTCAATATGATTTATTTAGTGATGGTATAAAATTAATTCATAAATACCATTGACATATTATATATAATTTACTTTCATGAAATAATTTATTTCACAAATCTGCATTAAAGACCAACAATTATGCATACAAATTATATTTATACAACTTTTTAATAATTCAACAATTACAGCGTCTTATAACTCCTTGCAGCTTCTTACATCTTCTGATAGCCTCTTTATAGTTCTTATAACTCTTTATAACTTTTTATAACTTGTTACAATTTCTTACATTTTCCTACAGCTCACAAATGCGTCTTATTAAAAAAAGAACCTATTACCTCAAAAAGAAATATAATTCAAATCTTACTAAGAGCTATTGATACTGGAAAGTTTTTCCTTAGTTTTGTGCCCTCCTTCCAAGTCATGGCTTATTATTGTTCTTTAATTCCATCAGCGGTAGAAGTTCTTAATAGACTTTCTTAACTAAAAAGGAAAGAAGAAACTTACATTGGAGAGTGAAAGAATTATACGATTGGAGGTACACCCAAATTCGTAAATCCTTTGTCATTATTTGTATAAGTCGACTTTGAGTTATTCACTACTAGCATGAACCGGTGCAAAAGCATAGAACATTTTTAATTTTGAAAATTTTATTTTAAAAAATTATACTATTTTGCTATATTGAAATGCATAATAATAATTCCTTTAAAGTATATTTTAGGTGTTATTGTTATTTTGGCATTGATCGAACTGTATTGGCAAGACTTTATTTCCACATCTTGGTTGCAAGTCCAATATATATATTTTTGCTATCAGAAAATTTTAAAATTCACTACATTTTAATGTTCAAGAGTGTACAATGCATATCATAATCAAGCAATTTCTTTGAAGTTGTTGATCATATCTACTTGGTAATATTGAATTCAGTTAATTTTATCAAGTACATAGATGATAAAATTAATTAATTAATAGTTTCAAAAATTTTTGGTCAAGGCTAATATTGTCCTCCCATCATTCATAACCCATCATCTCAAATTATGTATTTTTACTTGTAATCCGCACTCACTTAAACAACATGATTTAAAGGAGGACATGTATGTTTTGTTGATGGACAAAATCCTACACAATGAAAGTCTCAAATTTTTGGTTGCATTACATTAAAATTCACACCAAACAAATGATACTACAAATGGTGTTATTATGTATATGAGTTATTGCAAACACCTGTGATAAAGAATCTTACTAAGTTGGTACAGAGGCTCTTGAAAACGCCTCCAATTTCCTTAAAGATTAGCCACTTGCACGCTAATGCCTCATCTCTTGTGAATTTAATATTCTGTCATTTGAAACTAAAAATAAGATTGAAAACATTAATTCATGATGTCTAATAGAATTGAATTGGAAATAATAAATTATGCTAAATTATGCTAAAAAAGTGAAGAATACTCCCTAGGTTCAAAAAACTAACAGCGAAGTTGGGCATTGTTTGGCCGAATGGTGTCTTGCTTGTTCTGATATTTGTAACTGGAATTCATCTCATCCCCTAATTAGCTGATTGTTTACTGAACAATGTTATATATGAAAATGGCTCAACAAAACGTGATTTTGCCAAAAAATAAAATAAAAATACAAGCACAAACAAATTTTGGTGAAAGAGAAGGCATACATTAACACAAAGCCAATCAAGGAGCGAGAAAATTGAAATGCTGGTAGCATAACTTCTCTTCATTGCCCTTAGGTTCAAGATCGATCTCTTAGGCTTTACAAATTACAGAGTGCAGCCAGCATATAGCTTTCTCGAATGTTGTAAATTTCACCAGATAAATTGTAAGAACTTGCTAATAAAGCAAAAAATGAATTAAAAAAAAAGAGAATCACATGGGCAACGTCATCACTTGTACCGCACTGCTGACCCAAGTAGAATTTATAAATTTCTTCCAGTGATATATTTCCTATGTTTGAGATTTTAGGAGTAGCTCAAAGGTTTAAAATGAGTTTTTTTAAAAAAAAATAAAAAAAAGGGCTATATGAGCAGTTTACATGGAGAAACGTGAGATGATCAAATGCCACTTGTGATGAGAGACATACAAGGGACAATGATGTGTGAAGGTAAGATTATGGAGAAGTTACAATTGATGTATTTTCCTGTTGATAAATACTGTAATTTGTAAGATATTTGATAAAATAAAAAGAACATTTAAAAAAAACAACATTATCAGATACAAATTGATACGTGGCAATAGTGGTTTTCCAATGTGAAGAGAGAAACGGTAATTTTGGATGACTGAAGCACACAGAATCTAGAGATAATAGAAAACATGAATTTTTTTTTTAATAGATAAATTGTTTTTTTTCTTTCCCTTTAATCAACAGTATAGATTATATTTGTTGTACTTAATCAACAGTCCACAATACATACAACTCATAAATTTACGCAAAGGCTTGCATTTGACAGTTATGAGTGGTGCAATAAGTGGTTAAAATGAGGAAAGGGGGTTAGAGGAGTGGTGCACCTTGAGGTAAGTATGGGATTTGATTTTTTTTTCCCCAAAAAATTTAAAAAAATCTAAAGGTTGAGATTTATGTAGGAGAATGATCAACGGTTCGTAGGCACTATTGCTTAAAATTTTAGAATTGTAGGAGGGAAGGTCTTTCAACCACCAACATCTTCAGGCTTATAATATAAAGATTTGATTAACAAAAGAGAACATTGAAAACAACAACATTGTCAGATACAAATTGACACGTGGTAAAAGTGGTTTTCCAATGTGAAGAGAGAAACGTTAATTTTGGGTAACTGACGTTGGAACACAGAATCTAGAGATAATAGAAAATGTAAAGTTTTTTAATAGATAAATTATTTTTTTCTTTTCCTTTAATCAACAGTATAGATGATATTTGTTGTACTTAATCAATGGCCCACAATACATACAACTGTTAAATTTACACACATGCTTGCATTTGACAATTATGAGTGGTGCAATAAGTGGTTAAAATGAGGAAAGGGGGTTAGGGGAGTGGTGCGCGTTAAGGTAAGTAGGAATTCAATTTCTTTTTTTTTCAAAAAATCAAAAATAATCTAAAAGTTAAGATTTATGTTATGGAATGATCAACGGCTCATACACATTGTTACTTGAGATTTTAGAATTGGAGGAAGGAAGCTCCCTCAACCCTAACATCTTCACACTTATGATAAAAAGATTAGACATGCTCTTCTAGTCGATTAGTCCTAAAATAATGTTATATGTTAATGATAAAAAATTAGCTCAGCAACTTAAATTTATTCCAAGGTAGGAATAAGTTGCATATCTAGATATAAAGGATAGAGTGTCTACTTATTATTGTCATCACTAATGTATACTATTCAAAAAAAAATTATATAGTAAGTACTATGGTAGTTTATTATGTACAAACGTTTCATCTTTTTTTTTTTTTTTTTAACAACGTTTATTTTGTACTTCTGCACTACTAGAACTTGATATGTTAATAATAATATACCCCACTTTTTACTCAAAAAAATAATAGTCTACTACTTATTTGTTTCTTAGTGATTCCTCATATTTTGATTTGATACATAACTATTAAAACTTAAAACTATAGAATGTTATAATTACCTATCATTTATTAAAGCCATTACATAACACAAATCATTGGCACCAAATAGTAAAACCCAAAAAAAAAAAAAAAAAGCAATGGGGTGAACATACTGAAACATGAAATTAAACTATAAATAACTCAGTAGAATTTTTTTGGCTTATTTAATTTAATTTTTTTTTCTATCAAGTCCCAACATCATAGCTGTAGTTTTTATATTTTTAAAAATTAAAAATATCACTATGTTGACTGTGTACATTAAGAGGGTGCCTATAATTTTTTTGGCTTGTTTTACAGGTGTCTGTATATGTTAACCTCACCACCTTAAAAAATCAAAATACCGTATTATAATTTTTTTGGGTAATGGATGTCCCTATTCAACAAATAGATCTGCTCATGATATGAGCACCTGCCTATGGAGTGTGAACTTTTTCATATCTTGACCAATAAAAATAACATAAAATAAATGATAACCCCAATTCTCTCTTAGGGTTCACCAAGCGTAGTGTTGGCAAAAATTTATCTATCCAACTCGAATTTGTTCGATCCGAAAAAAGTCGGGTACAATCATAAATTTTTCATTTGAATTTTAAATCTACACACAATATTTTTCATATTTCTATTGTACAAGTCTGATATTGATCCGAATTTAATCTTATTTGAATTACTCCACTCAAAAAAATTATTAAATATTGATCATCAATTTCTTGCTCAAATTTTAACGTGCCTGATTTACCCGATTTAAATTTGAGCCAAAACCGAATTTTTGCCCATGCTAACCAAGACTTTCAAATTCCTTCAGCTTATTCCTTTTTTTTTTCCCCAAAAAAAAGACACTAATAAAATAAAAAATTTTAAAAAACAGTGGCAGCACATGGATCGAGCGTGCAATGAAGTAGTTCTGTCGATCCCATGCTCTGCTTTGTCTCTCTCATGCTTGCTCTTTCCGCTCAGTTGGATAGCTCCAGTTCCCGTCTCTAATTCATCGCATTCCCACTGTCTTTTTTTCATCTGGGTCCTACTGATGAGTTTCCGTCACAACAACGATGGCGTTCCTCAGATTGGCGTCAACGGTCCTCGTTTCTCCACCTCCATAATTACCCGCCGGGCTCCCTCTTTCAAGCGCAACAATGCCGGGAATACACGTACTGCCCAACACGAGATCAACGTCAATCTCAACTCCCCCAGATCTGATTCCACCCTCAACTCTGTTTCCAGTGGTGGGTTCGACGCATTCATCGAAAAGAAGCAGACCCACAACAAGTCTGGGTTGTTTAATCGCAGGTTGATGGACAACAAGAGGAATGTCATTGGCGGATCTAACGCTGTGCGTGCTGTATTTGAGCTGGGGTTTAGAGAGAGAAAGAGGTTAGGACCTTGGATTTTCGTCTTGTTATGTGGGCTGTGCGTATTGCTGGGTGCATTCAACGTTTGCTTCAATGGGTTTGTTGGATCTGTTGCGATTCATGGAGCTGACTCCACTCAACAGGTATCATGTGTACTCTCTCTCTCTCTCTCTCTCTCTCTGATGGAATCTATCTACCCACTTCTTGGAAAGATTGCATGAAGGTCGAAGCATGCTCGATCCCCCCCTCCCCCAAACCAAAAAATAAGGGTAAAAAAGGAGTTCTTGGAATTACTAAATTTGTTGTTCTCAGATTGAGAAAGTCTGTGTATCCTGTAGTTATGTGATGTTATCATGTCAATTGGATAGACTACACTTCACAGTGGTCCACGGCATGCCAGAAGACATAAAAATTAGAAATCCGAAAATACACACAAGATGAATCAGAAATGTGGAAATCGCATTTTCCAGAAATAGGATAAATAGGAAACGGAAACCCGTGGGAAATGGCCATGGAAGTTAAAGAAGTTGGTTGCCATTTCACTACCACTTGGGGGGAGGGGTTCTTGGCGGGAATTTAGAGGGAGTGAAAAGTAAGGTTTGTGATCTAAAAGAAAATATAAAAGTGTTTCCCACCTTAAATTTCTGTGATATCTGACCTTGAATGCTTGTAGTGTGAATTGCTTTGTCTTCAAGATTGGACTGTATTCTTGGAGGTTAACAATCTCGATTAACCTGGGAGAACTTGTGGTTGATCCGATGATCATAACATATGGTATAGGAACAGGGGAGATGGTCAAACTCATGGAAAAGGAGATTTGAAGACCCACTGTGAGAATTCCCATCCACTCAAGAGTAAATCAATATAGTTGCAAGAGAATAAGGGGGAAAAGGGGGGGTTGTTTGTAATGAAGATTGTATTATTAATTCAGTGGTGACAATTGCAATGACACTGTTCTGTTTATACAAAATGTAAAAAACGAATTCTGGTTTCCCCTATGCATTTGCTGTTTCTTAACAATCTTGAACAGCCCACCAGGTGCATGCCTCATAAGCTGGCTAATTTGCTTGTACATAACTTAACTCTGGAGCTGGAGAACTTCAAATTTCCTCTATGAATTTATGGTCTGTGTATAGTTTACATCTCTCATGTCATAAGTACATGGAGTATACATGACTGCTGGAACTTTGAAGTTGGGTAACTGGTAAATATGGCTAACAATTGTTGGCTTCTATGTTCTAACCATATCTTGACAGGGCTGAGTTTCTTTTCTTCACATATTGCAAGTCTGTGTAGTGTTCCTGGACATAATGTGCTCCATTGAACTTAAAAAATGGCCTCACCGCAATCATGTTGGGCAGTGTGTAATTCTATCTCATAAAACGCAAATGATGAGCTTTTGACTGTGACACTCTCAGGGTGGATTGTCTTTCATAGTTTCATCATGATGACTTTATATATGGCTTGCTATTTTATGGGTTTATGGGTTTGAACTTGGCTAGTTGTTTATGTTAGGTTCATGCTGGCTCTCCCATTATACACCATTCTCGGACGCAGCCAAGCTCTCGTGCTTATGGGCATGGAGAGGGAGTAGACGTTAGGCAGGAAGACAGCGATCTTGAGCAGACATTTATGATGGTGGCCTCTGGCTTAGTGGATCATCAGAACAGTATTGCTAAAGTAAGCCCTTTGACTGTGTCACAAACTTTCCTGTTTTAAATGTTATGCTGCTTATACATGGACTGTCTACCAGTTATCAGATCTACGGACCAAACCAAGCAGTGAAAACTTCACCCAATGCATCAACCTTTCACAGCATCATAAGAGTAAGAATCCAAACAGAACTTCTATGTGCATGTCTATGCCTTTCTTTGGGTTTTCTTTTCTTCTTTCAACTCAATGCAAAGCTAACAAAGTCAATGCTTCATCTTTTCTTGCCTTGAATTCCACATTATCAGTTAATGCTTCTCACAACTTACCCTCTTTGTTTCCTTGGCAGGGCTGGATGAAAAGACGAATGGTTATATCCTTATAAATACTAATGGTGGCTTAAATGAGATGAGATTTGGGGTAGGTGGTTACTCGTTTATGATGATTTTTGTGTGCACTTCATGAGACATGCATGTTGTAATGGATTTGATGAGGAAATGATTTTAGAATGCAGATCTGTGATATGGTTGCTGTTGCTAAGATCATGAAGGCTACTCTTGTTCTTCCTTCCCTTGATCACACTTCCTACTGGGCTGATGAAAGGTAATGCTATTCTCCTTCTAAAATTTCCTCAAAATTTGGACGTCTAAATTATCTTCAAGATTTCGGCACTTGTATAGTTGGGTTCTTGACATCTCTGTTAATCGTTCACACCTGGAATGTGTAGCAACAAATGCTATTTTGGAACTATAATTAACTGATGTTCTTATGCATTGACAGTGGCTTTAAAGACTTGTTCGATTGGCAGCATTTCATGGATACCCTGAAGGATTACATCCACATAGTTGAAGCATTGCCACCTGAGGTTTCAGACATTGAACCTTTTAAAAAGACACCAATATCTTGGTCTAAGGTTTGATATAGATATCCACCAATTTTGGCTTTGAATCCTTTGGTATGCCTGAAATGTTATAGTACCTTGTTTTACATGCAACAGAAATTGCAATTTATGAACATTTTCTCCATGTTATACGCAATGTAAAATGTAACAACTGGCATTCTTATTTGTCAGGTTAGTTATTACAAATTGGAAATTCTCCCACTTCTGAAGCAGCACAAAGTAATATACTTCACTCACACTGATTCACGGCTCGCTAACAATGGTGTCCCCAATTCCACACAAAAATTGAGGTGTCAAGTCAATTATAGGGCACTAAAGTACTCAACCCGAATAGAAGAACTGGGTAATACCTTGGTTTCAAGAATGAGACAACACGGAGGCCCTTATCTTGCTCTCCATCTGAGGTCAGTCCTTGAGTCTATTTCAGATGTGGGATTTACAGAGTCATCTATACATTCATTACACAAGATATACTGTTGGTGTCAATTAGCTTGATAAAATCTCTAAGAGTTGGTTCACATCCTGCCCACGTAAGCCTGTTTGCCTCCCTTCACCGTCAACCCCCCCCCCAAAAAAAAAACCAAAGGAAAAACCTCCCTTGTATTTAGTCTAATTTTTGCATTTTTTTTTTCCTTTGTTGGTTGTCATTATGTGATAGGTATGAGAGGGATATGCTCGCCTTTACTGGCTGCAGTCATAATTTGACAGTAGAAGAAGCTGAAGATCTTCGTAAGATGCGGGATGAGATTAGTCATTGGAAGGAAAAGGATATTGATGAGGTAGAGCGGAGGCGGCTTGGCGGCTGCCCATTAACCCCTTGGGAGACTTCCCTTCTTTTGAAAGGATTGGGTTTCCCATCCAGCACTAGGATTTACCTTGTAGCTGGTGAAGCTTATGGAAATGGAAGTATGCAATATTTCTTGGAAGACTTCCCAAATATCTTCTCGCATTCGACTCTTGCCACAGAAGAGGAGTTGGAACCTTTCAAGAATCATCAGAATATGTTGGCTGGTTTGGACTATGTAGTTGCTCTTCAAAGTGATGTCTTTATCTACACTTATGATGGGAATATGGCAAAAGCAGTTAAAGGTCACAGGCGAATTGATGGTTTTAAGACAGCCATCAGCCCAGACAGGTGAGAAAGGTGTAAATTAAAGCTTTCTTATCCCACGATCTGCCCACAGTGGGATCATTTCCTAGTTTTACTACTTTACAATCTCATTCCACTGCCTGTTCTGGGGCCAATCTTCACTTATCTGTGAGCAATAAAATGGTGGTGTCATGGGCAACTCTGCTAGGACACCCTGCCTGGCCCACGTAGGTTGGCTTGTGGGCCTATCAAGCCTGGCCTAGCTCAGCTGCTTGGAACTTGGATTGGCCCACTTGACGCCTCTAGAGAGAGAGCAACCCTCCCCTAGGGCCAAAAAATAAAAAGAAAGAAAAACAAGGGGACCTATTGTATTGTTTTATCTGGTTCAAGCCTTATCGCCTTCCTTGTGCAGGAGGAGTATAGTGAAGCTTGTGGATGACTATGATGTAGGAAAGATCACTTGGAAGATGTTCAGATCTAAAGTGGAGAAGCTACATAAAGATCGAGTAGGAGGCCCAAATTATAGGGAGCCTGGGGAGTTCCCCAAGTTGGAGGAGAGTTTCTATGCAAATCCTTTGCCAGGATGTATTTGTGAAACCATGAACAAAGAATGGATCTGCTGAAATGATACATCGGGCAACAAGCTTGTATAGTGAGACGGTTTTAAAGATCAGTAAAAAATATGGAAAGTTGCTGTCTCTGAGTTTCTGAACTTGTGCGGAAGGGAACTGGGTACATGAAACAGGTTGCAGGTACAATGGGAGTATTCTGTTGCATGCTTGTGGATTTGGGTAGTGTAAGAACCTGAGCATGTTCAAAACACTGATGGCTGATCATGCTAGAGCGCCTTCTTCAGGAAAAAGGATGTATTCTTTTGTGTAACCGGAATTTTGACATTGCTCAGCCAAAAAAAAGGGGCGAAAATCCCAGAATTTTGACATTCCTTGCTTTGGCGGAGAATATAGAGTATTGTTGATGCTTTTATGCTCATTTGTAAGCTTATAGAATAGGAGATGAAAATTCGGGGAAGGGTGGAATTTTTTGGATTGTGTAGCATTTGAAAATTAGGCGTAATCATTAGAAAGCTATTTGAGAGTTTAGGTCAAATTACAACGTTGTAGACGTCATGATACCCGAATGTGGCCAAAATGTGATAATCTGAGACTGAGTCATCAAACTAGTAAAATACTTGTTATCTAGTGAAAGCATTCAAACAACAGTTTGGCATACATGCATTGTGAAAGTTTGTATTGTTATGAAATATTGACCTTTATCTACTTTGACTTTCTTTGACTTTTTTGAAATAATTTTTTAACCTCCTAACTATTGATATTAACTAGAATTATTTCCGTTGCGATGCTTGGGTTAGACAACACGTCAATAGTTAACAATGTTATTTTCATTGTTAAGATCTATTTTATTAGCTAAATACTTTTTGTATCCATATGTATAATTTTTAGGTTTATGTATGTGCCAATTCATATGATAGTAAACGTCTATTAATGATATTTTTAAATAATTGATTAGGTAGAAGGTGAAAAGTCTCGCGAGTTGTTCAAAAGGAAAAAAAACAAAAAAGAGTTGTATGCATGTTGAAAGACAAAACAAATCAAATGTAATTAATGTCATAATTAATAGAGTTATAACATTTGGTAAAAGTATAAGGAGTTACTCAATTTTACATATAATTATATAGGTTTGTATTCACCTTGATCGGAGTGCATAATAATTTGCAATATCATTGGTATTTGTGAGTAATAATATAAATAGTACAATTTTGATTAGAAATGTGACATGACATAGAAAAGTGTTGCCTTATTTCTAATCAAGCCTTTTCAAATGATAAAAAGCCTCCCCCCCCCCCCCCCCCAAAAAAAAATTGGTCGAAGAAAGCATTGAAGAGAAAGGAGAAATGGGTTTAAGCCGTCTGCATTTGTCTTCCTTCTCCTTTGTCAGTCTCTTCTTCGAACGTTAAGACATAGATGCTTTCCTATCATCTTCGATGGCAACTGAAGCTTCAAACGCTTCTACAATGGTGAATTTGGACGTTGGTAATAGAATCACGAACAATATCTATTGAAAAGCACAATCCCTATCAAATAGTAGTCTCTTCTTTGACTAGCTTTCACTTTCGACATAAACCCTAACCATGCATAGCCCTTTTCAAAGATAAAAGACGGGAGTACAAGGGGATGATCAACTGTCAATTGTTCAATGGTGTTTGATATTAAAGGCACCAAAAATTAGTTCATTCCCCTAAATTTTAGGCTAGCATAATCAATTTTCTTTTTAAAATTGAGGACAAATTGGTCCTTCCACAAATTCGGTGAGAATCTAACTATTTTTATTGATTTTGAACTAATTGTATTTAACATCAAGATGGGTAAAAATTAAAGTCAATAGCTAGCAGGAGTCAAAAAAATTATTTCAGAAAACGTAGAGGAAGGTAATGATGAATATCTCATTGTCATTCATATCCAATGAAGAAGCTTAGAATTGACCAATAATGAATTTATTGTTCAAAGAAAACATTTTATTTAAAATGATATACCTCTAGAATTTGAGAGAGATATGAAAATATTGAGGTATTACTTATGGTTTATTCTCAGATGCCCCTTCTTTTTTGTTTATTTTTCAAGTAATATGAGGCAATCAAGCTACAGTTCATGTCCATTGTGACATCGTACTGGAGTGTGGCCTGAAAGACAGAAAATTTGTTTATTTTTCAAGTAATATGAGGCAATCAAGCTACAATTCATGTCCATTGTAACATCTTACTGGAATGTGGGCTGAAAGACAGAAAAAGGGCGTAGAGTAGAGAAAACACTCAAAGCCTTTGTCCAATTTGCCCACCTTAACAACCCACTAAACTACCCTTTGACGCTTTCATGCCAAGGGGGGCGGGGGAAGGTTTCCATATGAAGCGCCATTATTTTACAAAGGAGATGAAAATACGGAAAAGGGTGGAATTTTTTGGGTTGTGTAGCATTTGAAAATTAGGCGTAATCAATTTAGAAACTATTTGAGAGTTTAAGTCAAATTACAATGAAGGAGCTCGATCATATGACACGTTGCAGACGTCATGTTACTCGAATGTGAGTAAAATTTGATAATTTGAGACCGAGTCATCAAAGTAGTAAAATACTTGTTATCCTGTGACTTTACTAATTCTTATACAGTATTAAGTGTTAATTATTTGGTTTTCTTTTCTTTTTTTCCCCTTGCTTTTGTGTATTCGTCTTAAATAAAGCATTAGAAAATTTTACTAATTTTCATATGTGAGTTTAGGTGAACAATAAACCCGTCATTCTCTCTTTGAAAACTTCTTACACCTTTGATAGAGTTCTTACTTCTCCATATTAATGTAAAACCCAACGTTCTAAAAGTTCAGATTTGTCATATGTTCTTTGGGGGAACAATGATAATTTGAACATAAGACAGTTCAACCACGTTAAGTTTTAAATGTAGTTCTCTTTCATTCTATCAAACTTACCAACTTCTAAAGTACTTTCTTGCGGTTCATGATTGGTGGTTAGACTCATAAATAATAAATTTTATCCAAAAAAAATAAAGGTTTCCTGTCAAAATAATAATAATAATAATAATTAATAATTAAGGTTTTCTTTTTAAAATTTTATGGCCAAAGCCAATGCTATATTCATCCTATTTCATTTCCTTAATCTATAATTATATTTTTTCTGAAAGAAGTAGTTTTAAATATTCATGAATACATTGTTAACTAATTATTTTTGCATCGTTTTCATTATTTACTGAGTCCTTATATATTGGTTAGCATTTAGCTTTCTTAAAAAATATTTGATAAAAAAGAAATTCTTACTGCACGGAAAAAGAAAATTTAAAAGGTGAGTTTTTCACATTTAATAACACAGTTGAAGGACATAGGACACATACTCTAATCTTATATACCTACAAGAGGGAGTATCAAATCTAAAACGTTACCGTATTATAGTGGTGGTTTTTAGTTTTTGCCTAAACCAATTAAGATAAGGAAAGAGTTGCAACCAAAAAGAGAGAGAGAGAGAGGATTCTCCAATCTAGTGCATCATTTCTAATTTTTTTTTTTCGCCATCTGAAATTCACCCTTTCGAATGTTACTAATATAGTAATATTATCTAACCTATGCAACGTTTATTTCGAAAGACCAAAATGACCCTAAGACAACAATTAGGCAGTAGAACAAAACAGCAAAATGTAATTGTTCTTAGCTTGTAAAATGGTTTGTGCAATTGTGCTTCTGGTGTGAACGTTATGAAGAAGTTTGAACAATAAATGCACATTGAAATGAAAAATAGAATATCATAACTAGTTGAGATAGTAGGTATCTACACTAAGCCAGTCAAATTACAACTTAACTCTTTTTTTTTTTTTTTTGGGGCATATGTGACATATAATTGATTTGAAGGAATCAATTGACAATTAGGCCATGTTCGGCAAAATTAGTTGTTTAAATAGTAGATAGCGGTTTAGGGAGCGGATAGTTATTTAGGTAGTTAATAGCGTTTCTAATTTAGCTATTAACGGATAGCTGTTTAGATAAGCAGTTGAAATAAATTGTTCGGTAAATTTAGTTGTTAGGTTAGCTGATTAATGAAAATTGACATAATATGATATAGATAATTTTCAAATATAAAATTTTCAAAGGATATTTTTTTAGCCAAAAAACATGAAATGTTACTTCTGAATGCCAAAAGCTAATATTGTTAGTTTTTCAGAAACGCTGTTTAAAATGCTAAACACAACTTGAAATACTAGTCAAAATACTAGGCTACCGAACACTAAAAATTGATTAATTAGTGTATTAACTTGGTCAAAATACTAAACGTTACTCAAAACGCTGTTACCGAACATGACCTTAGTTAATCATCATCAATCGATATCATTTTTTGGTTAAAAAAAAAAAATCAAGTATCAATTGAGATTACACCAAATTTACTTTCCATGGTTATAAGATATATCCCTATAATTTTACTAGGAATATAATCAATTTTTTTCTTTCAATCAAGGAATGTAATTTTTTTTTAATCGAAACTCAAGGTATGTAATCATCTTTTAAGACTTATGATTTGTAAACGATGATAAATCCCTTCAATTAAGGATTAAACTATATCCTGACGTAATTATCTTTAGACAATCTGGTCCATATATATGTCAAGAAATTAAAATTATTGGTAGACATGTTCGTTCAGTCTCTATATAAAGAGGTACAATTGTATAAAGATTGTACATCGATCAAATTGTCACCGAAGCATAAAAAGTAAAAAGCTACATAATTGACACCATGCTATCTTCAGGGCTTCAATTTTTTCACATTCTTCTGCTCTGCTGCATCTTGTTTGCAAATTGTAATGGTATATATGCTTACTCCATGCTTTGCTTTCTTTCCTTCTTTCCAATTTTGGCAAAACCTTCTAACTACATTTACAAAAATTAGTAATTTAGTTTGAGAACTGATCTCTGTTTTTGTGAATATGAGATTATTTACATCTAAATCTCCTGAAATTCGATCCGTGCAGGATCCATTATTGGTGATGATGCTGTTGTTAGCAAATTAGTTCGCCAAGGTTTGCAAACCACTGCATTTTTTTACAATCTCTTGATATGATGCTTTTGTCATTTTTGTTTTTTTAATAACAATTATGCTTTTGTTTCATTAATATTAAAAGGAATAAGAATAAAACCTTCGAAACTGAAAGATCCCTAGTTGGGGACGAATAACTTTTAACAAAATTGAATTTAGTTTTTCTTTCATACTTAACTATGTAGATTTATCTCACCATTATGCATCCAAATCTATGCCATAACTGTATCTAACTAGAATATATCAGATAGCAATTGATGAGATCAGGAGGAATTAGATGATGTAATGTTCTCTTTTTATTTTAAATTGCAGAGAGATTTATCTTATTGGACCTAGATAACTTTCATGCTGCCATTACTTATGACATACTATTTTTCTTAGTAATTTTTCCTAATGTTTATTATGATATCTAATTTTAGGGTTTATTATTTGTAGGTAACCAATCAAAGTGCGAGTATGTGGGCCCATGCATTTCGCAAGCTGAATGTGCATCCTATTGTGAAAAAGCGGGATATTCAGGAACAGGACCTCATTTTTGTGGACCGCCGTCACCTCCAGGATATTGCAGTTGTTGCATTAAACAATAAACCTAATTATATCAATGACTTTAGTTGGGAATATATAGATTAAGAGGCGTCATTAGAGATTTGAATTCAATGTATGTTTTTTAGGTGCTCTAGTTACTTTGTTTGAACGAAGACAAATTTTGAAATAAATCATTTGCTGATTAATGAAAAATGCTACAAGCGAGTACGACATTCGACTACTTATGATATTTCCGTATAATTTATGGTAGTTTTTATGCTCTGGTTTTTATGCTTGATTACTTCAACATTAACTGTGATTTTTTTTTTCTATTTTTTAATGAATCGTATGGTTATGTATGGCGACTTTCAAATGATATACACGAGCTTTGACCGTTGCATATTGTACACGGATTTTAAACAAGGAAGCATTTTGCCAAAGTATTTCTTCACATTTTAGTTATAACTAAAATAATATTTCTAAATATAGCATATTCTTGTCAATTTTAATATAAAAACAGCTAATAACTTTGTTCTCAAAAAACTCAATCCGATGTCAATATGATGATTTTATATACAATTAAATTGCTATGAAATGAATCCTGTATAACGGGTGCAGGTATAAGTTTTTTTTAGAAAAAAAGAAAAATATCTTATGCACGTCCCTTACAATTTCAAAAAGATTTTAGTGTACTTTTTACTGCACTAGTAATTGTTGTTCAGACTATCACCATAGTAGTTTTCAGCATTACTAGTTTGGACCCATGCAAAAGTACGGAGCATGTTTAAATGGATAATTAATAGCTATGTTATCAAAAAAATAAATGCATAGTTAGTGTGGACATAATTAATATTATAAGTCAGTAAAGAGAAGGGAAAAACCCAACGAAAAAATTAAATATACAGCAACTTCATGCATAAACAATATGATTAACAATTGAAAACTATATCATTGTGGAAGAAGTCTATATAAGTATGATTGATACATTAGGTAGTGAACTTGGTACAAAGCATACTAAATTCGATGATGATAAGTTAAGTTATGACGCCAATGATGAAGAATCCACCTCCTTCTTTTGTACCTGAAACAAAAATCAAGATTTAGCGATAATTTGATTAACAATGATAGAAGGGAATTTATATATACGCATTATGTACCTGGTATACCTATCATTAGTATGTCGTATGTAATGTACCTCTTCCTCCCAATTGACTGGCACATTAAGAGTGATAGAATCTTTTACTTCATGCCGGCATGGAGCCTCTAGAATGAAAACCCAAGATTTTTCTATGTAATCATCTATAATCATATAGAGCAATGGATAACCATATAGCTGTGGATAATAGTAACACAGGTTAGGCAACGGTGGAACAATAACTTGGGTGAACATGATAAGCAGTGACAATGAGAATACCTGCGCTGCATACATATCCAACTGTGTAGCGGTCGTATGTAAAAGAATTCAAGCATCCTTATGAAGAACAGTGAACTCTTTACAACCTGTAATATCTTGTAATGCAACTCTGAAGATGAACCTGTCTTTTTGAATTAAAAAGGGATGGTTACATTAATGCAAACATAAATTTGGGAAAGCATAACAGACTATGAAACCATAGAGAATCATAGATGCAAATCTGTTCCGAGTCAAACTTGGTGATCGGCATGTGTAGTATGGTACATTAAACGCGAATATATAAGTGTGGACACTTTTGTTGCAATTAGTGCAAGCGTCGTAAAGCAGCGGGTAGTTTCAGCAATATATGCAAAAATCCGAAAATATCTAACTGGATATAATAAAATATGAAAATTATGTGATATTGAATAAATGTATGTAAGCATAAGGAACATTTGTTGAACAAAAGTTTAGCTTATATTTGGCGCAGTAGCATATTCATATAATCTAATCCGTTTAGCTGCAGGCAATTTCTCTAGATGGCATATGCGTAATGTTCTCATACGCATGAAATTGAAATACTTCATCACACTTGAAGTGCCAGAGTACCTAATACATATATAGAAAGTAACACGTGTGAGGTCAAGTGTATACAAGTTGTATGGAATTAGAAAACCTAAATTAATGTTACATGTTGTACATACCATCCTTCAAAGTCTTCTGTTGCTTTAATATCTGGGTTTATCAGTAACCTATTAACGGGCAAAGTAGAAACTGATATTCCTACAGTTATATTGCAGGAGAGAAAGCATATTACTGAAATATACAATCATAATAATGAAAATTAGACAGTTTTGTGAATGCAATTATATCAAGTGGACGTAAAGTTACCTTCATAATTTCTAATGCACTCTAGAAGCAAGAAGTATATTTTCAGCAATCAAATGTTGCTAAATATAGATGCCCTCAACTTCTGCAACATCTCCCCATAAAGCTAGTCTCAATGGGTGCATCCTGCATAAATGTATCATATGTACTAAACTTTATATAATTGAAATGTAACAATAAATCTTTACAAATATTACCTAATGACAATACATACTGCATGTCATGAAGTAATAATTCCCGCCGTGTAGTGCCTCTATCTCTGGTCCTTTCCAAAAGATATATAGCTACTTCCATGCCTATCACGTTTATAGAACAACAGGGAATGAGAACATTGTAAAGAATATAGAAGAAATGCATGCATAAATTTAGACAGCAAACTTGACTGTGTGAACAATATGTACCAACAACATTATCAGGTGTCCGTAGACGTCGAGGGGATCTCCATGAATGACACGAAAGGAGGTTGGTGCTGGTAGGGAATATCCTGACATTCTTCAATGACGCCAAGAAGCGTCATTCTTAATGTGAAAACCAATTTGTAAAGGTTGGTCATCGCATTTCGTTTGCCATCTGTAGCAGTGTCAACTGAGAGTTCGGATGTATGATAAACCTTGCCAGCACTGAGTATGGACCTCCATCGAGTAATATCGGCATCACCTTCTATGATGCCGAATATCTCATCACACTATAAAATAATGAAATGCATTCGTTAGCATCATAAATGTATACGATGAAGACTTTATTGAACACAATAATCCAATACCTGGTAGTCCATGAATACAACTTTTCATATTGTCCGTCGCCCATAGACTCGAACAGACATTGCTCGCATGAGCCGAACCATCAATGTTACAGATTTATTGCAAGGGTTGATGGCGCATATAGGCATAAAAGTATGTGCTGAAGATGCCATGTCTGTAATCTTAAAGAAATTAAAGCAAATAGTATGGTATGATAACAAAGTAATGACCACAATGTATTTATGAAAGGAAGTATATTAATGTAAATAACACCATAATTGTATGATTGAAAATAGGTTAACTAAGCAGACAGAATGTAATAGATGAAACGAATAAACTGTACGATATAATAATCTACAAATGGTTCAATACATCCCTATACACAATATTTTTTGTAACATCTATTGGAACTTCTCTCTTATTACAAAGTACTACTTTTAAGCTAGAAGGGGATGAAATACGTGACAGTGCAAGATAAAGTTGACCGTGGTTGGACACAGGTCTTGGAAGGTGTACACCGCCTTTATTCAAAGTTTACCCCTGACTTTTGTTAATTGTCATTGAAAACGCCAGTTTTAGAGGGAACTGTCGTCTTCTGAGTTGTAGATCTGAAAGATTGGATAGTGTTAAATCGATTCTGGGTATTAAGACAGTGTCTCCAACTTTTGAGCCAGATATTACTTTGGCCTCAATCACTCTATCACCCAGCTTACTGACAACCAAGGGAGTACAATTGCACAACCCTATTGACTGATTCAAATTTCTTAATAAAATAACCGGCGCACCGACTTTAAGATCTAAACAGTGATTTGGCAATCCAAAAATTTTTAAGGCATACAGTAATTCAGGGGGTTCCATGTTACTGAAAGGACCACAATCGTTAGCGTTTGAAAGACTATCACAACTCAAATAGCTCTTCACATCTTCAGGAAGCATGGACAACATGATTGCGTTTATTTCATCGGCATCATCATTTGTTGATGCAAGAATCCATCTTTCTTGAAGATATGACCAATCTTCATACTTAGTGTCAAAATCAGGGTAAATTGATGTGATCAAATTGTGCAAACCATTGTCGTCATTCCATATGAGGAATTCTTCTGGTATCTTAATCCAATTAGGCTCTCTATCATCTGAAATAGCAATTTCTTGCACTTCACCATCTCCAGCTTGTAATATCCATCGAGCAAATTCCTCTACAATGTGCATAGTCTCGTTGGGTTCATCTATTCGTTACAACCTCATGTTTATACACAAGTGCAAAATACTATATTCATTCCAAAATGTTGCTCGATGGATCGTAGCTGCACGAATCCCATGTGTAATAACAGGAAGTATCTGTCTAAAATTTCCCCCAAGAAGGACCAGTTTTCCGCCAAAAGCATTTTGATTATCACATATGTTCTTGAGGTGACGATCAACGGCTTCAAATGCAAAATAATTTATCATTGGTGCTTTATCCCACACAATCAACGTTGTTTTATGGATAAAATCCGCATGTTCAGACCTCTTATCGAAGTAACAAACTGACATCTCATTAGGTTGTAAGGGTATTTTAAAAATTGAGTGGGCTGTTTTCCCTTCGAGTAACAGTAAAGAAGCAATTCCCGATGATGCTATGGCAAGGACAATATGTTTGTCTGATCGGAACTTGGAGATTATAGTATTCCATAGATATGTCTTTCCCGTGCCTCCACTACCATATATGAAGAACAACCCCCCTTCATCTCTGTTATGAGTATCGAATATTGATCTGTACGCATGATACTGATCTGAGTTCAACCGCCTTACAAAACTTTCAAATCTTGATGTTTCCAGATTTGTATCATAATCAAGTTCATCAATAATAAGCCGATTTGTTGCATAAATTGCAGCTTCGATAGAAGAGAGTGGAATTGGAGGGAAATTTCGCAGCGATTGTCCATTTCTATTTAAGATACATTCTATCTCAAGTAGGCCAAGATTCTGGAGCTCGGCAGATGGTAAATCCATATCCGGCATTCTTGTTTGCCGTCATATGGCATGTAGCAGGTCATCTGTTAGATGCACCCAATGTGCATCCCACAACTTTACTGGATCAGCAATCTCGAAGAATATCAGCGTGGAACAAAACATATTTCGTAGTTGCACACCTGAAGCCCAGGTTGATGTTTCAGTCAAGGCAGCATGCCATTCACCATCATCATCAAGCAACCCAGTGCCATGCATGCTGACTTAAATGTTTGGTGTAGGATACCACGTGTGGTATGAATATCCTCAAAAGAAGTTGCTCCAAAAATCTTTGTAAGAAGCATTCTCACGTAATATTGTTCACCATAGTTTAGATGTGCAAACAGAAGTCGACCAATTAAAGAACCTTTTTGACGGACCGTCTAGCTTCTAGAAGAATAATTCTATACCCATTGTGTAGGGAAGTTCAGATACGTGGTCTGTCGAGCTTGTGGGTACTTCTTATTTGCTTCAAACCACATTGTTAACATTGTTTTATGTGCTTCTGGTTCATTTGCAATACTAAAGAGGTCCTTTCTATCGCTAAACACAACTAATTGTTCTCCAGGCAAATGGTATTGAAGTTTTTGGATAGAAGGATATTGATGCTGCAAGCTGAACTCAAAAATCCACCAGCATGACTCCACTGTAGATACTTAGCGGCAATCCAAATACTCCTAGATTTCATCCCCTTCTCTATGTGGCCGAGATTGCTCACAGTCACGATGTGTTATATTGCCTTTAATGACAATAGGAGCATGATCATGTCCCTTATGTACATACTTATATAGGTATTTGATCACGCTACGGACAGCTGCGTGCTCGATGTTTATGTGAGCGTCATATTTTACACATAGATCTCTATTGTATGGTACCACCTACTGGTTATCAATCTCTCGTCCATTCACGATCACTTGTTGGGGTGTGTGCCGCATGCGGTATTAAGCGAAGCCATGCTCATCAAATGTTGTTTGGGTACAAAATCTTTTTGGATAACATTTTGAACATTTTCCGTCAATCAAACATGATACACAAGGGCTATGTATTATGAATCGTGTGACAGTATCATATGCTAAAGGGTCCATAGCTTATCAGGAATTTAGGCACTAATTAGCCTATCAACATCTTCTGGGCAGGTGGGCTTATCGTCCGGTGCCACTGTTAAGAGAATATGAGCATGGGGAAGGCCACGCTTCTGAAATTCAATAACATATACTTCTATAAAAGATAAAGTGGGGGTAATTAGCAGATTGAATGTACTTGTAAGGTAAAATACTGTGTTTTACAATGTCAGGAACTCACCAGCAATGATTGTTCTCAAGATCTTTTTCGTCTTAAAATCATCGAGCAGTTGTCGTAAATTAATTCTGAAAACTCGAGTTATTAGATCTAGTCTGTCCTCTGATCGTTGACTAGGTAATAGCTCGTTAGTGATTTCAGGCCAACTTGGATTACATGTGAATGTCACAAAGAAATCAGGAGGCCCCAAAGCACGGTAAATTGCAATTACATCCTAATAATGCTGCATCATATAACGTGGCCCTCCAGTGAAAGAAAATGATAGAATATATCTCCGCTCTATTAATTCTGCATTAACGTCACCTGCGTCAAGTGCATCTTGAATGCCACTGTACAACTTTGTCCGCAGGCAACCTTGATGGTTTTCGAACTATGTAAGCCCATATTGCTCAATGGCAGCCCATGCATCTATGTAGAATTGTTGGCCCAATCGACAACTCTAATAACCATGGATTCACCTAGTCGGTGTTGGATGTGAAATGCATAAAACTCCCTCATTGATACCGTTAACCTTGATGTACTGGAGTTAGTCATTCTTGGGATGTCTGCACTCCATCCATCGGTGCTGCACGGAAACAAAAGAGGATAGTGTAAAGGCATGTATGATGGATGATGCTCATCTATCTTCTATAAGGTTCCATCCCTTATTTGAAGAATGACATCTCATGGTCCAAAGTGCTCAATTCCATCCCCAACTATTAGTCCCGCGACCTCTTCTATAGTGGGTCTAACATATCGTCGGTCCTTTCTGGCCTGGAAGATGTGAATTCGCAAATCTAGAACCTTGTCATGGTCACGTAACATGTCGCGAGCTCTTCTGAATACAGCGACATACGGATTAACTGAATCCAACATTTGTTGCAACTCTTGCATAATGTCAGATCTAACGCTAGAACGACCAGATACCCTAAGTGCAGTCACTTGGTTTGACACTTCATTGCTAGTGTCGTAAA
>JAKOGI010000247.1:610000-727500 GCA_029747015.1 Carnegiea gigantea | reverse complement strand
GGAAATCATGTTGTATGCTTCATTTCCTTTTCTCGAATTGATAATCCCCACTATTGGAGCATATTTCCTGTTGTCTTGAATTAATCTCTTGGTGTGTTTTGACGATGAAAATGGTCAGTTAATTTTTGGAAAGAAAGTGCTGGGCAGGCCTGATTTTGTTGCTCTATTTTTGTGTTTTCTAGCAATCGTCAGCGTTGCTTAATTTTCAAGTAATAATGTAGGAAAATTTATTTGGTTGTTGTTCTTGGTTTGTGTGATATGCTTGTTCTATATACAATCTTTGAGATAAGGCCTCTCCATTGTTCTTTGATGTTTTATCTAATTTTGGGTGACAATACTAAATAGGGGACATAGAAGGGGAAAATAGAGAAAGTTGATGATGGTTAGTGGTTTTAACTAGATATGGGTCATGGAGATCTAAAACTGATTTGTGGGTATTATAGTTTAGCAAGTGAGTGAGTAAAAGCACAATTTTGTAGTGTCCATGTCGATTGTAATTCTTTTAAGTTGGAGTAACATAGATTGGAGTCTAATATTATACTCTACCCTCTTAATGCTACATCCTTTACTGGTGATTTTTCCTTTTTCTCCCCCCTTTTCTCAATCTAATTTATATGCTTCTATAAGTGTTTTGTTGCTTTGTATAGCATTATTTGACTGGGTCGCTTGGGTGTAGTTTTGGGATTTTATGGGGAGATTTCTATAAGAGTCATAACGTCTTTAATCAATAGTTTATGTCCTTCCCCCTTTCTCCGTATAGGGTGCTTTTTTTACTACTTTCTTTTTTTTTATTTCTATATTGATTCCTGTCTCTTAATTTTCCCTGACTTGGTCATTTGGAATGGCAAATCTCAACATAAAATTTTTTTATTATGTGCTTACAAAATAATTTCCTCTGTCTAGAATATGTACTCTGATGGGTATGGTATGATTGTAACCATTGTGAACATTTCTGCCCTTTTATTTTAATTTTATTCTATATTTTGGTTTACTGGCTTGTGTCCCGCTCCCCAGCCATGGAAGTCCATTTCTAATTTTGTGTGTGGGTTATATAAAGTGACTAATATGCGTTGTGATATTTCCTTTTTCTCCCCCATTTTCTCAGTCTAATTTATATGCTTCTATAAGTGTTTTGTTGCTTTTTGTAGCATTATTTGACTAGGTTGCTTGGGTGTAGTTTTGGGATTTTATTGGGAGATTTCTATAAGAGTCATAACGTCTTTAATCAATAGTTTATGTCCTCCCCCCTTTCTCCGTATAAGGTACTTTGTTTACTACTTCCTTTTTTTATTTATAAATTGATTCTTGCCTCTTAATTTTCCCTCACTTGGTCATACGGAATGAAAAATCTCAACTTAAAATTTTGTATTATATGCTTATCAAATAATTCCCTGTGTGTAGAATATGTACTATGATGGGTATGGTATGGTTGTAATCATTTTGAACATTTTTGCCCTTTTATTTTAATTTTATTCTATATTTTGGTTTACTGGCTTGTGTCCCCCTCCCCAGCAGTGGAAGTCCATTTCTAATTTTGTGTGTGGGTTATATAAAGTGACTAATATGCCGTGTGATTTTCCCTTTTTCTTCCCTATTTTCTCAGTCTAATTTATATGCTTCTATAAGTGTTTTGTTGCTTTGTGTAGCATTATTTGACTGGGTCACTTGGGTGTAGTTTTGGGATTTTATGGGGAGATTTCTATAAGAGTCATAACATCTTTACTCAATAGTTTGTATCCTTCCCCCTTTCTCCGTATAGGGTATTTTGTTTACTACTTCCTTTTTAATTTATGTATTGATTCTTGGCTCCTAATTTTCCCTCACTTGGTCATTTGGAATGGCATATCTCAACATAACATTTTGTATTATATGCATCTCAAATAATTTCCTCTGTCTAGAATATGTACTCTGATGGGCATGGTATGGTTGTAACCATTGTAAATATTTCTGCCCTTCTATTTTAATTTTATTCTATATTTGGTTTACGAGCTTGTGTCCCCCTCCCCATCAGTGGAAGTCCATTTCTTATTTTGTGTGTGGGTAATATAAAGTGACTAATATGCCTTGTGATTTTCCCTTTTTCTCCCCCATTTTGTAAGTCTAATTTATATGCTTCTATAAGTGCTTTGTTGCTTCGTGTAGCATTATTTGACTGGGTCGCTTGAGTGTAGTTTGGATTTGTTTCTCACTAAAGTTGTTAATTTTTGAAAATAACGTGCGTGGCAGCCCTGATTTTGTTGATATATTTTTGTTTTTTGTCGCAATCATCAGCGTTGCTTAATTTTCAATCAATAATGTAGAAAAATTTAATTGGTAGTTGTCTTTGGTTTGTGTGATCTAAGTCTGGATTATTTTGGTTTCGGTTTATGTGGGTTATTAGATTTGTGCCTCAACTTAAGAAGCCTCAGCCTGTTGCTCCTTATCCGGGTGAGAGGTAAGCCTATTAATCGACTATTTCTATCTCTATCTTTGTGTTTCGTATCCTTGCAATCTGTATGATTTGTGCTTGCTCTTGTTCTTCTTAATCATCTTGATCAGTTTGGTGTGATTCTGAATTCTTCAATTTAGTTGTTTCACCTAAGTAGACATTAAATTTGGTTGTTTCACCAAGTGTATTGTTTTTAATATTTATTAGGATTTAGTAACTAATATGCCTTGTGATTTCTAGAAGAGTCATAACATCTTTAATCAATAGTTTCTGTCCTTCCCCCTTTCTCCGTATAGGCTACTTTGTTTACTACTTCCTTTTTTATTTATATATTGATTCTTGGCTCTTAATTTTCCCTCATTTGGCCATCTGGAATGGCAAATCTCAACATAAAATTTTGTATTATATGCATATCAAATAATTTCCTTTGTCTAGAATATGTACTCTGATGGGTATGGTATGGTTGTAACCATCGTGAACATTTCTGCCCTTTTATTTTAATTTTATTCTATATTTTGGTTTACTGGCTTGTGTCCCCCTCCCCATCAGTGGAAGTTCATTTCTTATTTTGTGTGCGGGTTATATAAAGTAACTAATATGCCTTGTGATTTTCCCTTTTTCTTCCCCTTTTTGTAAGTCTAATTTATATGCTTCTATAAGTGTTTTGTTACTTTGTGTAGCATTATTTGATTGGGTCACTTAGGTGCAGTCTGGATTTGTTTCTCACCAAAGTTGTTAATTTTTGAAAATAATGTGCATGGCATCCCTGATTTTGTTAATATGTTTTTGTTTTTTGTCGCAATCATCAGTGTTGCTTAATTTTCAAGCAATAATGTAGAAAAATTTGGTTGGTGGTTGTTCTTGGTTTGTGTGATCTAAGTCTGGATTATTTTTGGTTTCGGTTTACGTGGGTTATTAGATTTGTGCCTCAACTTAAGAGGCTCAGCCTGTTGCTCCTTATCTGGGTGAGAGGTAAGCCTATTAATCGACTCTTTCTATCTCTATCTTTGTGTTTCTTATCTTTGTAATCTATATGATTGCTCTTGTTCTTCTTAATCATCTTGATCAGTTTGGTGTTATTCTAAATTCTTCAATTTAGTTGTTTCAACTAAGTAGACATTAAATTTGGTTGTTTCACCCAGTGTATTGTTTTTAATACTTATTAGGATTTAGTAACTAATTGTTAATGTTTTGATCCCACACAACTTATTTTTTGGACATGGTAGAACTGTTTGGGATGCGTTTTTTGGGTTTTAATATTGTTGAGTGTGGATTATGTCTAAATATTTGAGATGCATTTATGTGGGCTAGCATGACACTTGTAATGAACCAACCAATACGGTATTCCTCTCCATCCCGCTATGCTCTCTCTCATCTCTTTCCTAGATCTTTCCCTCGGATCTGATACTCTGAAGGCACTCTAGAAAGCTCCCACGAATCTGATACCTCTGTGACCAGGTGATGTAAGCCGGGTCGTCCACCACCTTCGCACATCCTCCTGGAAAAATAGAACACCACCAAGGTGTGGCTCGGCAAAAGCCAAGTCCACCGGTGCCACCCACGCAGCCAACATGCCACTAAGGCGGTGGCGTGACAGTCTACCCGCATCTGTTTTCATGGCGGTGTTGTCATTTCCGGCATGGTTTGGGCAGATCAGGGGTTTGGAAGGACGAAGGAGGAAGAAGGCAGTCGATAGACGCCTTTGTCGGCGGCGTGTGTTGTATATGTGCCACCCCTCCGCTATGGATGTGATGGTAGAGGTCAGTTTCTAACCAAGGTCGTTAATTTTTGAAAATAAAGTGCTGGGCAGCCCTTATTATGTTCCTCTAGTTTTGTGTTTTTGAGCAATCATCACCGTTGCTTAATTGCCAACTAATAATGTAGAAAAGTTTACTTGTTTGTTGTTCTTGGTTTGTGTGATCTGGTTATTGTCTTCAATTTTAGCTTTTATTTTTGTTTTGGATGCTGTGGGTTATTAGATCTGTGCCTCAACTTAAGAGGCCTCAGCTTGTTGCTCCTTATCCGGGTGAGAGGAAAGCCTAATCGACTTTTTCTATCTCTATCTTTATGTGTCTTATCTTTGTGATCTGTATGATTTGTGCCTGCTCTTGTTCTTCTTAATCATGTTGATCAGTTTGGTGTGATTGTGAATTCTTCAATTTAGTTGTTGTTTCACCTAAGTCGACATTAATTTGGTTGTTTCACCTAGTGTATTGGTTTTAATATTTATTAGGATGTGGTAATTAATTGTTAATGTTTTGATCCCACATAACTTATTTTTTGGACAATGGTAGAACTGATTGGGGTGTGTTTTTTGTGTTTTACTATTTCTAAGTGTGGATTATGTTTAAATATTTAAGGTGCATTTTTTTGGGCTTGCATGACACTTCTGATGAACCAACCACTACATTATTCCCCCCTGCGCTCTCTTTCACCCTCACTCAAATGCTCTTTGAATTGGTTTTTTTAGGAGGGGGGTTGATTATCTGGGTTTCTCAAACCATCAAGTCTATTTTCTCTTGTTCGGTTGTTCAGGCCCAAGTAATTTCATAGCCCAGATGGCTGTGAATTTTTTTAAGAGAAAGTGAAAACGACCCTTGTTTAGCCCTTTTGTTTGTTAAACTTTGGTTGATTCTGCTGAAATCCATTTTTTATTTGTAGCTTTATTTTTTATGGTTGAGTATGCCTATTCTTTTGCGAACCTTAGGATGGTTTTTTCTTGTATGTATGTCTTTATACTATATATATGTATATGAAAGTCAAATCAACCAAAAGAGAACTAATCATACTAAACCTGTAGTAATCTTATAGGAAATCAATATTGTTTGGTTATTGTTTCAACTTTGCTCAGTCTGTCTTATCAATCAATGTTGTAAAGTATTATTATGTGCACATCATCAATGATTTAAGTATGATCAGAAGGGGGAAAGTCATGCAAACTTGGAGTGTTATGGGCGGAATTGTTTCTATCAAATCTGGTTATGGTCTATGTCTTGTTGTAAGTGTCCTCAACACGCAATGGTTTGCAGTTTATGGTGTCCTTGTTATGCTCCTAATCTACATCGGGAATGAAGGGGGACAAATATGAATATGTACATTGAATCAATGTTTAAACTATGATTACTATGAGATGTCTAGGTAAAGATATTGCACCTGCTGATTTGTACAGTATGGGAACAGGAGCCGAAGGGGTAGCAGCAAGTAGGAGGATGTGACACGTTGGGATCTGGAGGAAGATGGGCAGTGTTTGTTGATGTTGTTTTAGTGGAAGTTGTAGGGGATGAGGATTGTGGTGTAGATGTGATTTATTGGAATTGTACAGTGTAGGAAGTTCTCCCCAACATGGACTCTTGTAAAATTTCAATTTTTTTTTCTTTGATTACAGTTTGAGGGTTTGCAATGTGGGAAGTTTTCTTGAGTGGGAAGTTGATTTTCAGTTTTTTTTTTTTTTTTAAAACAGTTTGAGAGTTAGTGGGTTTTGTAAATTGAGGGGGGTTGTATCAATGGGCAGCTGTTTGAGGGGTAGTGGGTATTGTACTTCAAATTTTGAATGGTGGTTCACACATGAAGTTGGTGGGAGTGCAGGAGTTCACATCAAATCTGAATTTGTGAAAAATCAGCTTATCACCCATTTTAGCATTTGCTATATAAAGATATTGCACAATGTTATCTCTATTTAAAAACGTCATGGCTAAGGTTTAATCATATATTGAGTTTTTGCATTTTCCTCCTTGTTTGTTGGGGACATAATATACCATCATATCATATATATATATATATATATATATATATATATATATATATATATATATATACATATATATATATATATATATATATATGTTAAAAGTTAGATTGAACTCATGTATGAGCGATATGTAAGCTCGCTATATAGGATGACACATCAGAGTGAATAGCCATGTGAGATACTTTAATACAATATAGGATGCTACATGAGATTTAAAATAAAAAGAAAAGGTTATGTAAGATTGATGTAAATTTAATACAATATTAATTCTATTTAATAAGGTAACTTCTCACTTACCTTCCTATTATTTAATAATAAAATGTAATCATAAAATATATATGATTTAATGATGCAAATACCACAAAAAATGTGAGTTAGATATTAATTAAGAATTAAAAAATATGTTATTTGTAGGGATGAAACTAAAGAAGTCTCACTTTACTTTTGCATCAATAAAATAACATAATACATCAATTTATTGTTTGCTTTTTTATAAAAAACTATTCACTTAATAATATATTAAAAAATTATTTAACTCACACCCTTACATCGTAAGGGTATAATCCTAGTACTAACAAATATCCAAATTTAGTATAGAAATGATTTGGTGGGAAATTAAAAATAAAAAGTGGAAAGTCGTTTAGATAAATAACAAAGAACCACGCAGTAATATCCCTTGTTTGGTATATGTTTGTCAAAACTGGGAACACATTTAATAAATTCATATTGTAAGTTATTAACTCAAGCTAAATTAATTGAAAACATGCTTGGTCGTTCCAATATGCATAAATTAATGTCAAACAGTTAATTGTGACATGATGATTTTCGAGGATATATTGGTTAAAATTCAAATGACTTTAAATTAACCTTTGAGGCTCAGAAATTTACTTTGACAATTATGCGATCTAATTAGTGCCTCAACCACATAAAATGAACAAGTAGACATGATTCTAGGGAAAAAAGAGAAAAAATTGTTTAAAAATTAGGTCCGTAAATGACGAGCTTTGATTGAACTGGACCTCAAGACTTAGTGAACTAGCTCGATTCCGTTACAACTCTAATTTAAATGTTAACAATAAACAAAATTGTCTAGAATTACTATAATGGCAATGTACGATTCAAATTCAAAAGTTCGAATCGATCAAACTTAACCCTACATATTGTAATTAAACTTGTACTAAACAACTGCTAAAAGTCGTAATCAAAATACTTACAATTGAAATGTATGTAGCTTGAAGCTTCCAAATCAATAGGAAATATTTAAACTTGGCCCATCGTTACTAATCCTAGTTATCTTTGGTTTAATTATTGAACCTGGAGTGTAGTTTTATGCATGTTGTGATAACATGCTTAATTATTGAATTAGACTAAACTGGTGTAAGGAGTAGCGAACAATCGGACGCAGCTAATAGAGTAATAGTAGCTTAATTTGTGATGGACCCTGGCGATTTACCCTACATCTGCAGACACAAAGAATTAGAATTTGGACACTTGCTTTAGTTCTGATAGCATGTTTTCTCTCAAGAACAATCCTCTTAACATTATGATCTGACTAAGTGACACTATCTAAGTACCATTATCCGAGTTAGATTGTTTGTTTTAGTGTTAAGAAAGCATTTGGTAACTGCTAAAAACTCCTAACCCCTTCCAAATGCTTGTAATTGCTAATCGTTAGTAAACGCTGGTAACCGGCAGTAGACACCGACTGATCATTATTTGCTATCTTTAAACGCTAGTTATAACCACTATTAACCATTGATAACCACTAATTTCTATTCTTAACCGCTAATAAATGATGGTAACCGCTAGTAAACCAATAATAATCACTAACCATTAATTCTAAACATTGCACTAAACAAACTTATCATACAATAATATGATGCACCATAAAAGTACAGCTTGTTTTGATTGAGAATAGACCGTCTATTAATCCAATATGGTTATTAATTACAACACAGTTTTATGCATGTAAATGCCATGTCACATTCTCGATATGTGCATATTATGCCTCCTCACATAACTTGTTCAAAAACTTTCTCACATAAAAAATTAAATTGATAGGTTTTTTTTTTTTTTTTGGGATTTTGGATCCTCCATTTCATTGGAATCGAGTTACTGTTGGTCCAATAAGGGATAGAATTTTCCTATCACAAATTTTCATCATTCACAAGACTCGAGCTCGAACCATTTAAACTAACGCATGAGGCCCAAGAATAAGCTGCATCCTCTAACAAATGTCACCTTTGTCCTTTGTTAAACTTGGCAGAGCAGCGGGAGACAAATTAATTGTGAAGATCCGATCCAAAACACCATACATGGAATATATGGAGGAAGATCGGCAAATACCTTCATTCTATAATGGGCCAACATTTAATTTTATTAAAAAGCGTTTGATCAAAATGTAGAAAATCATGACTAGTTGAGGTAGTAAATATCTATAATAAGCCAATCCATCCAAGATTTAATTAGTTTTTCTAAGAATATATGATATTCGAGCTAACTCCAGGCAATCAACCAACAGCTAGCTCTAGTTCATCATTGATTACATTTTTTTCCTTGAAGAAAACCAATAACCAATTGAGATTTCACCACAATTACTTCCCACGGTTATAAGATATATCCCCATAATTTTACGAGGTAAGCAATCATCTTGATGATTTGTGAAAGATGAAAAATCCCTATAGTTAAGGATTATGAACGTGTAACTATATCGTAATATCATTATCTTGATAATTTGCTCTGTATATACTTAAAAAATTGCAGCAAATATGTTAGGAGATCTTATAATTATTTTACAGCTATGAGTATTTAATCTCCATATATACAAGAAATTGTATTTCAATTAGATGATCACAGAGGCATAAAGGGTAAAAGCTACATAATTAACATAATGCTATATTCAAGGCTTCGAATTGTTTACATTCTTCTGCTCTGCTGCATTGTATCTGTGCATTGCAATGGTACATTCCTTTTCCAATTGTAGTGATTTTTATTTTTTTGTCTGTTGGCAAAACCTTCCAATTGTATTTATAAAAATTGGCAAATAAGTTCGACTCAATCTTTTTGTAAAGTAGTGAGAAAGCTTATGTCTAAATATCCTGACATTGTGTCCATGCAGGATATACTGAGTGATGAAGTAGTTGTTGGTGAAGCCCAGCAAAGTTCGTAAACCGCTGTATCTTTAGGTTTTTTTTTTTTTTTTCCCAATCTCCTAAGATGATGCTTTTAATTACCTTTTTCTGCTGTTGAATAACTGTTATACCTTGTTTCATGAACTATAATAAAAGATGAAAATGAGGCCTTTTTAACTTAAATAAAAGATTGTTTTCCTCAACAGAAACATGCAAAAGAGAAACTTTTTCAATTCCCTAATAATATTTTTCTTTTCCTTTTTTTTCCTTTGGGGGTTTCATTTTGGCTTTGTTCTTTGCAGGTAACAAATTAAAGTGCGAGTACATAGCTTGATGTGAGACGCAAGCAGAATGTGCAGCAAAATGTGCAGAGAAAGGATTACGTCCAGGCAAAACTTACTATGGACCTCCTGCTCATTATTCCCATAATCTTAAAGTCTGTCGTTGTCGTACTCAAGATTAGATAATCTAATTAAATTTTCCATTTTAAGAGGCCTTATTAGATATTTGGATTTGAAATATGTTTTCTTATATTGTTATTGCTTTCTTTGGGACGTAGAAAAATTTTGAAATAAATTACTGCTGATTTATGGAAAAGAGCTACTAGCAAGATATTCAACGTCTTAATGATGTTTCTTTTAAGCTAGTTCTTGTGCATCAAATTAGTGTTAATTTTTAATCATGAAGATGTAATCGTCTTTTTGATGTTCTTCTTTGTTTTTCCCCCAATTGTTCCCCTACTCGTTAACCAGGAATGCATAAAAGTTATCGTTCTTTTATTTAATAAATATCTCATTCTTCTACAGTGATTTGCTTGGTGATGCTCCTTTGATAACACTTATTAGTAGTGTAAAATCGATCTCAAATAGCTTAAAGAACTGTTTAAGCTTCGTTAATTTATGTACAGAAACAAAAAAAGAAAAAAGATGGAAGATTGTATTTATGCCATGCACATAAATCACTTGTATCCTTCAAAAAGCACGCAAAAGATATCCTTCAAAAGAATATACATGAGCCCCTTTTCCTCAAATTCTCAAAAAAAATAAATAAATATGATATGATAAATTTTCTTTGAATGTCTGACTAAGTTATTGCATCAATTTAAAAAAAAAAAAAGGAAATACCGTGCATTGCAAGAGGTTGACATTTGCATGTATGACTACTTTTTTTAGGGGCCAAATACTTAACTAATTTTTTCTATTTATATTGATATTAATTTATTCCTCACACGTAATGGTTGATTGACTTAAGAATTTATAAGATGTCACATTTTAAAATTTTGAACCTCATCAAATTTGATGAGTATCAGCTAGCATTTATGGATGTTCGTTGAAAAACAATACTTATGAATGTCCATTTCAAAAATTTGAGAATTTTTACGCCAAAATTAAAATGTTTTTCTTCCAACTAATGAGTGCCAAGGGGCATCCATACACCAGTATATAAACAAGGGATTGAAATACTTGTACTTACTAGACTTTGTGTATTCTTTTTTGTGGTTGATGGGTACTGATGTATCGTTGCTTTATAACTAAATCTAAACAATGTTACATTGTCACCGAGGCTAATGAAACAACCTAATTAATGCAAAGTTTCTGTTTTCATGACTCAAAAGGAAGTTTTAAAAGTATGGTCAAAGTAATTTGATAATTTGACAATGTCACCCTTAGAAACAATATAAAGGAGAACATTGAAAGTATTATACAAATGCTTTAAAAGTTTGGTCAAAGTAATAGTGTGACAATGTCACCGTTAGAAACAATGTAATGGAGAATATTGTTTAAGGGGAAAAGAAGACATCTAAAAGAAGGGGGAAAAGGGGCACTTGTCTTCCTTCTCCTTTGTCCTTCTCTTCTTCGAAGGGTAAGACAGATTTTTTCCCACTATCTACGTTGGCAACTGAAGCTTCAAACACTTTTGCAATGGCAAATTTGAATGTTGGTGATCAAATCACAAACAATATCTATTCAAGAGCTCAATCTCTATCAAATAGTAGCCTCCTCTTTAACTAGCTTTCACTTTCAACATAAAGCCCAACCAGGCACAGCCATTTTCGAAGGTAGAAGACGGGAGGACGAGGGGAAGATCAACTGTCAATTGTCCAACGGTGTTTGATATTAAAGGCACCAAAAGTTAGTTCATCTCTCCCTAAATTTTAGGCTAGCATATATATATATATATATATATATATATGAGTTCTAATGCTGCAGTCACGACACACGTACTCTAAAGCATTTATTAATATTTTATTTATAAATAAAAATTTAAATAATATATGATTTAAAGTCATCATAATGAATATTATCTTTTCAACAACTTCAATGAAGAAAAAAAGGAAATAAATTACAGATATCTTAATATTATTATTTCTAAAAATTTAAATTATGAGATTAATTATAATATTTTTAAAAATATTTTAGCTAAACTTTTAAAACAAATCGTACATAGTACGGGTTTAAATGCTAATTTTCTTTTTAAAATTGAGGATAAACTGATCCTTCTACAATTTGGTGAGAATCTAACTATTCCTGTTGATATTGAACTAATTGTATTTAACAACAAGATGGGCAAAACTTAATGTCAATAGCTAGAAGGAGCTAAAAACTTATTCCAGAAAAGGTAGAGGAAGATAAAGATGAATATTTCTATTGTAATTCATATCAAATAAAGAAGCTTAGAATTGACCAATAGTGAATTTAGTGTTGAAACAAAACTTTTTATTTCAAATGATATACCTCTAAAATTTGAGAGAGGTGTGGAAATATTGAGGTATTACTTATAGAGTTCTCGTTTACTCTCAAATACCCCTTCTTTTTTGTTTATTTTTAAAGTAATAAGGCAATCAAGCTACAGTTTCACGTCCACTATAACATTGTACTGGAGTGCAGCCTGAAAGTGAAAGGCAGGAAAAGGGCTTTGAGGAGGGAAGAACACTCAACGCCCACTAAACTACCCCTTGACCCTTCAATGGGGGGGGGGGGGGGGGGGGGGGGGGGGGGAGGGAGGGGGAGTTCCATATGATAAGCCCCTCATTATTTTACAAAGGAGAACAACAGCTGAAAATAAAAACATAAATATCGCTTTAACTTCATGGGACATCTTTTTTAAAATTGCGAAACTTTGGAGAACCACCATCACTTCATCAATCATCAAGAAAACTTTCCAAAAATTTTGCAAGATTAAAACATTTTAAGGCAGCTCTTCATAAGACAAGACGGGTATTTCTCCATGCATTGAAGTTGGTAACCCAAGATATTGTCACCGTAATAAGACTGCAAAACACTCAAGCAAAGAAGATGAATCAGGAAAAACTGAAAAAATTTGCCAAATCATCGACATCACACAAATAAATTAGTCCTGCAAAACATCATCTTACAAAAATGTTGTCCAAACCAAGTTTGTTGAGAAGCATTTACAAATGCATCTATCACTGAATGATCGACTCCACAAGATCTTGCAGAGGTGCGAGCTCTCCCCTGTCAATCAGGCGGAATTCCTGCATCACCAAACACTACATCAGAACCCAAGATAAATTACACATCAGTAAGATTCTTATGTGTCAAGAGTCTGACATGACTTGCTGTCCTCTACACATTTTGTGCATTTTCAGTCTAAACCAACAGGTTCATTATCCAGAGCCATGCCAGGATGTCAGGTGTTCAATATGGGTAATCAAGGTGGAATGAAAAGCCCGATCACCACAGCTTTGTGAATGCGACATCGCTAGTGCATTGTTTTCCTTCTGATGTAATACCATTGTGCAAGATTAATACAAGGTGGTTCAGTTTCCTTTTAGGAGAAACACTCATTCTTGCCCCAGGTGATCTCTTGATGTGCTTACGTGAGACTAGTCTCCTTTTTTGTTGGGCGTTTTACATGACCTGATCATCTTTATTTTTCACGTATCTTTTTAGGTGAGAGCGTTATACCATCTCATTCAAGACAGAAGATTATTTGAGAGAACCGTGCCACACTGAACAAGCACAAAAAATGATAAAATAACTGGAGCTTTTGCTATTAGATAAAGCTATGGATAATGCAAAGGGGAATTTGGAGTTCTGCGATAAATCAAACGGCTAAAGTACCAAAGAAAGCCGCAGATGCTATACCAAGAATCGGATTCCAATTTTCAGTTGAGAAATCAATTTCTCAAGTTCACAAGCCATTCAAATGTAGCTGATAATTAGGAAGGCAAAAGATGCCCCACCCATGTGAAAGTGTCTCATATGCCAGATGTAATGTTTCAGACATGGGGTACTACAAGCTACTGAATATAGGATGAAGCTGCAAAATTTTAAAGATCATTACCAGGTTCTGGCATGCTCTGTGTTACTCTGATTCTTTAATTTAACAAAAGACATCCAGTCCTTCCATTATATAAGTTATTTTCTCCTTATTTAATAGGTTCTTTCCCCCTCTTTCCTTCCATCCGCCCCCAGAAGCCCCCCCCCCCAAAAACAAAAAAGGAACATGAATAACAAATTGCACCTGATAAATTGAACATGTGACAGGCAGAGACGAAAAATGCAAGGAAAAATCAAACAAAAGTGTAGTAGCTCCAGGATGAACAGATAAGCAAGTATAAATGTATAATATTATGTATCTTTGTGGGATGAACTGAGTGCTATGTTTGATGCATATAGAAGAAATATTAAGCACAAGGCGGGTAACTAGAACAAGTGTTACTATGTTTTGATGTTCTATCAAATGTTGTTTTAATTCCTGCTTCCTTAAAAGATGGCCCATCTCTCTCAACATATAAGAAACAGGGTGAAAATAAAAAAGAGAAATAACATACCCATGTGAATAGGACAAAATGCTTAAAGCAGGTATTGAGATGGGCCTCTTCCTTCAAGCTAACTATCTTCTGGAAATGGGAGTGATAAATGTGTGCATACACACGGAACAATCTCTTGAAGATGGTCTTCACAACATCTGGGAAATTTGGAGGAAAAGGTGCCCCTGTAACAAGACAACGTGAATTCCCATTTGTTCAGCATTCATTAAATTTCAGGCAGAAACACTGGATACACAATTTTTCTCCTCTTTTTTTTTTTTGGGGGGGGGGGGGTTAGGGAAGGCAGTAAGGGGCATTCACACAGCCAGAAGATAGCCTACCTAATTTCTGGGGAAATATCGATTCATCATCCAGCTGACTTTCAATCCAGTCCATCAGATACTCCACATATTTCGGGGCAGATACCTCTATTGGCTTCTTTATGGTAACTCCATCAGCCCATCTATACTCGTATCTGTGGGATTGAATTAACTTTAGACTTCTAAATGCAATTGCAAAAACTTAAATGAAGTGGAGTAATCTTGCTTCTGCAGGTAGACTTTAACAAAACTAACCCACAATCCTCTGGATTTGAAAACTGAGTAAAGCCCTTTTGTGCATCCATAGGAATCAGAAGCAATACAAGATTCAACCAAATACACTAACAAGATGCAAATTTTGAAATAGCAAGCCTATGGTTACGACATTTGATCTAGACAAGACAGAGATCCTTGACGGATCGGTATCATTTTATCTGTCAGATGTCACTTGAGGGCTACATCATTCTCACCAAAGGGAAAGGGATTAATGGAACGTTCAACATAAATTGAGATAATCAATTTCCTGGTTAGGATGGAAGTATAGAAGTCAGCTAATCCAACTCCAAAAATAACATACCCGAACTTTGGTTGGGGGGGGGGGTTACATATTAATTTTATGTTTGAAAAGCTAAAAATCTATGAACTAGAAATACGTAGTGCTGAAGTTGCTAAGTTTTATCACACTGTTCTCCTCTAGTACCTCGAACTCTCCACCGACAAGTCTCGTATTATTTTGTTCAATCGAAAACAAGGGAAACAGATCAAGATATATCTATTTAATGTCACTTCACTTAAATTGCATATGAGAAAACAAGACTAGAATGCGTCACAGCCACGGAATCAAGAAGTGAGCTTTTTTTTTTTTGGGGGGGGGGGGACACAGAAGTTAATGCACACCAAATGGGACCCAAATTTTACAAATTCGCAGGCATTATGCATATATGGCGTAGGGGGCGTGTTAGAGATTAGGAAAGATACTTTGGTCCAGCTGTCATTGTTGGGCAGTTTGTCGGCGTGCAGAACTCAGTGAGAGTGCCATACAGAATGTTTACTTGATTGAAGAAGTCCACTGCTGTAGAAAGACGAAGGAATGAGTGAAATACATCAGTGAAAGAGAAAGCCTTCAGATATCAATCATAGATACGTTACACTCATATGGGCAATATTATGCGGGACAGGCATTCATCAAGCTTGTAAACAGAAACTGCGTAGATGGACAAAGCACGGAAAGTAAAAAATGCAGTCGAGAAGTTATTCTTTTATGAATTTACTAAGTGCCCTTTTAGAAGAAACCATAGCCATTTTACAGACACCGAGATTTCGAAATCACATCCAAATTAGACCAAATTCCTTTTCCAGTAGTAATGTACTAATTATCACTTCTTTGTTCACAGACCATAACAACCTACAGAGATTATTGTCGCCGAACTTATGATTGTGCAAAGTGGCAATCAAGCAACACCAGAGAAATATGAGATGTCACAGAAAATAAATTTGCTTTCTCTTAACTGTTGACAGCAAGCCATTCATTAAGATCTTCCCCAGGGGGTAACTTTACAGCTTCTCTCAGGTTGCCACTACCCAAGGTAGCATCAATATGTTTCTGAAGTTGAGCACCCTGAACACAGAAAATAGATAAATAGAAACCATTATAACCATTGACAACTAGAGCATAGCAATGCTACAAGGAACTGACCTTGCTGCCGGAGGGAGCATTCTTTTTAGGACGAAAGGTCTTCTGGTTTCTGCAAATATCATATTTGGAAAAAAAGTACTTGGTTGAGGGGAAAGTTACAAAGCTAAAATCCAAAGGATGCAAAAGATACGTTCCAATTTATCGCTACCGTGTGATTGGAAAAAATAGATTCCACGACTCCACCCGTGTCTACTTCCATAAGGGCCACCCTTATTTTGCAGATAATTGTTACACAGATTTCCAAGGCACTCAATTATGATTTATGGATACATTTCATGAAGCAGACAGCAAAACCTAAACCTGTTCTGAACAAACGAGAAAACCAACAATCCACTGTAACACCTAGGATTCACAATTCATTTGAATTCTGTGCTTAAGAATACTACATATTAGCTTTAATTGTCATCAAAAGTTGGGGGCCTCAGAATTCACTCGCTATTGAAAACTTCCATTGATAATGAAGGTTGATCTAATGAAGAACTGGAGTCATATACCAGTGTAAAATTCCAATAGAAGGAATTTGACTCCAATCAATCATGTCATGCAATTACAACTTATAAGTGGTAACCAAGCATCATCTTCATTCTTTCACAAGAAGTTGCAAGATAAAATTCTTATCACTGGGTTTCCTTTTCTACCCCAACATAAGGAAATGCTTATGTGTCCCTTAAGAATTTCACATCCACACGTAAATAAGTCTCATAGACTGTACAGCATGTATGTTATTCTCCATTACCATGTAGTACGCTCAAAATTTCAACATGGGCATTGGCATTTCATTTTAGGATAAAACATGCAAAATCTACAGAAAATGGCAAGTTAAGACGCCTGGATGAATACCAGATTCGAAAAACCTCACCCTAGACCAAGTAAACACACGACACAGTTGAGGTTGATTACACGTTTCAATTACTCGAGCCTTTCATTGAACCGTCTGGTAAATTAGCTTTTTTAGTGAGTTGATGGCCCAGTAACTAATGTAACAAAGTTTCGCTGAGGAACTTTTCGAAGAGAGCTTTTTGGGAATTTAGCGGGCAGAAAGTCACCTGAGATTGCATAAGCAACTAAGAGACATTAAGGTAAACATAATTATCATAAAAATGTCTAAGATTATTAGCTAACCGACCATATCAGCCAATATAATTAACCATTAGCCACCACTAATACAATCATATATCAAGTAAATCCTAAATCTCATTGCCAAAAAGGGCGTAAAGTCAAATTCAATAAGACTGCCATGGATGCATTTCAGTTCAAAGACCTTGGAACATCCCGAGAGATTAAAGAGCTTATATAATCACAATATATATGTAGGTCGTTGGTTGTGGAACAAGATATGACAACTGTAAAGTACTGATAGCATCAGATATCCTTTTTCTACCTTTTAAGGTTGGACCTTTTCTTTCGTCTGAAAAGCAACCATAAATAGCGACTGCTGACCAAAAAAACATTATATCCCTTTGCATAAAGCAGGTTATATTGCACTAATTTATCTGAAAGGGAAGAGGGAATAAAGGCATTAAATGTCCAATTGGGGATTTCTACAAACTACCCCCAGGTTTTATTTTCATCCCACTTTTAGGCAGAGGATTTCACATCAGGAATCAAGTACCCTCTGCTTATTCATGCATCAATTTTTCAACCAATTTTAAAGGGTTGATTTTTCAACCACTCAATCAATCAATCAATCAACAATAAGAACCGAGAGTATCTGATATCTGACAAAATGCACAAACCATTCAACCAGCGGAAATAAAAGGAGTTCGTTCAAAATTCCGAAATATCCAAAAATTTCATGCATGGGTACTTATAATTTATGATCCCTAATCCAAAAAATACCCAGTAAAAATCTTAGGCCACAACAACAACCGCAACCCAGCATAAAGAGAAACAAAAGAAGCGAAGCATCACTCAGAAAATCAAGGGAGGGAAAGAAAACAGAGGGGAAAAGAAATGAAAAATTACCTGTTTCCAAGCCCAAAGAGACTCATGATGACGATGACGATGACGATGACGATACGCAGATGATTGTTGGGTTTGAATTAGTTTTCTTATTTGCTGCTTCTCTTTTTCTCTGTATGATGGTGAAGATGAAGGACAAGGAGGGGAGAAACGGACGTTGAAGAAGGAAAAGCATAAAAATAGCGTATTGGTATTATATATATAAATACAGTGGGGGGGAGAGAGAGAAGGGGGATCTCTTTCTCTCTCGAGACTCCCCTGTATGGCCGTATATGGTGTTGCCAGCCTGTCATACAGCTCTCACATTCAGTAGCCAGGTCGTCGCGTTCCCTCTTTGCTGTGCCACGAGCATGACCCCTGCCCCTGATTCTCTTCTTTGTAAAACACTGTCCGGTAAACCATTCAGTCCTCTTTTCTTGCTTGGCAACATTGTTCTCTCATTTTAGGCAGAGGATCACACACCAAAATCAATTTTAGGTGTCACTATATCTTGTAGTATATATAAACAAAGTTGTCTATATCTAAATTATTTTAAATCTTGTGTAATGAATATTAATCTATATAGATTATCCAGGTAATCTCTTAAATAAAGACAAATAATGATATGGTGGTAACATGATGGGTCTTGCATCAAGCAAGTAACACTTTTTGTTTTTCCTTTTTTGGGATTAACCCCTAAAGACGTAGTAATACGAGGAGGTGCAGATAAAAAATTCTATATAATGACATCTCATTTTTGAATTTATGAAACTTGACGATAACTAGATAATTTTTATAAGTATCCTTTGAAAGAATTTATAAGAATTCTTATACAAAATTTTTCAAAAACTATTGGCTATTGTATCCCCAGGACACTCATATGAGCCACTATTTACATCCGCAACTAAAGATAGGTACATAAACCAATCCCAAAATACAGGGTATATAGATGGCCTAAGTCGTTATTCACACACCAATGTTGGAAAGCAATGGTTTGAAAACAATCTTTTGCTATTCATAGTTATCCCTCAAGGCCAATAGAATAAATATTTGAACTACCTAAAGAAAAGGGCGTAAATAGGGTCTTAATGTTATTGCTAACTAGTACAGAGAAGTGATGAGATGTGTGGAACAAAAACTAAATTTTTTACTAGAAAAGTGGGCTAGATTCCCCCATGGTATCTAGCATAAAACATGCAACACAAGTATAATTATATCTTTTTCTATGCCATATCACTTAGATCTCGTTCTGTTCGACATTTTTTGTCTGAACTTATTCTGAATTGAACTTATCTGAACTTATTTTTATTAAGAACAAATTTATGAACTTATTTGCAGAAGTTATTCTGAACTTAGGCTCTATTCTCTTCGACTTGTTTCGTTTGAACTTATCTGAACTTATTCTAAACTTATTTGCTGAATTGATTCTGAAGTTATTATTCTGAACTTATTTATTGAACTTATTAAGAATAAATTTATAAACTTATTTGTTGAACTTACTCTGAACTTATTTATTAAACTTATTCTGAATTTATTATGAAGTGAACTTATATGAGTTTATTCTTCAAAAAATAAGTTGAAGAGAACAATGTCTTATTCTAAACTTATTTATTGAACTTATTTTGAACTGAGCTTATTCTTCAAAAAATAAGTCGAAGAGAGTAGGGTCTAAGTTCAAATAAATTCAATTCAGAATAAGTTCAGATAAATTAAGTCAAAGAGCCTTAGTCATTTCAAAGACATTTTCTAATTCGAGTTTATTAGACTTGGACAATGAGAAGCACATACATTTTTTTTATTGTTCAGCATTTTTTTAAATGGTAAGTAATACAATAATTAGGTAGGTCTTTTCTTAAGAGTTCTACCTATCTTGTCCTCAATGAGGCTTGAAAGAAGAGACAAACAAGAAATAGATAACCACAAAATGGAGGAAGAAATAGAAAGGCCAAACTTAGCTACCCAATCAGCTGCTCGATTTCCCTCTTTGAAAATATGTTGAATATAAAACTGCTTGCAAGAATTGAGAAAGATTTTGGTATCTTCAACTAGCGTTTGAATCTCCTAAGGAATCTGAGCTTTTCACTTCAAAGCTTTGATAGGAACCTCATTATTGCCTTCAAGAATAATTGATTGATATCCTGATTGAATTGTTGCAAGTACCCCATTTCACAAAGCTGTTGCTTCTGCTACTAGAACTAAGGCTGCGCCAAGATTTGTAGTTCCAGCTTGAAGAAATCTTCTATCGCAACTGCTGATAATGAATCCTCTCATTGATGAAGAAGAAGATTTAGATTCATCAAAGTTGATTTTGATGAATCCACTTAGTGGTTTAGCCCAATTGATGAGGGATATGGGCTTGGAACTTAGATGACAATGATGACTAAGTGAAGATGTTGCATCCAAATCTAGTCTTTTTCTGACCTTCCATTCAACTCAATTTCTTTTAACATGAATAATTGTACGTACAGAATTATAAATTTTATTTTTGAACACCACAACATTACGACTCTTCCAAATGCTCCATATAAGAGAGATAATGCGATGAACCTGGTTAGGACTTAACCTGGGCTCTAGCAAAAGTTAAAAAGATCAAATATTGGCACACCAACATAGGAAATATTTAACTGAATCCACGTGTGTTGATATGCCAATTCCCAAGTATTCTTAGTTAAGAAGCACTTGGTAAAAAGATGGCTTGTAGATTCTAGTTTAGAATGACAAAGAGGATAAATTGGATCTAAATTTAATCATCTTTTGGGTAAGTTAGCATGAGTAGCTAAAGCATTGTGACATATTTGCCAAAGAAAGATTTTATGCTTGGACATGATATCAAGGTTGCATATCCAAGAAAATTGCCAAGGCTGCTGGATATCCAACGAATGTTAAGTGGTTTCCATGTTGCTGACTTCGTGGTGTAAATGAACAACTTGCTGACAGGCCGCAACAAAAATGATCTTTAATATCATGAGATGGACTGGGAATACTCCTAATTAAATTGCAGCTATTATTAGGCAAAAAAGGGTGGAGCAAAGAAAAACTTCATTCCTTATCAGGAGTAATGAAATCACTTACTACAGCACCAATGTTTGGGACGTCTTGTTCTTCTAGATTAAGCATCTCTATAATACTCTCCTGCCACACCAATTGTTACATAGAACTAAATAGAGTGTCTATTTCCAACTTTCCAATGAATTACCTTACGAAAGAGTTCTCTATTTTGAGCTAAACACTTGCAAACCCAAGAATCATTAGAATTATGAGTCCTAATAAAGAAATCCATTGTAATAGGATATTTTGCACGCATAATTTTATCCTAGATATTCTCCGGCTCAGTAAGGAATTTTCAGGAAAGTTTACACAAAAAAGCTTTATTAACTGCCACTGTTGTACGAAGTCCAATCCCACCCATCTTTTTAGGATGACAGACTTTATGCAAGAAACCATAGGGAGTCCATTGTCCACATCATATTTTTGCCAAAAGAAGTCGCGATTAATTCTATTTAGATTATTAGAAGTAGATTTGGGTAATTTAAACATTGCATGGTATGACTTGGGATTGAGTTAAGATTGGACTGTATAAGAACTACTCCACGTCCTTTGCAAACCGAGCTCGTTTTCTAGTTTTATAGCTTACTATTTGCTTCACAAATCAAATCAGAAAACGCATTAGCAGAAGTCCTTCTCTGGAAAACCGGACAGCCAAGGTACTTACCCAGAGACTCTCGATGAGGTATATTAAAAACTCCAGCTACAGTTGACTTGGCCACTGAAGTAGCATTTTTCAGAAAAACACATACTGATTACTGAAAGTTAATAAGTTTTCCAGATTGATTGCAAAAATCAGAGGGCAAAGTATGGAGCTTACGACAAGTTTCAAGGTTTGATTTATAGAAAAGTACACTATCATCAGCAAAAAGAAGACAATGGATTTTGGCCGCTGTTTTTAACTCCCCAAAATGCACATATTTTACTATTTATATTCTCCTTAATAAATACCTTAATTAGGACTAATAAACTCAATAATAGGGACATTACCACCATCTAAAAGGACAAAGCTTGAAGCCTGTGTACTAGAAATAACATAGTTAAACATAGCTTCAACCATATACATTCACACATAAAACAAACCATGTACAACCAACTGTTAACCAACATAAGGTTTATACACCCCAGCAAAGCAATTCACCATAAAGTTTACACCTTCATCCACTGAAGATTTCAAAATACATCTCTAAAAATATGAATGTACTATGTCACTGTTGATCCATCTAGATTCTCTTGCTCAACTTATTTTCTCCAGCTGGTTTGATAGCATGACAGCGATTCAGTGAGCATTTGCCTAAAGCAAAACATGAAAAATATTTCGAACTATGAGCCAAAGTTCAGTATATGCATTCTTGTATTGTTAAATGATCTCTACATAAATTGGTTGGATGTCCACTTTGCAATTCATTTTAGATTAAGACAGTGAATGAGATGAGTGTAAAACTGCATTGCTAGTTATTATCTGATAGTGAACCCCTTGATACTATACGATCTATGAATATGTATACACCTGCCAAGCCGATCGGGGGACTTGACCTGAGGCCCCACGGGTAATTAAAGGGCGAATGCCCTATAGATGGTAATTGGTGGGGTTACTAGTTAAATGATAAATCACTTTGTAAACTGATTGATTGATGTACTTATCAAAATATGATAACTTTGATAAATACGCATTGGTTTCTAAAGATACAGACAATGGACGTACTTGAAGTCTTTAAAATGTAATCTTACTTGAGAATACTTATGTACAATGGAAAACGATATACTAGGCTTCGTTTCTACTTAAGAAATATAGTTATAGGTGAAGGCAGTTAGTAACAACTTTCACTTCCATAATTTGTAACTTTAATTGAAATTAATTAATTAAGAGGGTATCCACCTTTCAAATAATTTAATATAAGATAAGTTACACCAAAACAATTTGAAAAACAAATAAGTTAGGGTCATTGAACTCGAAATAACATAAATTGGAGCAAAATAGACCAAAATGAAATAATTGAGGTGATAATAAAAAGACTTTAATGAATATAAATAGAATGTGAGTTTTTGATATTTCTAAAATGGATAATAAAATGTTTAATGCCAAGAAGGGTGTTGTGAGGTTCAGGAAAGCTCATATAATCCCAACTTAGCCCAATAGACACTGATCTTGAGTCATTATTCTCCCCGCTTCTCAAATTTCATTCTCATGCTTTAACTCGCTTTTCAACCCAAGTAAGCTTCTATACACAATCACAGTTGTTGAACTCACTAAACTTTGTAATTTATTTGTAATATCCATAATTATTTAGAAACTGTTGATAGTATCTCCAAATCTCACGATTTCTATCTTCCCTCATATTACCGTTTCAAGGTCTACGTTAAAAAATTCATGTCTTTCAACCCCGGCGTCAAATTGAGCTATGAAACCCCAATATAACAAAGCTTAACTAGTTCCACAACACTTTCAATCACAGTGCAAAACCCAATTACCACCACACAGCCTCTAAAATTAAGCTTAAACAAAATCGTGCGTAGCTCCAGTTTATTGTGCACAGTCTCCGTAAATTGGTCATAACTTTTTCCATAAAACTCAGAATGAGGTGATTCCAAAGGCATTTGAAAGATAATGCATTGGACTATCTATTCACCAAAAATTACATTTTTTAATGGACCGAACATTACCAGTTTATTTATAAAGGGACCCCTATTTTCAGTATGTTCACAGCTCTAAATGCCCCTTTTTCTTTACATAACGCTCAAAATGCTCCCATAAACATACTTATTTCCATTAACAATTCAATCAGCTCATTTTGGCCACTTATGGAATTTTTCATAATCCACTAATTTTGACGAAACTTACATAATATCATTCTTTTAAGTCAATAACACATCTAACCTCCAAATTTCACATAATTCAATCTAAATAACATACTTGATTCTAAATCAAATTAAATCATGCATGGACATAAAACCCTAAACCATGCTCAATTGACATTCACATCCAAAATCATCTTACACCACCATACTTACTCTTTATGCCAAAGATTAAAATATTAAAATACAACACCCAAAATTCATCAACCTTATACATAAAGCTTGCATGATCATGCATGGATTCAACTCTACACATGACTTATACACTTCCATAATCAACCAAACTCAATAGAACATCAAATTAACACTTATTTTTATCAAGATAACATGATCCATAAATGAATCCATCATAAAAACCCAAAATTAAACAAGATTAGAATTAAGGTTTACCTCACTTAAGCTTGAATATAAGGTGATAGAGGTGGTGTCTGGTGCTACCAGGAGTTGGGGGTGATGGCTAGTGGTGTTGGGATTGGGACTGGTGGCCAGAGGTGGCTGGAAGTGGCGGTAGCAGGGCTGAAAGTGGCGGCAATAGGCTGAAAACAGCAGCAGCACAACCATGGGGGTGGAGGAAGAAAGGAGAAAAGTAAGAGGAAAATGTGTGGCTTTGCTTGCTTGCCAATTTTCTTTGGACTTATTTTATTAACTTGGTTGATATTTTATCAATCTCCAAAAAGAGGTTTTTGGCTAATGATAATTAGGTATAAATAATGATAATTAGCTAAACTCAATCCTATCAACTTGTTGGGCCTCAAATTGGGCTCAACGAATTGGGATAGGAAGTAAACACTTCGTTGCGATAAAATTTTTACGTAGCTCGAAATTAAATTTTGGTGATATTACGAAAAATAATTTAATCTCTTAAACCATATTTATCAGAGCCTATTATCGATTCGGATATTTTACGATAACAAAAACCCGAATTGCAACGTGAGGGCACAAATGAATTTTTCTCAATCGTGATGATTAAATGCGATAAATAAATGCGAGGAAATTAATAACGTGATAATTAAATAAATAAACATAATTTAGGGTCGGACTACTACACTGTCGGACATACTTTAATCTCAATTCTTGATTTATCTTGAGATGTAGCAACATGTAACCTTTGGGCTAGGACATCCATGCATAAAATAAACAAACAAGGAAAAGTGGGTCACCTTGCCGAATTCCTCATGATGGCCGAATAAAATCGCATACCTCATCATTAATAATGACAGAATAAGAGACAGTTGTGATACATTCGTGTATCCAACTAATCCAAGTATCGTGAAATCCCAGATCTTTCAGGCATGAGAAAATAAAATTCCATTCAAGTTTATCATAAGCCTTTTCTATATCGAGCTTAAGAGCTATATAAGTTTGCTTACCTTTCGTATTATTGAATTTGTTCATAATCTCATGGACCACAAGTATATTATTATGTATCTCTCTTTTTTGCACAAAAGCACCTTGCATTGAGCTAATAATATGTTCCAAAATAGGTCGCATTTTGTTCATATGGATTTTAGAAATAATTTTGTGCAAATTATTACAAAGGCTAATGGGTCCAAAATGGCTTGTTGAAGGAGGATTGGCTGTTTTTTGGAATCAACGCAATATTGTTAACTTTCTTCAACAATTTTCCATCTTAGGAAAAATTCAAGATACGATAGGTGATATCATTCCCAACAGTGGACCAATGTTTCTGGAAGAATCCTGCACCAAACCCCTTCATGTCCTAGTACTTTAGAAGAATCCATTTGAAAAATCGCTCTTTTATTTCTTGAGGGGTGATAGCTGAAGTCAATGGGTCATTTTCTTCCATAGAAACCATCCTAGGCATATTGGTACTTATAGGTTGCCGCAAATTATCTTTTTGGGATTTGAAACGAGAAGAAAAGTCACTAATAAGTCTTTGTCAACAAAAGATTTATTCTCCAACCAAACAATAGATTCATGTTTAATTTGAAGTATAGGGCTCTTACGTTATTGTGTCTTAACACAGTGATAAAAGAATTTAGAGTTTCTATCACCTTTCATCAACCATTCCTGTCTATGAAATTTCCCCGATATTTTTGATTAAATAGAAGCAAGTGCTTACGCTGTTTGGTTAGACTAGCATGTCAATTGATAAGATGAGTATTCAAGGGGTTAGAGATAAGTTTCTCTTCCACCTTGTTTAACTGAGAAGCATTTTGTTTTTTTTTTACTTTATCAAAGAAATTGCCACAAGACGTGCTATTCTAACTTTTTAGGTGATGTTTAACTTCTTTGAGTTTACACACCACTCTAAACATTGGAGAACCTCAAAAAATTTTCCGCTAAGGAGTTTTGGTCATTTTTTGCACTTCATCATAAGAAGACCAATGGTTCTAAAACTGAAATTTCAGACCCTTGCATAGTTAGGTCAAGTTGTTCGTGTTAAGAAAAATATAACTATGGTCAGAGCAAGAAAATGGTCCATGAACTACAAAACAATTGGGATATAAATCTAGCCAATCTATACGACCAATAACTCTATCCAACCTTTCATAGATAAGCTGGCCACGAATTAGTTTTTTCCAAGTAAATAAATGCCCTAAAGGAGGAATATTTTCCATATGAATAGAGTTCAAAAAGTTTGCGTATGCACAACTTTATCAAGGGTTAATTAGGCACCTCCTATTTTATCAGATAAGCATTCCATTTCATTAAAATCCCCTAAAATGCACCAAGTTAGGTCTAAAATGGCATTGATATCCATAAGATGCTTCCAAAATGCATCTTTGCCAATTTCTTATGCTAGTCCATAAATACCTGACATTATAATTTCTTCATTAAAGATTTTATCATGAACCAAAAGCTGTATGGCCCTTTACTCTTTTAAAAGAATTTCAACAGAGATATTGTCATTATTCCATAAAATCCATATCCCCCCATAGTGATTTTTAGGAAGGACATAATCAAAATTATCATAACCCAATTTAGTAATGATCTGATAAGTATTAACTTCATTTGTCATTATTTCTAATAGGATAAGAATATCCAGGAAAATTTTGTGATTCAGAATCTTAATTTCCTCTATAGGTTGGTGCTTTTTGGCACCTGGAATGTTCCAAACAAATTACTTTCATATACAATAATGCAAGCCCAAAGAAACAAAATATATGTCGAAATTGGCTTCTACCAATTAGTCTAAACGTGTTGCCATGTGTTCTAGGCATGTTATCATGCAGGCCACAACAACATAGACTCAAAACTTTGCCATTCTAGACCATGGCGCCATGGTTTATCCAAAATTGACATTAAAGATACCAAAAATTGTTGATATTGGTGCATACCAATAGGTCCAAGCATGTCACCATGTGATCCAAGCATGTTGCCACACAATTCAAGCATGTCACCATGTGATCCAAGCATATTACCATGCAGTCTGCATGAATATTCCTTTGAGGGTAAAGGAAGTATCTGTGATGCCAAAGGGTCAGTTAAGAAACAAACCTGAGATAGTAAAAAAGGTAACTTATACATACCACAAACAAGACCACTTATTCTTCAACGTGTAGTCACTCTTATACTTTATTTATTATTTTTTATAGAAAAGGAATTTTTCAATTATAAATTAACATTCAGCTTCTACAATAGGCGGTTTATTAGAAATACATTTGAAGTATTAAATTGAATTTTATTCCCAAAAAAGCAGTAAATTATGTAACTTATGCATCTAAATCATAACGTAATTTGTATACATTTGAAGTATTAGCATACCTTTGCTTCAAATTCGTCCATGCCTAATCATTCTCAATGTAGTGAAACAACTTTTTGCAACGTGTTTTCAAATCTAGTGTATCATGCGTGCTTGACTGAATCTATGTTCTTGGTACATCATTTGCTAATTGAAGTAGGTAAAGTTATTATGCACTTGCTTGATTATGTATTCTATGTTGATCATTTTCCTTCTATGTACTATGAAGGGTTGGCTCTTTTATGTGTTTAAGTCTCATTTTAGGATGAATTGTCTTTGTTGGGTTAAGGACTATTCATGATTATGCCTTAAGCTACTTTTTTTTAAAAATAAGGGTAAACGAAGAAGTCAACAATCAATGTTAGGTGCCTCTTCTCACAAGAGTATGCCTAACTGTACATTTTTTAAAATTTTCTCAAGGACTGGGAAGAAGCATAAATCAGATGAAAATGGCCCAGTAATAAGTGCCCAAATTTCGATAGTTAATTTGCTGCCATGTTTATCTCTATGAGAGAATTTGAATATTGTGATTTCTCTGCGTGTCAATATCCTTGATAATATTATGAATCTACCAAGGTATATGAATCTTCCCTTCCAAAGCCTAGATGAATATCTTATTACCACCTTCTGTAATTAATTGATTAAAACCTACTTGAATTGTTGAACTCAATCCATCATGCAATGCTCTAGCTTCTGCCACTGATATTGAAGTATTATCATAGTAAGTTGTTCTTACGTTGAGTGATCCACTGGTCCAGTCTCGGATAATGAAGCCTCCCACTGCTAAGGAATTGTTGAGAGATCCATCAAAGTTAAGTTTGGCGAATCCTGGAGGGGGGTGCTACCTCACAAGATGGATTGAGGTGGAAGGCAGAGAAGAAGTCCCACATAAATTAGTATCAACCGACATATAAGTTTGAATTCTCCATTCAATGTTATTTTTTCCCACTTGTATCAGGCAAGCAAGGGGATTGAAAATTTTATTTTTAAAAACTATTGCATTCCTGGATTTCCAAATGCTCCATAATGGAAATGAAAACTTTTGTTGTAATTCTAGATTATGACAGGATTTTATCGTACCTAGATATTGTGATAAGTCTTGACATCCAGTAGGAGAAAAGGTGAGTGGAAGCCAATGATGTTTATCTGCAGCTTCCCAGAGCTTGTTAATTATCTGGCAGCCTTTAAATTAATGATATAAAGATTCAACATCACCCAGGCATACAGGGCAAATTAGATCAATATTGAGTCCCCTACTCAAGAGAGTACCTCTTACTGGTAGAATTTTATGGCAGAGTTGTCATGGAAATATTTAATTTTAGGCATTTTTCAATTTTCCAAATCCAATTGAAAGATCATTCATATGTTTCCTATGGTTAGTTAAAATAGACTGCCAGGTGGCAGACTTTGTGGAGAATTCACTTGAACTATTCAATTTCTAACAAAAGAGTCTTTTAAGTCATGAATGGGGATGGGAACGCCTTGTATTTTCTAAATAATAGGGTGGTTTTTAAGGACTAACTTAGGCTGCGAAATATCCTATTGAGATTGATGTGTAATAAAGTCATGAACTTTTGCGGCAGGCTCGAAAATGTTTTCTGATCTATTCCTATTACCTCTAATAGCTTCCTATTTTATATCCAATTATCATGCCAAAAGGATATTCGATCTTCTTTTTCTATCTTTCACATAGTACCTTTCTTGAGGATCTCACTGCTCTTTAAAATACTTTTCCACGCAGGCGAATCAGTATCCTTTTGTTTATAACTAAGAAGATTAGAGTTGAACAAGTATTTTGCCCGCATAGTTAGGACCCATAGGCCTGGGGTATCTGTGAGAACTTCCCAAGCTAACTTACATTGAAAGGCTTTATTAGTAGCATCCATTTTACGTAGATCTTATCCTAAGCTATAAGTGGTAAGCTTTTACTGTGTTTGATTTTTTACAGAAAAAGTCTCTATTAAATTTATCTAAATATGTACTAGTACTTAGACATAATTCAAAACATTGCATGTATGTGCTGGTAGTCATTTTAGGTGAGATTGTGCCAAAACCGCTCTGCCAGCTTCAAATAAGCAGTGGGCTTTCCAACCCTTTAATTTTGTAGTAGTTTTACTAATAATTTCTTGAATGATAGAACTTGAAGGTTGTCCCCGGAAAACGGGACAACCTAAATATTTGCCTTAAGGGTCATAAGAGTATTTCTTCCAAATACGGCATGTGATTAAGACCTTTTATGCACAAAATAAAGGTGTAAGAGGAGAGTGGATCTCGTTGTTTGGTTCCTCTCATCGGGGTGAACAAACAATTAGGTTCATCATTCATAATTATTGACTAACACACTAAGATAATGCATTCTTCAATCCAAGAGTTTCAAATCGGGTGGAACCCCATTTCTTGAAGACATGTGACAACAAAGTCCCATTCAATTCTATCATATGCTTTTTCCATATCCAGTCTGATCGCTACCCAAGCAGACATGTTTTTATGTTTTTGAGCTTATGTATAATTTCATGTATATGTAGGATGTTATCATGTCTTGATCTCCCTGGAATAAAGACATTTTGGAATAGGAAAATTAGCCTGTTAAGAAGTGGTCTCAATTTGTTAACTAAGATCTTTGAAATGATTTTATAAATTATTGAGCATAAGCTAATGGGTTTGTAGTGACTAGTCTGTGAGGGGTTTGTTGTCTTTAGAATAAGAGTAGTGAAGTATGATTGATCTCTTTTAGTATCATTCCATTTGCAGAAAAGCACCAGAATAAATTAAAAAGGTCCTTTTTAACGATGTGCTAATAGTTTTTGAAAAACCCTGCTTCAAAACCATCAGGTCCCGGAGTTTTATTAGAATCTATATTAAAGAGTGCATTCTTAACTACATCTAAGCTTCGAAGTTTAGTGAGTCAAATGCTATAAATATCTGAGATCAGTGTACACACAAATTTCAGGTCTAAAATAAATTAGACATGAACGTAGATGTAAGATTAAATTTTTTGTATTGATTTGAATGTATGGGTGCAATCTCTATTGTATACTATGTGTATAATCCTCTGATTCTATCTCCTTTTGGATGAATTTTCCAACCTTTGATCAAGGGGGGGTAGGGTCCTATTTAGAGTAAAACTTCCCCCTCCTCCTTGAAAGTCAAGATGGGCCTTGACTTAGATTTTAGGCCTTTTAATCAGGCCTCATCCTGGATTGCTTTAACTTAAGAGTCGTTTACTTTGACTTTGACTTTGACTTTGACTTGGGAGTCTCTCGGGTACTTTAACTTTGATGGGCTTGAGCCGAGCATTGATGTGAAAGTTGGCTCAAACTTTAACTAGATGTTGACTTGGGAGTCGTTTGACATTTGACTTGGGAGTCGATTTAGGCCTTGACCTTTGAATTTGGACTTTGACTTGGTTTCGACAGTGCCCTGACTTGAAAGTCGTTTGAGCTTTAGGTCGTGGTTTGACTTGGTAGTCGTCTTGAGCCTCGATTTGGGCTTTAACTTGAGTTTTAATTGAGTCTTAACTTGGAAGTCATTTGGGCTTCGTCTTGGGCTTGACTTGAGAATCTTTTGGACCTGATTTGTGAGTCTCTTGGGCCTAATTAAATTAATTAAAAGGGTTGGCCTGAATAATTTTAATTCTGGTACGGCACATATAAATTTTTAGTGCCTGCAAATTGCCCCCTCGAGACAAGATCATATATGAGACTTATTGTTTGAATGTGACAGACGTCTCGATATTTGTACATTTGACTTGTCATATTGAGAGCCTGCTAGTGTCTCAAACTATGTCGATCAAGGATATGCAATCTCTTGGACCGAGCGTAATAGGCATAAGGGCCAATGTTCGGTTCGTAGAGGTGAGTCGAAAGGAAACAAAATACAATATGAGGCCCAATGTGTCAGGCCTAATTTCGGTCCAACAGCAAGCTAGTCAAGACTTGCCTTCCTTTTTGACTCAGCTTCTATTGGGCTCAGTCTGCTTCTTCTCATTTCACAGAACGTTCCTTTTTTTTTTTTTTCATTTTCTTATCTTTTTGCTTGGGCTGAGCACATTTTCTTTCCCCCTTTCTTCTTTTGGGCAGGACCTGGATCGTATTTCGCTCACTTGGACTGGCCTGCATGGCCTTCTCATTTCACTTAGTGAGCATGTGTGACTCACATGACCTGCTGCCCCTATTCACCTTTCTTCCTCATCCACTGCTCGACACCCAGCTGCCACCTAGAACACGAGACCCTGATGCCTCTACTTCGCCGTTGCAATGCTTAGAACCCAAGCCCCCCATATGCTGTTGCTAATGGTTAACAGTGGAAGCTCATCTCTTTTTTTTTTTCTTTTAATTGTGCCACCATTTTCGGCCCTTGTGATTACCCAAGGTAGAAAATTTCTCATAACTTCTCTTCCTTTTTTTTGTTTTTTATCAGAACCGAGACTCATCTTGATGCTGCTACTGCTAGGGCTTCAATAGTTGGCTTCGATTATTCCAAACGCCCAACTACTCAATCCTAAGGCTTCATGACAATTTTGGGTAATTGATTTTAAACAAAAAGGTATTAGCTTTCAAGCTCTCTTTTCTGTTATAACCAAAGCTGTCACCTTTATTCATGGAGTTTCCTTCCCTTTCTTTGGTTTGTTTCACAGCCTACAACCACCCATTTGATTTATCTTGTGCAGGACCACGATCATTTTGTTCATCACTGGCTCAATTGTGACCTCTCTATGCTTGCTTTGGGAGGTAAAAGTTTCCTCTTTTTTTTGTTGCTTATATCTATTGGATAGATAAATTTATGCGTATCCAGAGCAGATTTTGGGGCTTAGGTTGGGTTTTGATGAGGTATGAACTTGGGTTGGTTCTTGATGATAGTTTTGGACAGATGGTTTTTGATGGGTTGGTTATTTTTTTTTTTTTTTGATTTTGATGGAATTGATTCATCGAACTTTGGGTATGGAATTGATTTTTGAATTGATTCATGTTTTTGAATTGTTTTGAAAGTCATATGGGTTGGTTTTGGTTATTGATGGTGTTGGGTATGGAACTTTGGTAATCTGTTTTTGAATTGATTCATGGAATTGGTTTTGGTCTTTGATGGGTATGGAACTTTGGGTTGGGTATGCATTCGAGCTTGATGGATGCAGATTTTGTTTTTTCTTTTTTTGAGCCATAGTCTTTTTTTTTTTTTTTCCTGTGACTTTGAGTACCCAGTTCGAAAAGAAAGTCATGTTTTTCTCTCTTTTTTTTTGGGGCTGGAGTTATGTGGGTTGAGGAGAGAGAAAAGGAAAAACAAAGAAAAGATCTCACTTTTTTTTTTGGTGGGTTGGAATTGGGTAGATTAAGGAGAGACATAGTAGGTTTATAATTTGAGCATATGAATTTCGTCGCTATGGTTGCTCAAATGGGTTGGGTTTATGACTTGGTTTTGTGAAATGGTGAAAAGAGTACGAGAATTAGGAAAGAGATAATTTTAAAAAGTTTTTTTTTTGGGAGAATTTGGGTTTAATTTGATTTAGGATTTTGATAATGGAGATGGGATTGGCCTGGTTGTGCTTCCCTTGCAGGCTCGATTTCCATTGTGAAAGTATCATGCCTTTTTTTTTGTGCATTTGTATTGTTGCATGTGTAACTCATGAAGCCATTTGAAGAATCACTTGCGAAATAGTTCGCTGCTAGGCCTTTGGTGCCTAGAATGGAAACTTATGCACCTGAAAGTGGTATAAAGGCTTGAAGAACGACTTACGAAATGGTTCGCCGCTAGGCCTCCGGTGCCTAGAACGGAAACCTACGTGCTTAAAAGTGGTATGAAGACTTAAAGAACCACTTGCAAAATGGTTCGCTGCTAGGCCTTTGGTGCTTAGAACGGAAACCTATGCTCCTAAAAGTGGTATGAAGACTTGAAGAACCACTTGCGAAATGGTTTGCCGCTAGGCCTTTTGGTGCCAAGAACGGATGCCTACATGCATTAAAGTGGTATGAAGACTTGAAGAACCACTTGCGAAATGTTTCGCCGCGAGCCCTTTGGTGCCTAGAACGGATACCTACATGCCTCAAAGTGGTATGAGCAACGAGGAGCAGCTGCGTGGCTGAAATCCAATATTTTGATTGATTTTCCTACACGCTTCTCCCTTCTTTAATATTTGTTTTACCGGAACGCCGTTTTGTTTGCTGATTTCCTTCTTGAAAAAGAAACTTAATTATGTGTTTTCTTCTATTTTCAGGTGCTTTATAATGGTGCATCTTAAGAAATTTTAGCGTGACGACAAACTTTTTCTTCCTGTCATGGATAAGGAAGATGACAAACCCCAGTCAGGGAGTTGGTTCCTAGTCTACCTTTCTTTGAGGAGGCCGAAGGCCAATGAGGCGCCTGCTATAGAGCCATTGTCCTTTCCTCCTAAGTTTTCCATTCGAGTGAAAAAAGATACAGAGGATGATTCAGTTGGGTACTTCCTGCAGAGCATGTATCACGACAAGTCCAGCCTTCTCACCGAATTTCTTATGTTCGGGCTCCGTATTATCTCTGGGTAATCCAGATGGGGCCCGAACATGCTTCTTTAGGGAGATTTTGGCTACATTCCATTGTACTGGGAATGGATAGAGCACATGCTCTCTTGTTTTGAGGCGCGCCTACGGAGATGTGCCTTATACCAGACAGTGTATGCCTCGCTTTACTCTTATAGGCTCGACATGCATGTTTTGTGCGCCTTTTGTGAGAGGTGGTGTCCTACCACCAACACTCTTCACACCATATCTGGAGAGATGTCGATCTGCTTATGGGACTTGCATAGGCTTGGAGAACTCCCGATCAGCGGCAAGATGAGAGTGTCCCTAGCATCCAAGTTTTTGAGTATCAGGATAAGCAAAATTTGAAGACTATCCCATCTTCTTGCAAATTCTTGTTTGCTGCTTTTGGAAGCCTAGAAAAGATGCATATCGGGCGTCAGTGCTAAAGCTTGGATTAATTTTTGGTGTAAGAAGAAGCTTATCCATAACCCGCCAACATGGTGTCGCCCACTAGCTCGACTCCCACAAGGCTGCAAAATCCTAGTAGCCAGATTTAGCCTCAAGATCTTTGCTAGACTCGTGATGAATTGGACGTCTTCAGAAGCCTGGGGGTTCCCAAAGAGAAGAGGGAGAGCACCTATCTTCCCGCGTTCTTGTCATGTTGGCTGTGCGCTTTTGTAGTTCCTGAGATCGGAGAGAAGTTCATTCGCCCGGGAACTTTTGAGGTCGCCAGCTTGATGGCATCTGGTACCACTTTCAGTCTAGCAATCCCCATGCTAGCAAGCATCTAACGTGACCTTAATGGGATTACTAGGGCTGTGAAGCCTTCCTATTCACTTTCATTCTTTCCCTGCCACTACCGCCACGGATGGCTTGCCCACTCTTTCAAGACTCACCATGTATTGCAGCCCCCCTTTGGGTCCTTTGATGGTGCGCTACTTCGGGTCACAAATGATGCGCAGTGACATTAAAGATGCTCGTGAGCTTATACATGAGGGAAGAGTCTCTGACCTGGGATGTCTAATGCTAGGAAGAAATTGATTAGAGATCCTCATTGACGGTGGATATTTGGATGAGGATAAGTTTGGCTACCTGATCTCTCTTTGAGATGGTTTCCTTCCTATTCGCTGGGGTGTCACCTTTTATGCTGAACCCTACAGCCCGCATCGGTTCAGCAGGCAGTTTGGGTTCTGTTGGGGAATCCCCAGAGTGCTTCTCGAGGATCCTCACACCCGGGTAGTGTGATATGATGATGTCCTTCTATTTTGGAAGCGGCTCCTATTTTTTGGGATTATGTCTCAGGGTGTTCTTCCTTATCCCTCCTTGACATTAAGTCAATATATCTACTTAGCCTACAAGATTTGGTGGTCTAAGGTTACCATCAATGACCTTCGATCTAATGCTTTCGTCCTACAGAAGAGTACGGAAGCAAATTCATCCAAGCAAGAGAAGTATGCAAAGGTTGGCCCATCGAAAAAGGCCAAGGGGAAGAAAGGAAAGGATCCTGTGGTAGATTGAGATGCTGAGGGACTGGAGTCTAGTGATAACGCTCATGGGTTCCTGGGAGCTTACCTCGCTGATAGAAAGTGAGGTCTAGCGCAGGGTAGTGATAGCGGGCTAGAGTCTGAGGTTAATTTCCGACATAGGGGGCGCAAAAGGCACGATACTATGACCCCCAGAGATGTTAGAGTCAATCTTGGGGATGACTTTTTTGATCGTCCAGAGCTGCTCAGGCGAGCCAGCCAATCTTGAGGACATATGCTCCCTTCCTTTGCCTTTTTATTGTCATTTTCTTTTCCCTTGTTCCTTTGGTTTTGATTAGTACGGAATGGTTCCATACTTATTTTGTTTAACCCCTCTTCTTTCTTTAGATTGGGGAGTTCGACCTAGCGCAAGAGGTTACATCCATTGGCGTCGAGCAATTACTTGAGGATGTTAGCCGTGCAGCTAGATCATTTGTACCCAAGGCAACCTCGGGCATTGGCTAGAACATTGAGATTGTGAGGAGGCAAGCATTACCTCACAAGGTTGGGAGTTCAGCTTTCAGAGGACCAGAGGCCTTGCATGCATCAGCTACCCAGAGCTAGCATTTAGTTGATGGACCTAGCTCTCTTGAGGTAGCCACGAGGGGGTTACTCTTTGCTGCTGCTGATGTTGGCACTCCTGGGGGTTTGAAAGGAAGACCCTCTTGTGTTACTGCTCCCTCCACTACTTCGTTCTGTCCTGGACCTGGCTCCAAAAGTATCTTCACCGCCGCCATACGAGTGATGGGGTCTGAGTACTTGACTATCTTAAAGAATGCAAAATTGGATGAAGTAGAGGGAAGACTTCAAGGTGCCCCAATGATTTACAAGGGGATTGAGCGGCTTTATGGAGACCCGGCCCCTCTGAGGAAGAAAGTGGAGGATTATGGGAGTGCTGTATCGACTTTCTTATCAATAAAGAAAGCAGCTTCCTCATGCCACCATGCATATGATGTGGCAAAGGAGAAGGCCTTGTGCACTAAGAAGATTGATCTTACATGCGCACACCTTGCCACGGTCTGCGCAGATATTGGTGCCTTAACGGAGAAACTCAAGGGAGTGGCGCAGAAGATTGTTGATTTAGAGGAAGTACTTCGCCTTGCTCGGGAAGAGGAGCGCCAGCTTAAGGGCGACGTCTAGGTCCAATCTTCCCTACTGGAGGCTGCTGAGAAGGAAGTTGATGTGAGTTTCGAAGCTCTTGCTGACCTTGGGATGATACCTACTCTTTCGCCTGATGATGCAAGGGAGTTGGAAAGGCATGAGTAAGTTATGTTAGCACTGTAATCCTTACTTAACCCTGAGATTTGGATGGACACCAGCTGATGTATTACTCAGCTTGTTTTGTTCCTTCTCTTTTTGTAATAAACGCTTGTAATGAACTTTGCGTCATCCTTCACATGAAATTTAGTTACCCCCTGCTATCTCCTTGTATTATGTTTGATTGTATTTGGTGATTTGTTTACTAAGTTGCTTGCATACTTATGGAAACATTGCAATTTCCAATAAGATCAAGTCATCAAATAGTTCAACAAAATAAATTTTTTATATATTTGTTTTGTCGTGCATAGTTTGTACTCTTGCGGGCCAGGAGTAGTACAATGATTTTTTTTTGTTTGAGTTTGTTTTTGCCATTCACAGTTTATACTCTTACAGGGCAGGAGTATTACAATGGAATTTAACTAGAAAGAAGGAGCAGTTTAGGCTCTTACTTAGGAGCTTTACAGCATCCTATTTTAAGAATAATAGTGCTTCAAGAGCTTGCCGTTTATGGGTCCTACCCGAACCCCTTGTCCGTCTACTATCTTGTAGGCACCATTTGCGTATACCTCACGGACAACATAAGGTCCTTCCCATTTTAGAGAGAAGTTGCTTCTTGTCTTGTGGGTCGTGATGATTGACCTCTTCAGTGCAAGCACCTGATCCTCAACTTGGAACGAGCACGGTCGAACCTTTTTGTTAAACGCTGTTGCTAGACGAGCTTGGTACCATTCTAGCTTCTGTTGTGCCTGAAGTCTTCTCTCATCAAGGGCCTCCAGCTCAGCTAAGCAAAGCCTGTGATTTTTGTCTTCCATCAAACCTTCCTGTGTGGCGATGCAGAGTGATAGGATTTGGAGCTCCAATGATAGAACGACTTCAACTCCATACACCAGGGCGAAGGGCATCGACTGTGTTGGCATCTTGTACATGGTTCGGTATGCCCAAAGAGCCTCCCCTAGTCTTTATGCCAATCCCTTTTAGACTTTACGACAACTTTTTTGAGTAAGTTGCAAAGTGTTTTATTAAAGGCTTCTGCGAGGCCGTTTGCAGGGGCATAGTACATGGAAGATTTATGTTGGGCAAACTTAAACTTCTCACGTAGGCTAGTCAACAAGATGTTGAGGAAGGGGTTACCATTATCGGTGATAATGTACCTTGGCACACCATATCGATAGATAATATGTGACCTTATGAAGTTGACCACATTTTCTTTTTTGACCTCCCTTAATGGAACTGCTTCCGCCTATTTAGAAAAGTAATCAGTGGAAGCTAAGATGCAGGACTGACTAGCACATGATTTAGGCATAATTGGTCCAATGACATCAAGTGCCCGTGCCTCAAAAGGCCAAGATACGACCGTTGGGTAGAGGGGTTCTGGAGGTTGATGCATAAAGTTGGCATGGAATTGGCGAGCATCACACCTCTTTGCATAATATATACAATCTTACACCATAGTCGGCTAGTAGTAACCCATTCTCTTAATGCGATGGTATAGCCTAGGCCCTCATTGGTGTGCTCCACATACACTGAATGAGCTTTGATCATTGCTTGCTTTGCTTCTTCCATATCCAAGCATCGTAACCAAAGGCCATGAAAAGAGCGTCAATAGAGCATTCCGTTGTAATAACGAGAGCTCGTAGCTCTCCGCTATATTTCTGTCTTATGCCTTGGGTTACTAGGAAGTTTTCCATGCTCTAAGTACTCAATTATAGGTTGATGCTAATCTTTTGCATCTATTTCAAGAACACAGATCATGTTGACGTCTTCCTCTAAGTCTTCATCATCGGGCAGAACAACCCAGCAGCTACATACTAGAATGGTCATTCGTTCTTCTACCCCTAGTGCCAAAGTGGCTGCAAGGCTTGCAAGTGCATTAGCCATCTTGTTGGCACTCTTTAGCACGTACTCTAACTTGACTATGTCCAACTTGTTTAGCAGCCGTAATGCTTGCTTGTGATACAGGACAAGGTCTTCTTTCTTAACCTTGTATTCATCCAAGTAGTTGATTGATGACCAACTGTGAGTCACCATATGTGTTGAGGTCTCTAATCCCTATCTCAATAGCCATTTGAAGACCTAAGTTGACTGCTTGGTACTCTACCACATTGTTAGAGCATAACTGAGTAAGTACAAATAAATATGGGAGAATATGCTTTTCGGGAGAGACTAAAACTACTGCTACACTGGTGCCATCTCGCCTAGCTGCTTCATCGAAACACATTTCCTAAGGAGGGAGGATATCGATGTAGAACACTTCTTCCCTTGGCACATCATCATTTAGCTCCCAATCATCAGGAATTGGATGATCTGCTAAGAAATCTGCCAACGTTTGCCTCTTAACCGCTCTTTGTGGTACATTGACAAGGTCGTACTGCTTTAAGATTACAGCTCATTTTACCAGTCGTGCATTTAAGATTGGCCTAGACAAGATGTACTTGATGGGATTAGCTTTGGAGACCACTTGCACTGTATAGGCCTACATGTAATGTCTGAGCTTTTGAATGGCAAAGATGAGCAAAAGGCACATCTTTTCAATAAGGAAGTACTTCAATTCAGCGCCAACCAACATACGACTTAAGTAGTACAGGGTGACTTCTTTTCATTCCTCATTTTCCTGCACATATAATGCTCCTAAGGATTTTTCCTGAGCTGCAATGTACAGTCTGAGAGGCTTGCTAGGGATGGGTGCCTCCAACGCCAGAGGATGGGATAAATACTCCTTTGTTTTCTTAAAAGTCGTACAACACGATTTATCCCACTCAAACGGTACACCCTTTTTCATAAGGTGGCTGAAGGAGTGACAACGTCCTACAAGATTTGAGATTGAATCTTCAGAGATACGCCAAGTGACCTTGAAGTTCTCGAAGCTCCCTGAGATTCTTAGGCTCAGCCATCTCTTAGATGGCCTTGATCTTCGATTGGTCAATCTCAATCCCTCTGTGATGAACGATGAAACCCAAAAATTTTCCAGAGGTGACATCAAACGTGCACTTGAGTAGGTTCATCTTTAATTGACATCTCCGTAATCGCTCAAAGATTAGACGAAGACCTTGTATGCGGTCTGCCCTCTTTTTGGACTTAACCACCAAATCATCGACATAGCACTCGACTTTTTTGTGAGCATATTATCAAAAATTATTTGCACTGCCCTTTGGTAAGTTACTCCTAAATTCTTAAGTCCGAAGGGCATCACCTTATAGAAAAAAATTCCTTTAGGTGTGCAGAATGCTGTGGCCTCCTAATCTTCTAGCGCCATCAGAATATAATTGTATCCTACGATACAATCCATGAATGACAATGCTTCATGCCTTGTAGTTGAGTCGATCATGAGTTCTGTGACAGGCAGTAGGAAATCATCTTTTGGACAAGCGTTGTTGAGATCCTGGAAGTGCACACAAATATGAACTTGCCCATTTTTCTTCCTGACAGGCACGATGTTTGCGATCCATGGTGGGTACTTGACCACGCGAATGAATCCTGCTTCTATGAGTTTGTTAACCTCTTTTTCAAACTCCGATACTAACTATGAGCAAAAACATCATTGAGTTTGCTTCTTAGGTGAAATGCCCCTTTTGATAGATAGGCGGTGGACTGCGACCTTTAGATTTAGCCCGGGCATTTCTTTGTAGCTCCAGGCAAACACGTTGTTGTACTCTGATAGGAGTTCTAAGTACTGCTTTTCCTCTTCGGGTGTAAGTGAGTAGCTTACGTAGATAAGACGAGGCTCTTCATTGGTTCCAAGATTCAACTCTTTCAACTCATTAACTGTAGCCTGCACCTATCTTCGAAAGTCTCAGGAGTTTCTGTCAACTCTATCTCTGAGTCTGAGTCATTCGTGGACTGTCATATGATTGGAAGAAACAACTTCTTCTTCCTCTGCCACCCCGCTAGACTTAGAGTTCTTTTTTGACCTGTGAAGATCACAGTACGCCTTTTTACTCTTAATAAACGTCTATCTTAACATCGAAGCTGGAGAAACACTTCATATGAGAAGGGATAGAGTTCTGAACTTCATTATCACTCCTAAGCGGCTAAACGCAGAACTTTTCTCTTGCTGAAGTAGTGAGTTTGAAGACTTTGTACCAATTTTTTTTCTATCAAAACATGAATGCTTTAGTTGGGGAACATCTTTGATTCTGTTGAAGTCAAAGATTTTGTGGTCTTTCCCTTTTCTTATACGGGTGAATACTGACGGACGTTTTTTCGAAGTGGACAGTTGCAACCTATTGAACACAGAGGGCCTTGGGTTAGGTGAAGCACTTTCATCTTCACTCTCATCTACCTCTTCAGCTGAGATGTGTTGAATCACCAACTGCTTGTCCTTTCATTGTCCAGAGATTCTGATTGGTTGCGGTGGCGTGAAACCCAGTCCAACTTTAGAGATGCCTATTGAACCTTCCTGCTTCTTAATCTTTCTCCGAATTTCAGTAAGTCCATGAGGCTTGACTTCGACTACCTTTCCTAGGGTGGTTGGATTTTGAAAGTAATAACCAGCCCTCTCCATAAGTTTGTATGCGTTAGGATCAAATCTCTCCTTAGTCTGCACACTTGGCAAGTTATCGCCTTCTTTAGAAGAAACCCCGAAATAGGGGCCGACTCACCTCAGCCTGCCACATCTTAAGGGTTGGAACGGTCACTCCCCCTTTTAGGGAGGTTATGCTGGCTCCATCATCCTTAGTAGCTTTGGTCTCAATGTTACTGCTTGCGCACTTGCTAAAGGGCGATTCGCCCTCCTTACGGCGAGACTTAGGTATGTACATTAAAATTGGTGGCATTGATCTCGTTGAAGCAACAGCTAGTTTAGCAACTTGTTCAATACGAGAAGTGGTGTTGCCTTGCTTACTTGCTTCTTTCTCATATTGTTGCTTAGGAGCATCATCTTTTCTTGCTTGATGGGCCCTCTTTGCACCACCTTTGCCCGTGGAAGAAATGGTTGACGACATGGTTTCCTTAGGTGCAGTACTTTCTTCGAAGAGCCTTACGTCTGTAAAATGAGACTCAGCTTTAGTGAATGGCTTGAAATCCCCATTTATTTTCTTTTCTCTATCTCGGTAGTACTTAAGGCACTGGTGTAAAGTGGAAGCCACTATCCCATGTTCATAAAGCCATGGTCGCCCAAGTAATAACCTGTGGGAAGTATTTAGCATCGATTACATGTAAGATTGGGGATGTTGGCAAATCTCCCATTATCAGTTTAATGCGAATCATGCCGATTGTACGCTGACCCTCGAGGTTGAAGCCTTGAATTATCATCCGACTCTTAGAAGGTTCTTCCACTGTGAGGCCTAGGTTATTCATTGTAGACTTCGGCATGATGTTGACGCCTGACCCTTCATCTATGAGAATGCGCTTGACTTTCTACTCCTTAATGTCGCCAGTCATGAATAAAGGACGATTGTGAGGTTTGGATCCCAACAACAAGTTATCGTCAGTGAAAGTTACTGCGGTGTTATAAGAGGCATACTGACCAGGGCTTTTTGTTGATCCTCCCACATCCTTGACTTTGTCAGCATAAAGTTTTGGGTGTTGTAAGGTAGCAACAACATGTTGGCGTAGCTCATCAGGCAAACAAAAGATTTATCCCCAGCCTATGTGAGCTAGCAAGGCCTCCAAGACAGATAAGGTCTTGTCAGCTACTCTAGGAGACTCCTCTTATCCGTCACTTCCTTCATCTTCCTCTTCTTTGAGGTTGACTATGTCTTTCTCAAAGAAGCCTATTGTAAGGAACTCCTCAAGTGTGATAGGGACATGTGACTCCTGCTCAAGGAGGTTAATAGGCAGAATTTCGTGCCTTTTGACGTTCTTGGACTTTGTTTTACTTTTTGAATGACGAGGGCTCTTCTTTCTTCCTTGTCTCTTCCTACGATGGAGAGGTGGCGATGCATTTGGCTTTGCTTCCTTGGCCTCTGGCGAGTGACAAGAGTCCATCCCTCTTCATCATCATTAGCTTTATCAGAAACATCCACAAAAAGATCAATCTCTGTTAAAGGTCCTTTGGATTCAATTGGAGCTGCCACAAGCTCCAAGCTTCCGAACTGAATTGTAATTAATTTCTCTCCAAGGGAGGAAATCAATTCAATGTTCACTCCACCATAAGATCGAGTATGCTTTTGCTTCCAGGGCGATGAAGAACACTCCAACTGGGCGGAGATATGATTTGTCTCGACAGTATCATCCAAATCCAATATTATTTTTCCATCCCTGGCAAGTTGCATAATACCCTCCTTGAGTGTAATGCATTTCTCAAGAGGGTGACTAATCACCCTATGATACCGATAATATTTTGGGTCGGTAACCATTCCAGCTTCTTCGGGGCGTTTTGACTCTGGAAGCTCGATAATCCCATTTTGAAGGAGATCATCGAGCATTTCTGACAAGTCTGAGTTAGGGAATGGATATTTCCTCTCCTGCAGCTCCTTCAATGTAGGACGCTTCTTTGTCGCATCCCTGCATGGTGAACTCTTCTTGTCCTCTAATTTATACTTTCCTGTAATTCGAATTGGCTGACTTATGGAGGTGGACATTGCTTCTTTAGTCGTGTTCTTGGAGAACTTAACATTCTTCTTGAATTTAACCATGTCCTTCCTTGACTCAGTAGGATAAAAGGAGTTTCCACGATGGCTAGCTATCGTCACCTCCATATCATGTGCTTTAGTTGCCAATTCTTGGAAAGTCATAGGCTTGCTCATTTGTAGGACGTATAACAAGTCCCAATGTATGCCTTGAGTGCACATTTCAATGGCAGAAGCTTCAGACAACTGATCATTGCACTCAAGGCTAAGTGCGTACCAGCAGTTGATGTAGTCCAGAACTGGCTCGTCTTTCCACCGTTTTGTATTTGTCAGCTTAGTCACGCTGATAGTGCGCTAAGTACTTGTTGAGGAACTCATGTTCCATTTGTTCCCAACTATCACTGGACTCAGGCTCTAAGTCAGTATACTAGTCAAAGGCAGTACCTTTTAAGGTCCTGACGAACTGCTTCACCATTAGGTCGCCATCGGTGCTAGCATTGTTGCCTGTCTCAATGAAGTCTGCGACATACTATTTTGGGTTACCTTTCCCATCAAACTTCTTGAATTTAGGGGGCTAGTAACCATGGGGCATGTGGAGAGCATCGACCTTCTTGGTCTAAGGCTTGGTGTACAGGTGAGTTCTGCGTGAACCTTTACCTAATTGTGCCTTAACAGCATTTACTATCAAGTCTTGGATTTACTCAATAGTCATTGACCCAGAGGACTTTACGTTTTTAGACGTAACGCCTTTCTTTGGTTGCTTCTCATTATCAGAAGCCTCGGTGTGGACTGACAATTTTCCAAATTCCTCAGTCTCTGAGTCCTTTGAAGAAGATTGAGCTGACTGTTTTTCTAACTTCTTGGTCAACTTAGCAATCTTTTCTTCTTAAAGCTTGATGCGCGCTTCCTTTTCTACGCTCTACCTAGTGAGTTTTTCTAGGATGGCCTTCGTGTTAGCCATCTCCTCTTCCAGAGTGGTGGTGCCTGTCATCATAGATGGCATGACAATAGTTTTGGAGGACTTAGCTTTAGTCTCTGACATGTGTGCCCTCTTTAATGAGGGCAAAGAAGAATTACTGCTATGGTAGTCTTCAAACCTCGCAGACTGGAGATTAAAGCTAGAGGTTTTGAATTCCATCCATCCAAGATGACGCCCCTTGTTGCGTCTTCAAGTCTTGGAGTTTGAATGAGGGTGGCATACTATGCCTAGCAGTAGTCAGTGCAGCAGCTTTCGCCATGCTCCTGATCTCCATTGTGTGAGCGCGCCTGCTAGAAGTGACGCTTGCTCCACAAGATCTATACGAAAGAGATTCTATGCTTTTCTTCTTCGAACTTTGCATGGCAACGTTCTTCGTGGCCATGTTTTCATTGAAGATGATGTTCTTGTGACTTAAAAGTCTTGATCTTTTAAGAGAAAGAGACAAGAGGTAGAGAGATCCCACCGGGAGTGCCAAATTTGTAAACACGAATTTCAAGTCTAAAATAAATTAGACAGAAATGTGGATGCAAGATTGAATTTTTTGTATTGATTTGAACATATGGGTACAATATCTATTGTATATAATGTGTGTAATCCTCTGATTCTATCTCCTTTTGGATTGATTCTCCAACCTTTAATCAAGGGGGGGTAGGGTTCTATTTATAGAAAAATTTCCCCCCCTGAAAGTTAAGATGGGCCTCAACTTGAGGTTTGGGCCTTTTAATCAGGCTTCATCTTGGATTGCTTTGACGTACGAGTCATTTGCTTTGACTTTGACTTTGATTTTGACTTTGACTTTGATTTTGGCTTTGACTTGGGAGTGTCTTGAGCTTGGGCCGAGCATTGATATGAAAGTCGCCTCAAACTTTGATCGGATGTTGACTTGAGAGTCATTTAATGCTTGACTTGGGAGTCGATTTAGGCTTTGACCTCTGACTTCGACTTTGACTTGGTTTCGCTTGGAAGTCGTTCAACCTTTAGGTTGTAGTTTGACTTGGTAGTCGTCTTGAGCCTCAATTTTGGCTTTGACTTGAGTTTTAACTGAGTCTTGACTTGAAAGTCATCTGAGCTTCATCTTGGGCTTGACTTGAGAATCTTTTGGACCTGACTTGTGAGTCTCCTAAGCCTGATTAAATTAGTCAAAAAGGTTGGCCCAGATAATTAATTTAATTTAATCTTGGTACAACACGTACAAATATTTAGTTCCTACAATTAGCTTTGGCAACCCCAGTTTCGATATTGTCCTACTCGTGTTGTGTGCAAATTTGAATCTCTGTGTATAGTATAAAATGAAATGATTGGTAATCATTTTTTTATCGTCAATCCAGACACCACAGTCATCTTGAAGCTTCATAACTAATTTTTCCTTCCTTCTTAAATTTGCTTTATTTTGAAAGAACTTTGAATTTCTATCACCATTTACTAGCCATTCCTTTCGAGTCATCTTCCTCCAATATTTCTAGTTAAACAACATTAGTTTCTCCCTTTGTTTCGGTAGGCATTGCATCCAGGAGTTAAATATATGGCTATTAGGATTGGCTAATAGCCTTTCTTCAACATAATCAATTTTATAAGCATTAATCGTAAGTTTATAATGGAAGTTACCAAAGTGCTTTTTTGATCGTTATTTAATATCATACTTGACAACTTTCAATTTTCACAAGATTTTAAACATGTCAATCCCTCTATATTTATTTCTCCAATTCATTAAAACTATGCGGTCAAACATTTTGATACTTACACCAAAAATAGTGGAAGCAAAATGGTAATGCCTTAGCCCTTATTTGTTGAATATGGGTTATAACAATAATGGGATAATGATCTGTACATGTAAAAATACCATGTAATTCATAGGGATTGGGATCGATACTAGCCCAATTTCTAGCACTAGTTCCATCAAGCTTCTCATAAGTAAGATGTGTATGCATCCTTTTCTTCCAGGTAAATATATTACCGGTTACATGGAGAGTTTTTACATTAATGTCTACACTTGAATTTACTTGTGTTTAACTCATTTGTAATATTTTGGTGTTTGGATGTGTTTGTCCCCTTTTGGGTAATCTTTTCTCTTCTAGAGGAATTTGATTGGCACCCACAATTCTTAGGTGCTCAGGTTATCTTGTTAGTTAGTCATTATATCTGGTGAAGTGTAGATTTTGAGTGTGATAATGCTTTCTTGTCGATTAGTCATCATTTCCAGTAGGCTATTTTGGAAGACCACCCTTTGAAGGACACTGCTAACCTCATTTTTAAGAATTAGCATTTTCAAAAGGTTATTGCCTAGTATGAATGTGTTTTGCAACTTGTGGCATACTTCTCCGTGCTCCTGATGTAGATCGAACATATGAGCTTGCAAGTACCTTTAGCTCAAACCTAACTGCATGTTGGTTGAAGCTTAACCAACTTCAAGGTGTGTAAAATTTGTAAACACAAATTTCAAGCCTAAAAAAATTAGACAAGAAATTGAGTAATAAATTGAATTCTTTTGTTGATGCCATGTGTAGGTACAATCTCTGAACTAATTACAATAGATAATTCTTCAATTTAATCTCCTTATCACTTGTGCGATTCGAGGGCATGACCGCTTGATCTTGATAAATGTAGAATCAATTGAAGAATTCTAAAAATGGTCCTTGCTTTTGATATGCAAAAGGTTGATTGCTGTTTCTAAAGCTTTACGAGTTTTGATCCTTTTCAAGTGATAACTGGAGATTGCTTACAGTCTGAGCCTTTAAACTCCGTAAAACCTGAATGTGAAAAATGAGGGGAATGATTCCTATTTATAGGATCCGCCATCCTAGGGTTAGAGTTAGACTTTGGGCCTGGGCTCATAATTTCAACAATTTTTTCCTTATTTTAAATAAAGAAGTAATTACTATTTTCTACATCATCGATGACACATGATAACTTCTACTTGGATGAAATTTAATTTCATGTAAACTTCACTCAGTGGGTTCACCAAAGTGAACAAGACAAATGGCAATCTTTGATTGGTCAAATAAAAAATTATTCTATTTTTCACATGGCATTGCATGACTTGTCAGCAAAATTTAGCCACCTACAAATGCCTACTTCAAGAGTTAGTCGCACATACAAATTTGGGGTGTTCGATGGTTGAGTCTTGAACACTTGACATATATAGATTATCAGAATTTTGAGGAGGGTTTTTTCTTGGGGGGTCATTGTATATCATCCAACTCGATTTGTTTCGTTGTTCAAAAGGAGCCCAAATTTTAATGGGCTTCAGCTTGGATTGTAGCCATAGGTTAGGAGCAATTGCCTCTTTTTCCCCCCCGTACAGGTACGAAATTTATTATGGTAGCCTATTTTTCCTTTCCCTTGTTTTTGAAGCAAGATTAGAGCATCCATTGACTCATGAAGTCCTATCATCAGTAGTACACCCAGAATTTAGGCATCGTACACCTTATCGCTAATGAATTTATGACAAAATACATGGTTAATTGATAGACATGATGAAAAAGATAGAATGTTCCATGATTGTAGTGGAGTAGGTCCGGTACGATTTGGGAACTACATGACTTACCACTCTATAAATTCATGAGTGTACTCTCATTCTTCACATCCTTAGGTCCTGAAGCTGCTTTCTTAATCAAGTAAATGTTGTTTCCTTACGTGCTCAGAATCCTTTTTCTCTTTTTTGTTTTTTGGACTGACAGTTTTTGTCTTGCATTACTGATTTCTTCTGCTCTCTCTCTCTCTCTCTCTCTCTCTCTCTCTCTCTCTCACACACACACACACACACACACACTCTCTCTTTTTTTTAGATTCTTTGGCATGAATCAATTTCATCCCTCTATCAAACCTCAGTTTGATGCTTGCAGATTTGATTAAGTGCCTATAACATCAAGTCCATAAGTAGCTTTTCTCAACATGGTTTTGATGGGAGACAAAAGAATGAATTGCCAACTAACCTTAAAGTTGATCCAAAAGAGGAAATTATTGCTAAAGATTTAAGGACCTTGAAGACAATTGTGGAGCTATAATGTTAGCACTTCCTTCTTAACTAAAGGAAAGCAGTTTGACCCATTATGTCCTCAAGGACAATGCAAATGATCTTTTGATTCATCTAGTAATACAAACTTACTAGAGATTGTGGAGTATATATATGAGGAAAGCGAGATGGTTATTCCTTTTGGAGATTCTTAACTCGCTACATCAATTTTAACTGAGATAAATGTGCTAACTAATGATGTCCTTAAAAAATTATCCTTACTACATAAATTCTTTATTGATACTTATTTAGACTAGGCAAGTGGGTTGTTCGGCTCGGGTACGTGTTGAATTAAGTTCGGTTGGGTCATATTTCATATCAAACAACATTTCCATTTGCGTTGAATCTGGTCGGATGATTTTCGGTTCATATGGATTTCAAGTCAATTGATGTTTGATTCAACAAGCTTTTGAGAAGCAACTTCATAGTGTATTTTGGTTGGGTTTGTAAAATCCATTAATTATAGCCTTAGTTATACACGTTAGGAAATTGAATAAGGTTTAGAATTGGAAGACTTGAGGAAATTAATTGACATTACTGCCACCGAATCGTATGAAGTTATGAACTAGTAAGACTTAAAAACATTTTCCTTTCTAAAAACAAATAATGAGCAAGGCATAGGTCACACAACCAATCCATTTATTAAACTTAATCCATAGTTTGATAAAACCCTAAAATTACATATCATGCTCATAAACTACACATGGAAACATTTTAATTGTATCTCTAAACCTAGCCCATTTCCATTTGAACCACTAGGACTTTGCATGCATAATAATCAAATAGGAAATGCATCATGCGTTTACTTTTCTTGACATTTCTTCTTTTTTGTGAAAAATTGTTTGAAGAAACAATGAAAATAACACTGAAGTTAGCATAAGTTTGTGCGTCCCCCAAGTTCACGTAAAACTAAGCAATAAACAAGGTTTTGAGTTGGTATATAACACACACCTTACCAAGTAATTTTCATATCAAACTGTAAAATTCGAAATCAACATTTTGTTTAGCTTATTTAACCCATACCATAACAGATGTATGTACATATAATTGAGCTGAAACATATAGTTGTACAATACCTGAGAGATGCATTATTTAATCATAATATCATATCATTGCCAACAATAGTCAATGATTACCAAAACTAACCAATTTTCGGTCCATGTACATATACACATATTAAAAATTATGATTTTTGCGTATTTGGCCATAAAACATTAGAAATTAGTGTTACTTTGCATGTGACTGGCACAAGCAATAGCATAATGTGATTGGTTTTCCTTGACATGACGCTAGATTTATGCATATAAACACATGCACTTTGTATTTTAATCTTTATATTCTTATATCCCATCTTTTTGAATCTTTTAACTTATACACTTTAGGATATCCTCAATGGACTGATGACCTTTATTAAGAGATTACTAAGGAATTTTAAACATGTAAATCTATGATTTCACATTTCTTTAAACTTATTAAAAGTGTATGATAAACTTATACATGTCAAATAATGCATAAGTAGGTCTATGAATAGATTAATCCTTTAAGAAACACATACACATGGCAATAGAATTCATTATCTAAACACCCATGTTATCAATAAGCCTTATAGTTTGCATAAACCACAAAATCTCCTTAACCTCAATCCCTTGATTCATTTATACCCCTTTGTTTTTACCATGTGTATAACATGTAAATCCACTTTGAGCTACCTCACTAATCTAGGTTAAGCTCCTAAAAAGAGAGAACAAAGGAGGGAAGGGTTTAACTTAGTACCTTCATGGTGCTTTAGAAACAAAGTGAGGAGGCGTGCTTTGATGATTTTTCGATTGGATTCAAGCCCACCCAATACATTCGCCTCTCTTTCGTCACTAGGTTTATAACTTGATTTAGGCTACTCGTAAAACCAGTCGCCCTTCCCCAATAATGCCTTTGCTTTATCTCTATCTTTTTGTGGGTTTACTTCTCACCTTCCCAATTGAGATTTGCCTTGGTTCTTCTTCACACACCCTCACTGTTTTGTTCTTTTTGAGGAAAGATATGAAGGAAGAGCAAGGGTTTTTAACATGGAGCATGAGGAGGGAGGTAAGGGAAAAATATCTCCTTTTATACACATATTAATCATTTGATATGTTTTACGCATATTCTTTGCTAGGCCTCCTTATGCTATTCATAGGATTAGATTCTAGGAATTATTGTGACTCTGGCTATTTGAGATGTCATCTCTTTTGGCTTTGAAGGCATGAAATCACTCTCTAATCTTGGTTTCCCAAGGTGTGTCAACTATTCATGCTAACCTTGCCTATGCAACTTTCACTGGCTACTAGCTAGTTAATTATGATCCTTTCTTGTCAAAAGGGCTTCATTTAACTTATGTCAAAATCATATTTTCACACTTAAATGTCAACTTCCACAAGATAAGTTTTATGCTAACCCTTATTGGATAATGCCAAAGCTCGACTTTAAACTTTCTTAAGGTGGTAAATAATTTGGGTGGCTAGTAACCATAAGGCTAAGTGTCTTTGCTTGCTATGGATGGGCCAAATAGACGCTTGACCCATGGTTACTTGGTCCTTTGACTAAATGCCAAACTTTAAAGATAAATGCATATTATCAACCTTTGACTTTAGCATGGTAAAACATTAGGTATTAGGTCTCATGAGGCTACGTGTGTGCACCATAAAATTGACAAATGACCAGACGACTCATTCTTAAATAAATATCTCTAAATCAATACGCGTCTACCACTGTTCTTTCCATGGTTTAATGGACCTATCCCACTTCTTCTCACTTCTTCCCACTCTTTAAAATAAATACCACTCATTTCATATCCTTCCCACTTCTATCCACTCCCACCCAATTCTTCCCACTTTGTTCCACTATTACTTCCCATATCTTGAAACCTTGTCTAATTTATGTAATTATGTATATGAATACTATAATTAGAATTAACCAAATATTTTTTTAATTTCTACGTTGTTAAGAAAAAACTTGTTATTCGTGACACAAGTTACAAATAAATCAATGTTTTCTGTATACTAAAGAAATTATTTTTTTTTTTGCGCTGTTGTTCGTGCCAAAATGTGTTATTTTTACGGTAATTCTACACCTGTTTTATGCTCATTATAATCATTATTTTTAGGTTTTTATTTGATTTTATTTTATTTTGCGGGTTTTGAATAAAATGAGAATAATTATGAAAAAATACGAAAAAGGATGGAAAATGTTGGAAATGAAAATTCGGGTCATGAAAAGATTGAAGAAGCAGCCCAAGAATCAGGCCAACCCTTCTTTTTATCCATCATCCAAAAAGAAAAAAAAAGGAAAAAGAAAGAAAGGAAAAAAAAAAAGAAAACATAAATCTACCCAGCCCATCACGTGCCAGTCATGTGATCCCTGATCCTTCCCTCTCACATGTGCCTCACATGATCCCCAGTTAACCTTCCCCCCTTAAACTTCTTCTCTCTTTCCTCTCGGTTCCAGAAACCAGACCCCCGGACCCTGAAACCCGATGCTTCCCCACAATTTCTCCATCTCCATCCTCATCTACCTCTCTCTCTCTCTCTCTCTCTTTGAACGATGCCCGCACATCAGCACACCACCATTTCCATCCTCATCCACCCCGAAATCCCCGCAACGAATGCCAACAAAGCACCATATCCTCTGCCCACGTGTCTCAAAGATGGACAGTGAAGATTTGGAGGAGCATTGGTGTAAATCGCAAAAGCTAGCTCCAGAAGAGAGGTTAGATGATTCTAGGTCTTCTTTTAGTTCAATTTCTGAGTCTTCTTTCATAATCCATATGTATTTTCTTTTCAATTCTAGGGTTAGGGTTTGATGTTATTAGTTGTGGGTTTCGGATTTAATGTAATTAAGTGCCCGTTTTGTCAAATTATAATTGATGTTTATGAATTCAGTGGCTATTGTAATGCTTTTGAACCATTTGGTCGATTTCCTCAGTTTTCTCCCCATCCCCTGTTCGGTTTTTGGTTGATGATGGCCATAGTGTTTCTAACGGTGAGGGAGAAGCTAGGTGTTGGTTTGGTTGGCAGTGGTTTTTGGTATTCATCTCCCCTGTGCCGAGTTCTGGGTGTATTCATTTCTCTGCTTCAGTTTGCTCTTGGTTCCTCTAGCTTCTCTTTCGATTTTACGAATTATTGTTGATAGTTGATGATGATTTGATTATTGATGATGATTTGATTGTTGCTCTCGGTTACGAAGACTGCTGATAGCTCTCGTTTCTTTGTTTCGGTTTGAGGATTTGATTATTGATGATGATGAGGTGATTAAGCCTAAGTTGATTAAGTTGTTAGTTGTTGGTCATGTTCTGTTTTTGGTTTCCTCTCCTTTCCCAGTAGCTAGTTTCTATTTGTGATGCCAGTAACTTGAAAGGCCTAAATTTAACGTGCATTAATCGATGGTTGTGAGTGGATAGTTGATGTAAATTGGTTTAGTTGAGGTGATCATGTTTAATTTTGGTGAATCAACTTGAATGGTTTGAATGGTAGGCAATGGAATTTAGTCTGCTTTGGTGCGATTGAAATGAACTAATTGCTCGTTTGGCTCTGTTTCAGTTTTCATTTTGTTAGTGGTAGTAAATTTAGAAAAGGGTATATGAGTCCTGAGCTTTGAACCGTTTTGATCTTGTTCGAATGCCTAATTTATTTTGTTTCCTGTTAATTTGCTAGTTTGATTTTGTTTCACTTCTAACCGTTTAATTTTGTTTAGAATAGAAAGTTTAGTATAAAAAGTTACTTCAGCCAATTTCTCTATTAGGAAAACTTAATTCTGCTTAAGTTAGTTTAGTCGATTGTGACCTCAAGTACTAAACGACCCTCAAGAATAGTAAGTTTAGTCGATTGTGACATCAATTGTTATTCGTGACATAAATTGCAAATAAATCAATGTTTTCTGTATATTGAAGAAATTTTTTTTTTAAGCGCTGTTAAGCAAATGTTGGTTTTTCGTAACATAAATTGCAGATTTTTTTCTATATATTGAAGATATTTTTTTGGCATTGGTGACTAAATATTCGTTATTCGTGACACAAAATGCAGATTTTTTTATGTATATTAAAGAAATATTTATTTTTTTTGGGTTGTTCATAATTCGTGACATAAATTGTACATGTGTTTTTCCTGTACATTGAAGAGATATTTATTTTTGTCTTCATTGTTAACCAAATATTCGTTATTCGTGATAGAAATCATAGATTTTTTTAATAGATTGAAAAGATTTTCTTTTTGCATTAACCAAATATTTCTTATTCATGACACAAATTACAGATGTTTTTTCTTCTGTATATTGAACATATTTTCATCTTTTCTTTTGCGTTGTTAACCAAATATTCGATATTCGTAAAACAAATTGTAGATTTTCTTTTTGTATATTTAAGAAATATTTTTTTTTAGCATACAAATTTTGCTGATAATTCAACAAAAAGAAAAAAAAACATCCACCACCAAATCTACCAACCTCATGACGGCTAGTGGTTAGTTTATACTCGGCGAAGGGCGTCAATAGTTGATCGGCGAGTAAGACCAACGGCGAGCAGTCGACGGCAGGCGACAGTGTCAGACGAACAGCAATTGAACATAGGCGAGTAGTCGACGGCAGGCAGCAGCGGTTCTAAGTGAGGATAATTGCATGACGATCAAGGCACGACGGTGACCACGATCTAGCGGCACATACTGTTCGGCGGGCGAGGACTGCTTTGTAGGCACCATTCAACAATCTGCTGGCGGGTTTAAGGGAGAAGAGGAAAAGAGCAACGAGGTGTTTGAGAAACAGTTAGAGTGTTTTGAATGTTAGTATGGAGAGAGGTAGATTTTTTGAGATAGTGTGTCAGGAACTCATGATTATATTTAGATAAGGGTAGGATATGTTATTGTGATTTTATTTTATAGCTTTTTCTATATCTAATGCAAATAATTAAAACATTTCATGAATACAAAGAAAAAAATAATATATCTACAATAACCGTCACAAATAATAAGTTTTTGGTTAACAACACAAAAACTTTAAAAATATTCTATCATATACACAAAAAATTAAAATATTTGCAATTTGTGTCACAAATAATTAATATTTGCTTAAGAATGAAAAAAATAAATTTCATAAATAGACCACCAAAATAAGACATCTACGATTTGTGTCACGAATAACAAATATTTAGTTAACAACGCAAAAAATTACAAAACATTTCTTTAATGTAAAAAGAATTTAACACATGAAATTTCTATCACACATAATGAATTTGTGTCATAAATAATGAATATTTGGTTAAGAATGCAAATATATATATATATATATATATATATATATATATTTCATGAATAGACGACCAAAATAATATATCTGTAATTTGTGTCATGAATAACGGATATTTGGTTAGCAATGCAAAAAAATATAACATTTTTATTTACAACACAAAAAACCAAACACATCTAAAATTTCTGTCACGAATAATAAATTTTTGGTTACCAATGCAAAACATAAATAACATTTTTTCAATATACAAAAAAAAATTGACTAATATCAACACTTCTTCCCACTCCTTCCTACTCCACATACAACAAACCACTCCTATCCACTTTCACCGACTTTTCCCCACCCGTTTTCATTCCACCCCTGCAATATACTCACAAAAGGAACAGAGCCTTAGTGGGTCTTATAAGTATTAACGAATTATCACACAAAATTCTCTTTAATTTCGAGCTTAGAAGACCGGGTGTTACATGTTGGTTATGGTCCATGTCAGTTTGGGTTTCATATCGGCTTTAGGGTGAGCCTTTTTAGGTGTCAGACCAATTATAGGCCTGGGTCGTTTGGTTTAGATTTTCTATCTTACGTCAATTGTGTCAGATCTATACATATGTAAAGTTCCTCATAGGATATTCTAATCTCTTATTTTGTTAAGCCTAAGATTACTTGAACTTATAAGGTTTTAATTTGAAGATGGGTATCATGGCAATGGAAGGATTTATAGAGCCAATGTAATATAAGAAGTTTCTTTGGTGGTGCCCTTCATAGTGTTCACCTTTTTGAAAGTGCCTATTGTAACAAACATAACAACATTAGTTCTCCAAATAAATAGAGTTTAGGAGTTTATCTCCAATGTTGAGGAAATATTAGCAAAGACCATTCACCTAAGAGCACATCCAATGGTAAGCTAAAAATTTGGCTCACCAGTGGCGACCCACAACATCCACATCAGCTTGTGAGCAAACTTTTCAGCTCACAATCCTTCATCTTTCCAAAGCAAGTCTCGTAACTTTGGCTTACCATATAAAATAATGCACATGGACCCTACAACTAAACATATTTAATTACTTTTAGTCATTTATTTTGCTTTATTATTTAGATGAATAATTTGTGAAAAGTATTTTGTGCATAATAATTTGATTACATAATTAATTAAAAAGAACTTATTAAAAAATAATTTGCTTCACTTGTTTTGGTTAAAAGAGCACCTTTAACTTTCTTTATAACTTAAAGTATACAGAAGAATTTTAAATTTGAATTTTAAATTACATATTAAGAACTTAAATTTGAAATTTAAATTACAAAATTTAAAAAATTGTTGGGCAACTCTCTCCAACTAAAAAAAACATAATTAAAAGAGTTATGACAATTCTGGTTTTCCTTTTGTTTTTTAAAATATGCTCTCACATTCGAAAAGAAATCAAAACCTACCCAAACACGACATCGTTTTGGGCGCTAGATGACAAAAAAAATTTATGTGGGTCGGCTCGAGGCTCACAGCCGCTCACCGCGCCTCAAGCCGTGCGCCCACCATTGCGTTCCCTTGAGCCGTGCACTCGCTTGTGACATCAGCTTCTCCACTTGCGAGTAGGCCATTGGACATGCTCTTAAGCTTCAGCATTGAAAGGAAAATGTTGAGTTCACCTTCTTCCACTTTTGATTATATGCTTTTTTTACTATTAAAATTTAATTGTAATAAGACTTACAAAGCACTTATAAAATGGTTAAGAGTTATGTATTTCCTTCCCACTTGGTTTTCATGAGAATTAAGGCTACTAATGATAGAGAATAAAGCATGTCTACGAAGAGATGAAACGGCTCTATTGTGTGGATCAAGTTAAGGTACTAGCTTATAGCCAATTACTTATAACTCCATATATTTGTAACCTATGCATTAATCCAGTGTGCTCACAACTATACATATTGTGTGCCGATTGCTCAATGTCTAGAAGTGCTTAATCATGTTAGTTCTTGTGACATTGGACTTTGAGTTTTCACCTAGCAAACTTATCTAAAACTCAAATCGACAGAGTAGCCTTCATATCCAACCTGGCACTTGAAAGAGGCTGAGCCTCAAAAGTAGACACGAAATCTAAATTGGCCTAGATCAAACCAAGTCCAACATTAAATTTCCCACTTTGTCTTAGAAGACAAGCTTATTAAACAGAAAGTCAGTTGGCGTGAAGTCGACTTGAGCCAAAAATCACTCGACTTGAACCAAAATTATCGTTCATTCGAAACATGACCTAATCCGAAATTAATGTGATCCAATTTGTAATTAAGATGATTTGTACTTAAACCGCATGATCCATTTGCTAGAGCTAGTTAAGCCATGCTCATGCCTCTAGGCATTGACAAGTATTAGACACAATTTGACTTTAACATGTACGTTTTATATATTATTGACATGCTCATGCTAATGCACTAGGTTATTTTTCTAGTCTACTTATATATATTTGCTAATAATGTTTACGAATAGCTACTTAGTTAAGAATAAAATGATTATTAGAATTGATTTACTTTTTCCTTAATTACTCTTGAAATCACTGATTTAGCCTAATCTAGGGATCTTGATAAGGGCCCCATGACCACACTAATAGGTCGGAGCCCTGCGACCCTTTCTGACCTCCATAGGCCTCGAGGGGTGTCCACCTTCGGGCCCATTGGAAGGCGTCGTAGTTGAAATTACGAATTTGTCCGCAGCTATAGGGGTTATAAATACTCACCTACTCACCTCGAAATAGGGGCCGGAATCCTGGCAGAGTATTCACTGCTCAGCACTTTCACCCAAATAGGTATCACCTTTCCTTAAAAGATCTGATCTTTCGTCATTTATTTTGTTTGCTTTGCCTCTTTCTTGGGAACCCACACTGAATTCACCGCCGGAGAGGCATACCCTAGATCCCCATTTAGGGTGGCCTTTTTTACAGGGTTGACACACGCGGGAAGGACCTTCAAACACAGTGCCCCTATCATCATGTAAGCCCGCTTTTAGCTCACGTGGGGCAAGAACGGTAAATGATGGTAGTGAGCGATGCTGCCCAAGCGCATACCTAAAGAGACAAGGATCCTATGATTGATGCCCGGGTGGCTCATGAAGTGCAAGACACTTTAGAGAGTTCGCAGGCGGCTCCTCACTTAGTCGAACAACGACCACCCCAAAGGGAGCCATATGTCACTATAGATGTATTGCAGAACTTCATGACCACTGTGACTGACACCCTTCCACAGCAAGTGATCGAGCAAGTAAAGAAGACCATGGAGGCCGTAAGTTCTATGAGGCCATTGCCTATGTTCGACTACTTGCCTACAACGGGATGCAAGCTATCCCACAGGCACCTCTCCTGCTGAGTCATTGCATCGAAGTGGTGATGTGCGAGAGATCGCTTGGCTGAAGAGGAATAAAAGTTCCTGCGAGTGGAACAATGATTGGTCGGCTGGAACGGACGCTCGGCAGATTATTCGGGCTTGACAGGCCCTCCAGGTGGCTTGAGGCGAGCTGGCAAACTCTGCAACTATGTCTACGCTGTACGCTACCTACTCATGACCTGGTTCGAAGAGCAGAAGCAGGCCTCGAGCCCTCGCATGGAAGTCCCTCGGAGGTGGCGCAAGTCTGAGCATCCTTGAGCCCGGGAACACATGTGCAGTCCACCCGTGCAAGGCACCTATAACCAAAGCCCTCACAGGGGCAGACACTCCCAATGTAGTTAAGGTATCGGTGATGGCCGCTCGGACAAGGCCGGTACCCTTTTCTACGCCTTTCAGTTCTGAGGTGATCAATGCTCCTAGCTTCGGGAAAGTAAAGATGCCTACTTGGAACTGTACGACGGGACCACGGACTTAGAGGAATACGCCCGGGTGTATAAGGCTCAAATGTATATCCAGGATGTGGACATCGCCCCCTACTATCGATACTTCCCGACCACTTTAGAAGGGGCGGCACAATCCTGGTTTAACGGCCTAGGGAGTATCCCTTGCTTCCAAGACTTTGTCGATTGATTTGTCAGCTAGTTCATTGCTAGTCACATTGAAAGGCAAACTAGCATTCACTTGTCGAAAATCAAGCAAGGGCCGCAAGAGTCCCTGACTGAATTTGTGAAAAGATTTCACCAGGAGGCCATCCTGATTGTAGACATGGATGATGGGGTGACATACACCTTCTTCCTTAGCGGGTTGAAGAATGAACAGTTCATGTTTTTATTGACTGAGCGGAAGGAAGCCCCCTTAGCCGAGGCTTTAAGGAAGGTCGCGGACTTCATTCGAGCAACTGAGATCTGCACAGAAACAATGGAGGCTTTAAGGAAAGTTAAAGCCCAGGGGGAAAGGAACGTCTAGCGAGGTGACAGGAGGCCAAGGACTGATGTCAGAGATTCACACTTCATTTCGGACCTAAGGAGCATATTGATGGAAGTGAAGGGACACCCCATGTTGAAGAAACCTCAGCCCATGATTGCTGCAACGCAGCCACATAACGCACGAAAGTATTGCGAGTTTCACGAACAAAATGGTCACACTCCTACCTAGTACAGAGAATTAAAGAAGGCCCTCCACGAGCTTGCGGATAAAGGGCGGATGGATTATTTCTTGAAGAGAGGCCCAAAGTCCTTTCGTAAGGACCTCAACCTGGAGCGTGAAGAGCCCTGAGATGAAGAGTGCTCCACTGAAGTCATGGCCACCATAGCCGAGGAATATGCAGAGTGCATTACTCACATCGCGTGGAAAACTCAGATGCGAGGGATGCAATAAGATATGGCGACTGACCTTGGGAATCTCATAACCGTTCCCACTATGATATTTGAATGGCATGAGGGCCAACATTTTAGCTCCCCGCATAATGACCTGTAGGTTGTTGAGCTGAAAATGCTCAACGCCCTAGTGCATCGGATCTTGATTGACACTGGGCATTTCACTGATATCATCACCTAGGACTGCCGTAGAGACTTAAACACCCAAGAAGGGAAATCACTCCCCTTGTGCATCCTATTCTAGGCTTTGGAGGGCAGAAGGTAACTTCAAGGGGAGTAATTCGCCTTCTAATGTAGTTCGGGGATAAATCTAAGGCCGGACTTTTTGGTTGTAGATGTTCTGACGGCATACAACGTCATTGTGGGGCGGCCAACCTTACACAAGCTTAAGGTCGTCATTGCTTCATATTTACTACAACTTTAATATAGGGCGGATAATGGCATTGTTGGAAAACCTGAGGGAAATCAAGGGCCGGCCTGAGACTGCTACATGGTCAGCATATGACCAGTGGTGGAACGTTCGGATGACCGAGGACTCATCGAGCAGCAGCCCTCGGGTAAAATGCTGCATGTCGTGCCTTCTACTACTGCTAAGGCCTTGACCATCTACACCCTCACTTTGGCGGTTCCAGTGCGTCCACGACTAGAGATGCCTGATGACCTAGAGGTTGTCCCCCTCAACGAAGAGCGACCTGACTGCATGGTCTAGATAAGCTGAGATACGGGCGATGAAATGAGATGTGCCCTGGTAGGGCTCCTATGAGAATACAAAGACATCTTTGCTTTTGGTCCCATGGAGATTCTCAGAGTCAGTCCCGTGATTATGGAGCCCCGATTGAATGTGGACCCTACCAACATGCCAGTGGCTCAGAAGAAGAGACACATGGGGTCCAAGCGGGCTGCGTCGGCAACGGTGGAGGTATAACAATTGTTGGACATGGGCTTAATTAGGGAATGCTAGTATTCCAAGTGGATTTCCAATGTAGTGCTCGTCAAGAAACCCAATGGTTTTTGGCGAATGTGTGTCGATTTCATCGATCTGAATAATGCGTTCCCTAAGGATAATTATCCTTTACTGAAGATGACAAGCTACTATGTACAACGACCAATCACGCTATACTAAGCTTTATAGATGCTTTTCCGAGGTATCACCAAATTCCCTTGTGCTATGAGGGCCAGGAGAAGACAAACTTTGTAATTAATAGAGGGCTGTATTGTTACAAGGTCATGCCTTTTGCGCTAAAGAACGTAGGAGCCATCTGGTGCTTGGTAAACAAGGTTTTCAAGCCTATCATTGGGAAAACCATGGAGGTGTATGTGGATGACATGATCGTCAAGAGTACGCAGGATGCCGAGCACGGGAAGACCTGCGGGGACATTCAAGATTCTTCAAAGATACGGCATGAGGCTCAACGCTAAGAAGTTTGTCTTCAGAGTTCAGTCGGATAAGTTCCTGGGCCTTATGATCAGTAGCAGAGGGATTGAGGAAAACCTCGACAAGGTAAAAGTAGTCTTAACTATGAGAACCCCATGGAATATGAAGAAAGTTTAGCGACTGAACAGGTGCACAGAGGCCCTGGTCCATTTTTCATGTCAAAATCGGCAGATAAATGCCAACCCTTCTTCTGCGTCCTTCGAAAACGCACACACTTCAAATGGGATCAGAGGTAGACGATGTCTTTTAATCACTAAAAGCATACCTTGCTTGCCTGCTCAAGATAGCTAGCCTCGTATAAGGGGAGATGCTACTCCTATACTTGGCTATCTCTGAGCAGGTGGTAATCACAGTCCTAGTAGTGGAAAGGGAGAAGGAGCAGATCCCAGTGTACTACATAAGCTACAACCTGGCAGGTGCTGAATTAAACTACCCTTTTATTGAGAAGTTCACTTACACCTTGGTACCGGCAAGTCAAGAGCCTCGCCCGTACTTTGAGGCCTACATGATGACGGTCCTCATTGACTAACCTTTGAAGAACTTGCTACACAGGTTAAATGCTTTTGGCAGGCTTCGAGAATGGGTGGTAGAGTTGCCTCAGTATGACATCACCTTTGAGGCTCCGTGGGCAATCAAAGTGCAGGCCCTGGTTGATTTCTTTGCTGGGAGCGTCAACGCGGTCCCTAAAATGTCCTCGGCCCCTAACTTCTGGAACCTGTACGTGGACGACTCTTCAACCAAGGGCGAAAGTGGCGCCGACTTGATTATTGAAACCCTCTAGGCTAAGAAGCACGAACAGGCACTGAAGTTCATGTTCAAGGCCTCTAATAATAACGTAGAGTATGAAGTCGTGATAGCCGAGATAGAGCTATGCTACATTCCCGGAGCAGACTTAGTCGACTCACAGTTAGTCGTTACGCAGTTCAACGAAGAGTACGAGGTTAAAGATGACACTATGACAACTTACGTCCGCTGAGTGCGTGAAGCCATTGGCCTTTTGAAGCACTTTTCGATAACACATATCCCACGGTCTGAAAACTTCTAGGCAGATGCCTTGTCTAAGTTAGCTAGCTTCTTACAGGATGGAAAACTGAAGGGGACCTAGTGGGAAACTCCATTCGGAAGAAGTATCGAACCCGTGAGGTCATGTGGCTTGACAGAAGCTCCACTTGGATTGACCCCATTAGGGCGTATCTGGCCGACGGTACACTACTCGCGGATGTCAAGGAAGCAAAATGAGTGAAGAAATGGGCAAATTGGTTCCACTTATACGACGAAATATTATACAAATGCTCCTATGCTTGGCCGCTGCTACGTTGCGTGACCCCAGAGATGGGACAGAAGGTCCTTGAGGAAATCCATGAAGGAGTTTGCAGTTTACATATTAGCGATCGTGCGCTTGCGGTCACTACCATCCACACTGGGTATTACTGGCCATCTTTGGGAGAGGATACTATGAATTTAGTGCACAAATGTGACAAATGCCAAAAGTTCGCTCCTCTATAGCAGAAACCCACTACGCCGCTAACCCCCATCATCAGCCCTTTGCACTTCGCCACATGGGGAATGGACATCTTAGGGCCTTTCTCTAAGGTCGCCGTTAGCGTAAGTGTCTCTCTATCATTGTGGATTATTTCACGAAGTTGATAGAGGCAAAGGCTGTTGCCTCCATCACAACCGTCAAAGTATGAAAATTCATTTGGAAAAACACCATCACCTAATTCGGTGTCCACAAAGCAATGATATTTGACAACGGTCGGTAGATAACAAAAGCAGGGCACTGACTACCTAAGTAACTTAGGATCTAAAACGTAGTTCACCGCGGTGGCCCATTCGCAGACCAATGGACAAGCAGATGTAGCAAACAAGGTCATCTTGCAAGGCTTGCAGAAGAAATTGGATGATGCCAAAGGAAAATGGGTCGGCGAACTGCCCGACGTTTTGTGCTTCTTCGTACCATAGAAAAAACAGGAACAGGAGAAACACCACTCATGCTGACATATGGGTCTGCAGTTGTCCTCCCTGTTAAAGTGGCGCTTCATACGCATTGCCTCACTATGTTCCAAGAGTCCCTCAGTAATGTAGCTTTACGAGAAGCCCTCGGCTTACTCTCTTCTGTTCTGGGCACTCTACAAGTTACGCGGGGCACAGCTCCATGATCGATCGATTAAAACATAGCCCCTTCATATAGGCAACTCAGTGCTATGCAGAACTGAGCTAGTGGCTCGATCTAGAAAACATGGCAAGCTCACGACCAATTAGGAAGACCTTTACAAGATAGTCGAGCAGGCCCTACCAAGGGCCTATCGTCTCATTACCCTATAGGGAACGTCCATCCCGAGGACGTGGCATAGTAGCAATTTGCGTAACTACCACATTTAGCAGCTCATATCTCTTGTACGGTCGATATAATGTACTTGCATCACCTTTTACCAGAAATGAGCATGAACTTTGTCAACGACACTTGATCTTTTCACCACATCGTTAGACCCCAATGGGCTAAGGATTTCACAGCGCGGCCTATGGACGGACGCTACACCTTTAGCCCCCAACGAAGGATGGTATGATGTATGTCCAATGTAAAGTTAAAGAACAAGTCATCAAACGCAGAAGTGGCCTAAAAAAGAACTTCATTGATACTTAGTCAAATACAGCCACCAATAAAAGAAAAAAGTAGGAAGCAAAGAGGGGATGGGATGAAAAAGTCTCGACTCTAGGTAGTAGGTTCATCATCATCACTAGCCTCCTCACCAAAGCCGTCCAAAGGACCAATGCTCCCATGATTATCCAAATCTTCATCCTTCGATAGGTCAAACTGAAATAGAACCTCGTTGGGATCTTGTCTGATTTGACTGGCGTTGTAGCGTTCATTGATGTAACGGACCCACACCTCGAAGAAGCCCTTCTATTAAAAGTCAGCGGGGGCAAACATTTCTGGGAGTTTGTGAAAAAACAAGGTCCACTTCTCCTGACTGCAATGGTACCCCTCCTCCTAATAGCGTTGGTACCCTGACTTCTCAGCTTTGGTCGTGGCCTCATGGCCAGCGATCTTCTAAGCTTCTAGATGAATGTTGTTGAATTCCAAGACTACACAACCACAAGAGGGAGGTGAATTGTGGTGGTCGATTTTCGCCTAATAACTGACAAACAACCATAGCACTTGATTGCAGAGATTGTTTGTAAATCATAAACAACCTTACGCCTCATTTGTAGCGGTTGTTCTCAATTGATTCAGCAGCGAAATTCAAAGTAATAAATGCGGAAATAAAGCACACGCAATTTTTACGTGGAAAACACCTCTAGCCCAACTGGGGTGTGAAAAACCACGACCTACCTCGTGTAGGATTTAACCACTTCACTAACGGGCTGAAAACGTTACAAAAGCAACACTCCTTGTTACAACTTGTAACCCACGTAACCTTCTTCCCTAAGACAGGTTACACCACGTCCAATCTCACCAGATAGGACACGTCCAAAGTCCACACGACTGAGGACACACTCACTCACTTTCTGTTCTGAGAACAGGAGTACAAAACACCTTAATGGGGTGCTTCTGACTTAAGCAGATGTAAGGTATAATGAAGTCCTATTATGCCAAGAAATTGAAAGCTCAGTTAAGCACAATCTTCTCACGGTTTTTCTCTTTGAAATTCAGCTCTAAAAATCTCTTACTTCTTTGTAAAAACCGGATTGTCAAATGGGAGAGAGAATTTCAATATTTAAACGCACAACCCAACGGCTATTCTTTTCAAAAGATAGGGAAAATCCTCTATTTTTAGTCGCTTAGAAGATTCACCAAAGATTTCCAACGGCTAAGAGAGGAGAGAAGATTTTCTTAAAATATCTTGGCCGAGTAATCTAGCTTGAAAAGGATAAAATCTTGATTTATCCCAAATTCAATCAAGACCTAAAAATAAGGGATAAGAATCTTTCAAGAGAAATCTTTAGCAAAAACGGTTTTGCAATTTTTTTTTTTCAAATTCAAAACAAATCTTTTTAGATCTGGCAGCCAACCGAAGCAAATTTCCAGATAAGACTGATGTAGCTGCTGTAGTTTTTGAGAACACCCTAGGCACCCTGTTTGCAGGGTTGTTTGGAAATGGTGTCCCAAAGCAACTTTTCGAAAACCGTTTTCAAGAAGTGCTAAAAATGATACTTTCAAGATTGGCATATTAACAAGAGTCTAAAAGATAAAAACTAAATTAACCAAGACTCCTTGTAAGAATTAGTTGTCTTGTCAAGAGTGAATATGCTGCTCCAAAACACCTTGGTCACCTTGATTCCTTAGGTGATCTTGTGTAGCTGAATGTTCCTCAAGACTTAAACCATGTGTGTTGTTTGCTGATCTTCTGTCACTGAAGCTCGGAACCTGTTCCTAAGACTTGTTCTCAACATTTAGCCACCAGGTTAATAAAATATCACAAACAGCGGTGTAGGAACAACGGTGTATTAGGCCCTGTTTAGAGAGCTTGTTTGGAACAACATTACTTTGACAAATATGTTACTCTTGGATTTGTTATCATCAAAACTAAATATAATCAACAAATTCCCCCTTTTTGATGATGACAAACCAAGTGACCATATTGATAAAATTAAAAAGCTTAACAACGTTTAATGCTGATAGGGATCCTCTAGGTGCTAGGTCATAGAGCACGTCATATAGTTTTATTCATATGGTCTTATTCCCCTTTTGGCATCATAAAAAGCATAAACAACAGTATGAATGCAAGAAAAGAAATATAGAGCATAAGGTGCAAGAAGCATCATTAAGGAGATATTGCATTAAAAACAGTACAATGCCAAAAACGAAGATGGGAGGAGACAAAAGAACAGCCTAGAGAATCAGGTTGCAGGGGGTGGTCTCGTTTGCAGAGGAGGAATGCTGGGGGCAAGAGTGGAGAGAAGGGCAAGCAATTCCTTATGGCGTTTGGTGGAGAGGGCTTGCTCCTCAGCAAGAGCAGCCTTGACAGCTGAGAGCTCATCCTTAAGGCGAGCATTGTCCTCAAAAACAGCCTCAAGTTTGATGGAAGGTTGCCCAGAAACAGGTGGTCGAGGTGGTCGACGACCCTGTTTGGAGACTGACCCTTCGCCAACCTCATAGCCACACCCGAGCAGAGTGTCAATCCCAATCTCATCAACGACTTGGGCCTCCACTCGCCGTGTGAGCACTATCCCAAGGTGCTCAAACACCCTTGTCAGCAGAAACCCATATCCAAGATCATGGGCTCGGGTGGTGTTCGCAATTCGCCCTATGCGGCGAATCATGATTGCAGGGAGGTTGATTGGTTCCTCCCGATCCAGTAAGTCCACCAGGCATTGATCGAGGGCATCAGCTGAGTTTCGCCCTTGATCTTGCGGAATTATATTCTTGATAGTGAACATAAACAATAGTTGGTGCAGGGAGGTCATTTCACCCTTCTTAACAGAGAGGGGTGTTCTCAGGCCCTGTTTTTGACTGAGACGTTGGGACACCTCTAGGAGCCTGGCTGTTTCTAGGGCTGTTTTGTCTTCCCTCACATACACGTCAAAGCCTTGGGAGGGTACTCCCAAAATTTTCCCAAGTGTGGGCGCATCAACCTTAATGCGTTGCCCATTCACAAAACTAGTCACCACCCCTTCGGTAACACTGCAGTTGGCGTAAAACTCAGCCAACTCAGGCACAGAACACCCCAGCTGGGTGTTTGCAAACAAGTCGAGCCAGCCTTGAGCGCGCAACTTGGTCAGGAACACCCCCAGACCCTGTTCCTCGAAAAGGCTTACATTCACTACCTTCCCCCTGACGACATTGCGCTTAAGCAACTGCGCATGTTTGTCAGACATAGGAGAGGGAGTGAACTGCTTTGGGCGTTTGGGGGCAGGAACAGAGGTGGTAGCTTCTAGTAGGGGGGCTGTTCTGGGCTTTCGCTTGAGGGGTGTTTTTGCAGGAGAGGGCTTCACAGCAGGTTTAGTGGTTGATTTTGGAGGGGCTTGTTCTTCAGAGGACTCAGAGAACACCGGTGTCCCCTGTTTGAAGGTGGTGTTCTCAGAGTCAGAACTCGAGAACCCTTCGGTAGAAGAGGAGGAAATCTCCTCGATGACAGGAGCAGAGGGTTTGAAGATACGGTGAGAGGATTGAAAAGCTATTCTCGCAGATTAGCGAGAAGGCTTGGAGGATTGTGGAGAAGAGGGAGTTTGAGAGGGCTGAGACCTTGGTTGTGGCCTTGTTCTTGGCGTTCTGCTACGCCTGGCCACTATTTTCACCCTTTTCCTTTTCTCTCCAGTTTGAGCGACCGGAGTGGGGGTTTCAGCCTCAGGGAGAGAATCCTTCTCTAAACTCTCCTCTGATGTCTCATTCGACTTCCCTTGGAAGTCGACATTCAGATCCTCCACATACACACCTTCGACAGAGGTAGCCCCTGTTTCTGTCGCTGTGTCAGGAAACAATCCAGAAGAACAGGGCTCAAAATTAAACCCTTCAGGGGTTTCCAAGAGTTGGTCTTGAGACCCCGATAGTGTACCCTTTGACTCGACTTTAATGGGACAAGCAATTGTCCCTACAAGGAACACCAATTCCCTTCCACACTCGAAGGAAATATCATCCATCCCCATTCCCACTGATTGTAGGGACAAGCTTTTCAGGAATTTGAAAGGCTTGTACAGGATTGGGCGAGGGGGAGCAGGGATTGAGGACGCAAGAACGAGGGCTTTTGATTGAGAGGAGTTGTTGGGAGCCATTGTTGCTAGAAGAGAGAGATTAGGGTTTAAGGTTTTTGCAGGGTTTTCAGGTTTTGCTTGTGTGCGAGATGAACGGCAGAACTGAGAACAGGGCATATAAAGAGAGAGAGAGAGAGAGCACCCAAAATCTTTAGAAGATTTCTCGGTTTGCAACGGGTGTGAGCATTAAAAGCTTGTGCCTTGGGAAGGAAAGAAAACACATCGAGCAACCAAGGGGCGTACCTGTTCTCTTCGTTATGCCTGTTCTTTGCCGTCTGATCTTGATTGGACTTAATGGTATTAAGGCGGCTCCAGTACATCCCCTTATGCTGCACTAAGTGGATAAGTAGAGACAAAATGCACGCAATTCGAGTGTATGCAATCACATCCGTTGTTAATAAGATTTTCAAACAGGGGGAGAGAACAGGGTGTAAAGGTTGATCTTACCAAACCCAGTTCATGTTCTGGAAACAGGTATCTCAGGGTGTTCTCACGAACCCTAGTTCCAGTCTATTTCTCTCAAATTGATCTCTAGCTAGTGCCTTAGTGAATATATCAGCAATTTGATTTTTCGTTGTGCAAAAATTCATAGAGATTAAACCCTTTTCAACATTATCTCTCAAGAAATGATGTCGAATGTCAATATGCTTTGTTCTTTTATGTTGACATGGATTTTTGGCAATGTTAATTGCACTTGTGTTATCACAAAAAATAGGAATGCATCCAGTGTCAACACAAAAGTCCTTAAGCTGTTGCCTTATCCACAACAGTTGAGCACAACATGAAGCTGCTGCAACATATTCAGCTTCTGCTGTGGACATGGCAACTGAATGTTGCTTCTTGGTAGCCCAAGATACCAAACAAGGTCTAAGAAAGTGAGCCATACCTGAGGTACTCTTTCTATCAACTAGGAATCCAGCATAGTCAGCATCAGCATATCCAACAAGATCAAAATTGCAACCTCTAGGATACCATAAGGCTAAATTGGGTGTATGTTTCAAATATCTTAGTATCCGTTTCACAGCCTTAAGATGAGTTTCCTTAGGATTAGACTGAAAACGGGCACATAAACCAACACTAAAAACAATATCTGGTCTGCTAGCGGTTAGGTATAGGAGTGACCCAATCATGCCCCTATAGAGTTTCTCCTCAACTGAGGGACTCCCATCATCCATAACCAACCTGGTTGAAGGAGAAATAGGAGTGTCTACGGGTTTGGCCAACTCCATCCCAAAACGCTTAAGTAGCTCCTTGATATACTTTTGTTGATGGATCATGGTGCCGTTTGGAGTTTGCTTGATTTGTAAGCCTAAGAAAAAGTTAAGCTCACCCATCATGCTCATCTCAAACTCACTCCTCATCATATTTGAAAATTCATTGCATAAATCATGATGAGTTGCACCAAATATAATGTCATCAACATATATTTGGACAATCAATAAATGTTCCCCCTTAGATTTTAGAAACAAGGTATTGTCTACCTTGCCTCTTCTAAAATCATTTTCAATTAAAAAACTTGACAACCGTTCGTACCAAGCTCTAGGAGCTTGTTTTAGGCCATAAAGAGCTTTGTCAAGTTTGAAAACATGGTTAGGAAATTCACTGTTTTCAAAACCAGGGGGTTGTTTGACATACACCTCTTCTTTAAGGTATCCGTTGAGGAATGCACTTTTCACGTCCATTTGATATAGCTTGATTTCCATATGAGCTGCAAAGGCTATTAAGATTCGAATAGCCTCAATTCTAGCAACTGGTGCAAAGGTTTCTTCATAATCGATCCCTTCTTCTTGATTATACCCTTGAACAACCAGCCGTGCCTTGTTCCTAGTGACTGTTCCTGACTCATCCAGTTTGTTTCGGAACACCCACTTGGTTCCAATGATTGTTCTCTCTGCAGGTTTAGGTACAAGGTGCCATACTTTGTTTCTTTCAAATTGATGGAGCTCTTCTTGCATTGCCGTGACCCAATCTGAATCTGCAAGAGCTTCATTCACACTCTTTGGCTCAATATTAGAGAGAAAAGCATAGAAAGCACAGAAATTCTTAAGCTTAGACCTAGTTTGCACTCCACTATTAATATCAGACAGAATTTGATCAAGGGGGTGCGAACTATGGTACTTCCATGGTCGTGGAGTAAGAGGATCCACAGACCCACGCTCTACTCTAGTCGTAGTATCAAGCTTACGATCATCTCCTGCGCCTGTTTCTGCACCTGTTCGTAAGCCTGTTCCTAAAGAACATGGTCCCGAATAGGTTTCAACGGTGTTTCCCCCTGTTTGGTGTTCACCTTGCCTGCTGTTCTGAGGAACACCTTCAGGAGTTGTTTTCTCCATGGTGTTCTTACCTCGTTTATCTTGGAGCAACACTTCTTTTCGAACAAGACCTAATTCAAGTTCATCTTCCTGTGCATCATTCTCACTCAACAAGTTAGATTCATTAAAAAGCACATGCACACTTTCCTCAACACACAAGGTCCTTTTGTTAAAGACTTTGTATGCCTTGCTGTGAGAAGAATAGCCAAGAAATATTGCCTCATCACTCCTAGGGTCAAACTTTCCTAAGGCATCCTTCCCATTATTATGCACAAAACACCTACAACCAAATGTTCTTAGGTGTGTAATATTGGGTTTTCTGCCCTTGAAAAGTTCATAAGGAGTTTTGTTCAAAATGGGTCTGATCATGCATCTATTTATAATGTAACATGAGGTGTTCAATGCTTCTGCCCAGAAATACCTAGGAAGACCACTAGCAATAAGCATTGTTCTGGTCATGTCTTCCAGGGTGATATTTTTACGCTCAACCACCTCATTTTGTTGGGGTGTTATTGGAGCTAAGAAGTTATGATCAACACCATGTTCATTACAATAGTTGATAAAACTTGTATTTTCAAACTCAGTTCCATGATCAGATCTCAAGCTAATTAAGGAGTGTCCTACTCTCTTTTCAACCTTTTTGAGAAAGGCAATAAAATTCTCAAAGGTTTCATCTTTGGATGCCAAAAACAAGGTCCAAGTAAATCGAGAGTAATCATCCACTACAACAAGCACATACTTTTTCCCACCTCTACTAGTTATCCTCATGGGACCACACAAATCAATGTGTAATAATTCTAGAGGTCGGGTAGTGCTTACACATTTTTTCGATTTAAAAGAAGATCTGACTTGTTTGCTTTTTGCATAAGCTTCACATACCTTGTCATCATTAAATTTGATGGAAGGTAGTCCAATAACCAGGTCTTTTGAAACAAGTTTGTTTAAAAGAGTAAGGCTTGCATGACCTAGTCTCTTCTGCCAGAGCATTATGTCATCATTCACAGCACTCAAACAAGTCAGGTTGTTTGGGGGAAGAGTGGAAATACATACTTTGTAAACATTTTTGTGTTGCTTCCCCCTTAATACGACATCTCCTGTGTTGACATTGACAACCAAGCAATGTGTTCGTGAGAACACCACTAGGTTGTTCTTGTCACACAGTTGGGACACACTTAGTAAATTATGCTTTAAACCATCAACTAAGTGCACATTATCAATTGAGTGGGAGAGAGTTTTACCAATGCTACCTACACCGACAATTGTCCCAGACTTGCCGTTGCCAAAAGCCACGCTCCCACCGGTTGAAGCTGTAAGTGAGAGAAAGTTTGATTTTTCTCCAGTCATATGCCGCGAACACCCACTATCAACATACCACAGCTGCCTGTTTTCAAGGTTGTTTTCTGATCTGTTTGACAGGGTGTTTCTTACCCTGTTTGCTGGGTTGTTTGTGGGGTTGTTCTCTCTCACTTCAGCCTGCAAAACAAATCACAGGTTAGTTTTGGGAACCTAGATCCACTTGGGTCCCATTCTTTTAGACAAGTAAAGCTCATCTTTTCTAATCCAGATTTGTTTCACATACCTTTCATTTTTTTCAATGACATACCTTCTCAGAGGACATGAATATCGATAGTGACCAGTTTTACCACAATGAAAGCAAACAATGCTTTCAGGTAATCCCACATACTTTCTATGAATTGGGTAAACTGTTTGTTTAGGCTTATATCCAAGTCCCTTTTTGTTTCGACTGTGGTGAGTGTTTAACCAATCAAGGGCTTGTGAGGACTTGTTCCAACGCTTGGTTGTGATAAGCTCGGTTTCCATTTTTTCTATATTAGCATGCAAACCCTTGTTCTCCCTGAGCAAGGACTAAACCATTCCTTCCACCTCAAAGAGTTTTTCCTCCATTCGAGAATAATCTCCTTCTTTTATAAAGAGGTTTTCTTTGAGCGTATTAATATTTTCATGTAAGCCCAGTTTTTCATTTTTAAGGATCTCATTTTCTAGTTCTAGGTCTCGGACATCTCGTTTCAATTCAGCACAAGTATCCATCAAGGTATACAAAAGTTCTTCGAGAGTTGCTTTATTGAGACCACGTATCTTGTTCTTGAGATCAGTAAGACTGTTTGTTGATTCATCATCTGAATCCGTGTCACTTTGTGCCATGAGAGCTACAGCACCTTCATCAGTTTCAGACTCACCTTCATCCTCAGAGGAATCTCCCCAGGCAGCAAGCATAGCCTTCGAGAATCGTCTCCCAGAACTGCTTGCAGCTTGTTTTCTACCTTGTTTCCTGGGGTGTTCTTGCTCTTGCTCTTCTCGAAGTAGTGGACAGTTCTTCACAATGTGATCTGGTTTGCCACACTTGAAACACCCTGTGAACTGTTCTCGGGGGGTGTTTCTGGACTTACTGAAGTCTTTTCTTTTGCTGTTTTCTTTGACCTTTTTGAAGAATTTCTTGAACTTTCTTGTCATTAAGGCCATCTCTTCATCCTCAAGGTCAGAGTCATCATCCTCTTGTGCTTTCAAGGCAAGCCCACGATCCTTCTTCTGCTCCTCTTTTTGTTGTGAGTTCTTTCTGAGTTCATAGGTTTGAAGATTGCCAATCAACTCGTCGAGGGTGATCTTGTTCATGTCTTTAGCTTCTTGGATGGCTGTCACCTTCGCTTCCCAAGACCGAGGCAAAATCCTTAGAATCTTCCTCACCAGCTCTTCTGTGGTGAAGGATTTTCCCAGGGATTTTAGCTCGTTTGTTATGTGGGTGAAGCGTGTGTACATATCCATCACGTTCTCACGATCACCCATATCAGACAACTCATATTGCCTCATAAGTAGCTCAATACGTGATTGTTTGACTTGACTTGTTCCTTCATAAGCTACTTGGAGGGCATTCCATATCTCTTGAGCTGACTCACACTCTGAGATACGTGTATATTCATCTGGACCTAGGCCAAAATATAATAGCTTCTTGGCCTTGGCATTCTTTTTTATTTTCTTATAGTCTTCACCATCAAACTCTATGGGTTCCTTGGGAACCTTCTTACCATCTTCAAGCACCTTGGTGGGAACAAGGGGCCCGTTCTTGATGAGCATCCATAATTCATAATCTTCTGCCTGAATGTAGTTCTCCATCCTATTCTTCCACCAACTATAATGTTGGCCGTTGAAATAGGGTGGACGAGTAATGGATTGCCCTTCAAGGATTCCTTGTGGTCTACTCATCTTCAGAATCTCTCAAGGTGTTAGCCCTTTTGAGAGAACCCGCTCTAATACCACTTGTTGAATTCCAAGAGTACACAACTACAAGAGGGGGGTGAATTGTGGTGGTCGATTTTCTGACAAACAACCGTAGCACTTGATTGCAGAGATTGTTTGTAAATCACAAACAACCTTACGCCTTGTTTGTAGCGGTTGTTCTCAATTGATTCAGTAGCGAAATTCAAAGTAATAAATGCGGAAATAAAGCACACACAATTTTTACGTGGAAAACACCTCTAGCCCAACTGAGGTGTGAAAAACCACGACCTACCTCGTGTAGGATTTAACCACTTCACTAACGGGCTGAAAACGTTACAAAAGCAACACTCCTTGTTACAACTTGTAACCCACGTAACCTTCTTCCCTAAGACAGGTTACACCACGTCCAATCTCACCAGATAGGACACGTCCAAAGTCCACACGACTGAGGACACACTCACTCACTTTCTGTTCTGAGAACAGGGGTACAAAACACCTTACTGGGGTGCTTCTGACTTAAGCAGATGTAAGGTACAATGAAGTCCTATTATGCCAAGAAATTGAAAGCTCAGTTAAGCACAATCTTCTCACGGTTTTTCTCTTTGAAATTCAGCTCTAAAAATCTCTTACTTCTTTGTAAAAACCGGATTGTCAAATGGGAGAGAGAATTTCAATATTTAAACGCACAACCCAACGGCTATTCTTTTCAAAAGATAGGGAAAATCCTCTATTTTTAGTTGCTTAGAAGATTCACCAAAGATTTCCAACGGCTAAGAGAGGAGAGGAGATTTTCTTAAAATATCTTGGCCGAGTAATCTAGCTTGAAAAGGATAAAATCTTGATTTATCCCAAATTCAATCAAGACCTAAAAATAAGGGATAAGAATCTTTCAAGAGAAATCTTTAGCAAAAACGGTTTTGCAATTTTTTTTTTTCAAATTCAAAACAAATCTTTTTAGATCTGGCAGCCAACCGAAGCAAATTTTCAGATAAGACTGATGTAGCTGCTGTAGTTTTTGAGAACACCTTAGGCACCCTGTTTGCAGGGTTGTTTGGAAATGGTGTCCCAAAGCAACTTTTCGAAAACCGTTTTCAAGAAGTGCTAAAAATGATACTTTCAAGATTGGCATATTAACAAGAGTCTAAAAAATAAAAACTAAATTAACCAAGACTCCTTGTAAGAATTAGTTGTCTTGTCAAGAGTGAATATGCTGCTCCAAAACACCTTGGTCACCTTGATTCCTTGGGTGATCTTGTGTAGCTGAATGTTCCTCAAGACTTAAACCATATGTGTTGTTTGCTGATCTTGTGTCACTGAAGCTCGGAACCTGTTCCTAAGACTTGTTCTCAACATTTAGCCACCAGGTTAATAAAATATCACAAACAGCGGTGTAGGAACAACGGTGTATTAGGCCCTGTTTGGAGAGCTTGTTTGGAACAACATTACTTAAACAAATATGTTACTCTTGGATTTGTTATCATCAAAACTAAATATAATCAACAAATGTGAACATCCTCTAGACAGTCTTGTAATATTTCTTTCTCCTTCAATAGCTCTTACTTCTTTTTCTCCCATGCGTCTTTCTCCTTCTTTAGCTTGTCCCAGTAGCGCTTGCATTTGGTCACTAAGTCCTTAACCTTATGATAGTCCTCTTAGATGCATTGAATCTTCTCCTCTAAGTGTGAAAAAGATGGTGTGGACAACATCGCCTATAGGGCACGGGCAAAACCCTATGTAGGACACAACTAACCTTAAAGTCAGGAAAGACAAAGGAGAAGAAAATGAGAGAAAGACCGAGGAGTGCACGAATTTACCTCAACAATGACAATATGATTGGGATCAGGCAAGCCTCTCCACCAGTCCTAACTTGACTAGGGAGTTGACCTCCAGAAAGTTTATGGCCCCACCGAACGTCCATGCGGACATCACCAAAACCTGCCGTGGGACTAGGGCGCGGTTGCCCTGATAGTCCACCGCAGGAGGCAACCCCTGTTATTACCAAAGCCTACCTAGTGAGTCGACACCTCAGACACCTCCCTCGACGGAGATCCCTCTGCTTCTGCAGCATCCAACAAGAACTCTTCGCATCGCTGGGGAGTAGGCGTTGAGGTAGCCTGGTCCCCTAATGCCTCTTGGTGTAGACGCTTGTGCATAGTCATCCGAGGGATACTAACAGCCACGGTAGAAGGCTTCCTAGACCGCAATATGATCTTAGGCAACTATCAAAGCAACCAAGTTAGCTTCTAAACATTAACGAGATTATACATATGAAAAATTTGGGATACAGAACCAACCTTACCGGCCTGAGGCTCGATGTTGTGATGCCGCTCTTTCTCCCAGCACGGGGCAGCTTCCGTAGGGGTGGCGTTCCTACTCTCGAATGGGGAGAGCATCGCACAGGCTTATTCTGCATGACAGAAAAGAAAGTTAGATCAGAACCACTGTTAAAATGACTACAGGGGAACATGAAGTACCCTTAGAATATTTTTCAAGGATAAGGAGGCCAGCAGCTGTGAGGAAGAAGTCGTCTTCAAAGTGAGACAATTTGGGGAGCCAGTTGAGGGGTTCTCTATGACTTGGCTTGGCCTTCCTGCGTATAGGCTCCTTTCCTGTGTCGATGATGTGAGGCATAAAGGCAGGGTGGGACTTCGGTTGGTCGTCCTCCCGGACATAATACTAGGACTATTAGCCTACTGCCCTATCCTCTACGGTCGGCTCCCCAAAAGGATTTCAGACCGGTCTGTCATTGTTCTAAGCTGGAACGTTGCCACAACCGGCTGCCCGGTGTGCCAAAAGAAAGTCGTTCTTCCAATTCTTTAGCTTAGGCTTCTTTTCGATGGCCGTCATGAACCCCTCCGGTTGTTGAAACTGTACTAACCAGTTTCCTCGACCTTCCTTGGTGCCTTCTGCACCATATGCACCAGCCCAAATGCCCTGCCAGTATAAGTTAACCCTTGTAACTCGTACGTGGCAATGAAGAAGCAAATATTGTGCTAGGACATGGGCACTATCTGCATGGGCGCCAGTTCATATTTATTTAGGATCTCCGAAATGGGCTTGTGTAGGGGGAATCTAAGGCCATAGGTGAAGGCCGCCCTGTAGATTGCTATGCACTCCTGATGCGGCCTATTCACTGTAGGATCTGGGTCGAGGTTTACAAACTTGTAACCAGAGTGTAGAAAGTACTTCTTCTCTAACGTCGGCCTTTTTAGAGACCACACTATCTTCAGGTTAGGGAGGTGTGAGCTAGACCTATTACCGGGATCTGGCACTCGGGTGCCCTGGAGAAAGACACCTCTTCCGCCACTACTTTATTGGATGACCCCCTCTGGGACTGGCCCCTTTGAGCCATAGAGACCAAAGAGTGGAAGCTCGAAGAATAGGCTTCGCCCATCCGCTCGGAGGGACGGGAGCTAGTGAAACAAACTTTTACACTTCTCTTGGAAGAATGTAAGGCATAATGGGAATTACCTTCTGATATGCCATCGGCCATGAGTCCGGGAACAGTCTTAAGCCTTATGGTGGTCTTAGTCTTAGCCAACTTGGGTTCCTGAACATTAGACATGTGGGAAACGACAATGTCAATTTCCTATAGATAAAAAATCTCCTCTTCAATGCTAAGAATACTAGGGATGGAGCAATACTCACAACTTGACCAAGAGCTGGGACCTGGCTCACAGATGGGAAAGGCGTTAGGAATTTTCTTAGGCTCCCTAAATTGATTCTTTGGGAGGAAAATGCCACCACCCGACCATCAATTTTGGCAAGGAGGCTGGGAAATTGGGGGTGACGATCCTCTTTTCAAGGGCTGGCCGCCTGTACTAGGATAGTCTCACTAGATGAATACGATGATGACATAACGTATCTAATATTACAAAGACAAGCTCAAAGGAAGTTTACAGAGGCGTGTACCTGTGGGAGTTTGAAGGTGGTTGAAGGTAGGAGTTGAAGATAAAGGAGTTTGAAGATATGAAAGAAAGAAGGTTAAATACTCAATAATGAATTTGAAGAGTAACTGGGAGCTTAAGAAATGGATAGACCTACTCTCTCTAAGAATTCACTTCTCTCTTGAGGAATAGCAAAGGAATGGATTAGTATGGTTTACCGCCTAACCCCACCCCCCCTTATATGAAGAGGTGTGGGAGGCAAATCGACACACTATCCAAGCTAGGGTGAAGCTAGAAAACTAGAAGAGCAATGACACATGGTAAAAGAGAGAGGGGGGAGAGAGAAAAGAAATACAAAAAACAATAAAGAGAGGAGCCACAAGGGTACTACACTTGGACTCACAAAGAGGGTTAAGACCTTATGATATGTTCTAGCATGGCTTAAGGATATACACCTCACGGTCCAAAGCCGTTCACTACACCTTTAGCTCCTAAGGGGCTAAAGATCCTTTGGCACGACCGTAGGTCATTTGCTACACCTTTAGCCCTTAAGTGGCTAAGGGTCCTATGGCACGGCCCTTGGCCGCTCACTACACCTTCAGCCCCCAAGGGGCTAAGGATCCTTTGGCGTGACCTTAGGTTGTCTATTACACCTTTAGCCCTTAAGTAGCTAAGGGTCCTATGGGATGACCCTTGGCCTGTCGTTACACCTTTAGCCCACAAGGGGCTAGGGGTCGTACAGCACGACCCTAGGTTATACGCTATGCCTTCAGCCCCGAAGGGGCTAAGAGTCCTTCAGCACGGCCTTAGGACGTTCGCTACACCTTTAGCCCTCAAGTGGCTAAGTGTCCTATGGCACGGCCCTTGGCCGATCGCTACCCATTTAGCCCCCAAGGGGCTAAGGGTGTCATAGCATGGCCCTAGGCCATACGCTACGCCTTTAGCCCCCAAGGGGCTAAGGGTTCTTTAGCACAAGCCTAGGCTGTTTATCCATAAGGGGCTAAGGGTTCTTTGGCATGGCCCTTGACTATTCACTAGGCCTTTAGGCCCCCTCAAAGGGCTAGTGGTTCCATGGCGCGACCCTCGGCCGTTTGTTATAGCTTCATTACGCAAGGGCCTTAGGGTCCTATGATATAGCCTTTGGCTGTCCGCAATGCCTAATAATCGCAAGGCACAATTTTGACAAGAGCATAAGAGCACCAACTGTAAATAAACCGTGCAGATAGAAGATTCATTTTTTATTGAAGTCATGGGAGAATTACAGGGCAAATACGCAAAAGAAGGGAAGTGCAGAAGAAGAAGGGGGGAACAAAGGATAAACAACTACAGAAGGGTCAAGAACCATCACTCTTCCTTGTCACTTGACATGGGGGGAGCATCACACGATCCAACGCTTTCGTTCTGGCCATCTGCAGGCCCCAGAACGGCTCCTAGAGCCAAAGACCATGCTATCGAGCCGCCAGGATGTGGCTCCAATGAATTTGCAGCCAAGCCTCGAATATGAACTAGTGAAGGTCTGTAAGTGCAGACCTCAAGACTAGGGCCATGTTCCTCTCAAGAACGCCCAGCCCAACGTATTATTAACCACCATAGCATGGAAGGTGGCCTAAACCTGTTCAGGACCCCAAAATCACGAGCGACATCCTCAGCGTCAGAGCGATCGAAGTCCAGACATAACTCTTAATAATTCTCATGTAGCGGTTGGGGAGGGGGCATGGTGCCCTTCAAGCACCAACTGAAGGCCTCCTATACGTGAAGGGTGACCACTACCGCAAGCGCATGGGTAGTCGTAGTATAGATAAAATATATCGTTCCTCAGGGACTAATGTAATCTATTAAGTCTTGTCCATCCGAATATGCTAAGTAAAATTCTAATTCAAATGGTTTCGATTTAGCAACTTCTAATTCACTAATTTTTAAATCACTTAAGGGAACTTGCTTAGGAATTTATGCAGTTACGAAAATTAATTGGATCAAAACGACAAACATGTGCTTTTTCTCTAATAAGTTAATCTCGAGGAATTGCAATCTATCCAAAAATTTGGCCTATTCTTTCGAAATCAACCAAATTTGCCTAAACTAGACAAAAGTCGCTTTCAAACTAATTTGTTTTAATCTAAGTTAAACATCTTCTATTACTTTCTAGTCCTCCAAAGATGCAAATCTCTCTTTTGAGATGACATTATGATAGGTTTTATCAAACAATGCAACAATCAAATGTCACCTTTCAGTTTTTCACCTGATTATTTCAAGTATGCAAGCAAACCTTGGTCAAAAATCTGCTCACAACATGATAATCACTTGATAGTATGAAATCAAATCAATCTTTAAAATAAGCAAAATTCTTTAGATTAAAACATGATGCAACAATACTTTCATAAACTATTAAATCTCTAGACAAAAATTAAACTACTCACGCATGATTAAGGATTAAGCAATTAACCAATGTTTTACAAAATCTGAGCGGAAGGGCTTGACTGAGAATAGCCATCAACCAGGGGCTTCAAACCGCCTCAAGATCAAATACTCGCAGTCAAGATTACTGACCAATATAAATACCATGCTAAAATCTAAACTAAAGAGAACTAAAATTTGAGAAAGAGAATAAAGTATGCTACTCCATATTCCTATGCATTTGCTCTTTGCTGCTACTTGAATGAAGCCCTTTTATAGGAGAGCTCGGACGTTTTTAACCACACAGTCGAAGGAAAACGAAGAGGCAACAGTTTCTTTATTCACCATGGTCCGTGGCAGACACCATGGTCCAACCGTAGTCTAGGCTGGAACCAGTTTTCTGTTCTTTTCTTGCTCCATGAGCGTAGCATCACATGGGTGTCTGTGAGGGAGGTCAAAATACATCTATTAAGGGCCAAATGCTAGGTAAAAAGGCCTAAAATCCAACAAGTCACATCAAACAACCATATCCAAGCATAAATCGAGAATAGGAGTATAAATAATAACATTAAGCACATAATTCTCCTAAAAATGAAACAAAATAGCCCTAAAGTGATGTATACATTAAGCACTTATCAAACTCCCCCATGCTTAAACTATAGCTTGTCCTCAAGCAATGCTAAAAATTTTAAAAAAAATAAATAGAACCTCCTCAGGATAGATATAAGTAACATTCAAATGGTAAAGTTGATCCAAAGGTAGCCCAAAAAGATACAAAAATCATTAATAAGCAAATTAGAGAATGAAATTTCAAAAACCTTTTGATGGACCACAATGTCAAACGTGAATCAATTTCCCCAAATCGTCAAATATAGTCATTTCAACGTATGAAACAAGTAAGGCTAGCAAGGTCGGTAGAACCTCACTATAGTTATGTGGCTCTCATCACTCATATGTTTAATAATAATGAAGGTTTTCTTAATTCTCATTCCTTAGACTCAAATATACCATAAGCTTGACAAAACTCTCAAATTTGTCGTCACTAATATGCAAACATACTAGACAATCATGAGGACTTTCATAGTATTGTAATGGGGCTATGGATAAAGGTAACAGGGGACCAAATGTTTTGAAAATGAGGAGCTAGAAGTTGGAGACTAAGAGTTAAACAATTCCAATGCATTGTACTATATTCTTCTTAGGCCATTACATTTCCTTAAAATACATCCCCAATTGAAGAGAGAAAGAGTCGAAAATTATAAATAACTTGCAATCCCAACAAGGCTAACACTTTCTTCCCTTTTTTTCTTTTTTTCTTTTTTTTATTTCTTTCTTTTTTTCAAAAAGGGATAGCCAAGGGGAAATCCATAAGGAACTTTAAATTCCAACTCTTCTCAAAAGTTTGTAGAATGAAACAAGGGATTTATCAAAATCTCACATCCCTTCACCAAACAGCCAAAATTTACTAAAAGATAACAATCCACCTTACTAGCGCCCTATGATGCATAAGAATGAAACACTCCTCTGGTCTTGACTTAAGGGTAAGATAAGTATTTGGCAGTGGGTTATAATAGGAGGTTTAAATCAAGAAATCGGATGTACGCTCAAAGGGGTTAGCAAGGGATACATTACACAACAGAGGTGGCTATTTAGCCATGATGTTTAACAAATCAAAGAAAAATGCCTCAATCATATTGCCTAAATACATATGTGAAATGTGATTTTGAATGAGAATCAAAGCACGTTCTAAAAAAATGATGTCAAGGGAGAGTCACACATGAAAGAAACTAAATTGATAAATAGCCTCTAAAAGCTCAAAATCTGACGAAACTTCTACCAAGGTCTAAACTAGCTCACTAGTAAACATATGCCAAAATTCATGTAAAGACTCATAGGGTAAATCAATTCGCATCCAACATGTGGTCAAAATATGGAGATCATTTTGAAAACTCATTGCAAACATTTTTATGCACAACTTAGGCGAATCAATGGATCAAACTAAACCAAGAAGTTTACCAAATCTATAAAGATCATCATCGAAGGATTTTTTTTTTCTTGAATGCTTTTTTGAACTTTTTTTATGCATGCTCATGGTAACAATGCTTCCTAACATGCAAAGGAAACTAATAAAAGAAAAAACTAAAATGCAACCTAGAATGAAAAGAAAACTAAATGCACTTCTAAACAAAACTAAAACTTAAATCAAAAACTCCAAAAAATGGCACTAACTACATATACAAAGCACACCAAACCAAAACAGGCATCAAATGCCAAATATAACGACTAACGCCCCCATGCTTGAATCACACATTGCCCTTAATGTGGGCATACAATAGAAAAAAAGGAAGGGGAGTAGTACAGAGCAATCAGAAGGAGGTGGTGGTGGTGGATGGGGTGGTTGTCATAAGAGATATGATAATCCCGCTAGGTCTCTAGACATGCCCTATAGTCCTGGAAATACTGTGTCTGGGTAGCAAGCATCCCATGAAGCTCATCGTGGCGCTATTGGACAAAGTCCCGAAGAGCAGCATTCTCCAAACTGATAAATGCTCGAAGGAAAACTTGCTTCTCTTGAATAGTTCTAAGGGTGTCTTGGAGGTCGGTATAGTCAAGAGGGGGTGGTTGAGAGGAAAAATTGGGTCCTACTTAACTAGAATGAGGGGCTGGATGATGGGGTGCAGGTCGAACAACCTCGTCATCACCATGTACCCAATAAAGGTTAGCCTTATGAAGTAAGGTGGTTCGATCGACATTAGGAAGCGGTAAAAGCCGGTCCCCAGGGTAAATCCAACACAAACGCCCAGTCTCAACTTTATAAAAGTTTATAATTTCAAAAGCAACTTGATCAAGCTGCACGAACCCAGAAATTCTATCCTCAGGGCTGGGCTCAACACTCAAAAATCTAGCAATAGTAGTCACAATCTCACCTATGACTATCCCACCTTTAGTGCTAACAGCAACACTATGCAATTGCCTGGCTAAAAAGGAACCAGGGTCAAGCTAGATCCCATCAAGCATACATAACAAAAAGTACAACTCAGATAATCTCGAGACATTTAGACTATTGTCCCAAGCAAAAAGAGAGCAAGCCAAGATACGTTGTGCTACTCTAATGCAAGGGTTTCTAATATGTGTGCACTTTGATAAACTAGTGCTGTTCCTAAGAATCCCCGAAAGTTTAACCCAAAATGCATTTAGGTTGAATTCGAGGGGATTTGGCAGTTCGGTAAATCCATACTAGGTGAAAACCAAAGATACTATTAAAGGTACCTAAGTTCAGTTCATAAAATTGACCCTGTAAATAAAATGATATGTATCCGACTTGACACTGAGGTCCTCTAGTGACTTCAACATGGAGTGTACTTAAACATTCTAGGGTCAAGTCCCGATGCGTATGCTCTTTGATTTTCAAAAAGTGTCCCATACCACCTCTTACAAGTAACCACCTAATATCATCTAACATTCTTAATCGAGCTAACAGTTCCTTATCATAACATCTAGTTGCTACAACCATGCGTTCACTTAAGAAATTGTATCTAGTAACATGATCAGGATGCGTCAAACCAAGAGAGTGAGGAATGTTACCTCTAGCATGTGCTTCGAGATGCCCTTTGGGGTTGAGGTGGTACTTCGCTTGAAGAACCAACCTTCTTGGTACTCCTTTGTCTCTTGGTTCGTGCCATTATTAAAAAAAAACCAAAACAAAAATCGAAACTAAGCGCTAAATAAGAAAATTTGAAGAAGAAAATGAAGAAATTAAGTAAAAAGAAGAAGAATAAGAGAGAGAAGAAGATGGGTACGGTGGATGAGTGAAGTGAGATGAATTTGAAGAAAAAGAAGAGGAAAAAGATGAAATTTGTGGGGAAAGAGAAAAGATTGAGTGAAAGGGAATGATTTTGGGTGAAAATGAGTAAAAATGGTGAAGAAATGAGGGAAGATTGAAGGCATTAGCTATGGAGGGTTTAGAGAAAGAAAATGGAGGTGGAGAGAGGCCTGAGGTTGAAGATGAAATGTGAGGAAGATGAGTGTGCACAGCGGTCAAAAACCTAGACCGCGGGCCGTAGCAGTAGACCACAGACCGTGGTGTCTACTGGTCCATTTTTTTTGATTGTTCTGGGTGGCACCTCACGGCCGTGGTTTTAGGGATCTAGCCGTGGTGGCATACAATTTATTCATAATGTTTTTTTTCTTTTTTCTTTTTTTCTTTATACCCTTTTTTGAAAATAAGGACAAGCTACAAAAATAGTTAAAAGAAAAGCTAAGAAAAGAAAAAGGAAAAGGAGCTTGGGTTGCCTCCCAAGAAGTGCTCTTTTAAGGTTAAGAGCTTGACCCTTCTTCTATGCCTGGTCTGGATCAGAAAGTGTATGGACATTGGCTTTATCCTTGACCACAAAGTTAAACTTCTTCAGTCGAAGGTACCATCCTAAAAGTTCTGGTTGAAGGTCATTTGATTTCATGACATGGCGCCATAATGCATTATCTGCGTACAAAACAAAGTGCACTCGTGGCCTATCTGACAGGTCACTATCAACTTGTTCAACCCCTAAATCAAACTTTGCATCAAATACTTCTATAGGGGGCATAGAGAGAACAACTTATGCAAACCTGCAATAGTCACTCATAGAAGACTCATTAGGTACAGGGACCTCAACCTTGGGCGTGTTAGGTGGCATAGGAGCAGTAAACTCCACCTTAACATACCTTTGGTCGGGGTCCTCATAAGAAATCCAGTCAGAATTAGGAGGGTCTTCACAATTCGAGACATCCTCCATATCAACCTCAAGGGAAAGGGGTAATGCATCCAATAAAAAAGAACTAGGAGAATCCACGTCTTCTTTTGTATGATAAAACACAACATTGTGCCCTTCCACCTCAAATGTCATCCATCCATTTCTTACATTAATGTGGCAACCAGCTATAGCCAAAATGGGCCGACCCAGGATTATTTGAGCACCATCGGTCTAAGGCATATCAACTATAATAAAGTCCTCCAATACCAATTTATCTCCTATATTGACTGGCACATTATCCAATTTGCCTATGGGTTGCGTCTCAGAACCGTCAGCTGACTGCATTGAAAAGGGTGCAGCTAGTAGTGGTCTTTGGTGAAACTTATGAGATAAAGAATATGGCTTACACCTAGATTGCATAGAGCTCTCTCAATTTTCACTTTTCCCACAATGTAGGGGATAGAAAAACTACCCTGGTCAGGGAGCTTAGGGGGAGAAATTATCGAAAACTCTACAGTTTCATTCTCTACAAATGTGGCAGTCTTGCCACCATTGTTCCTTTCCTTACTTCCAGCGATAATTATTTCCCTACCCTTTTGCATTGGTACATCCTTAGGGCCAGTTAAGTCCTCTATTTCTTCCTTCAAAGTGACAAAATTGCAATGCTCATGAGGGTTAGGATTGGGCTTGTTAGGAAGTCTGTCTGGCGGTGTAGATGAAAAACTAGCTTTTTGGGAATTTGGGCTTCCAATATCCTATTATGAGTTGTAAACACATCAACCTTTGAGGCTAATTGCTTAATATACTCATCCTATTTTTGTTACGCCATAAGTATATTTTCCATCATCACTTCTAAACTAAACTTTTGGGGTCTTTGAAATTCAGGGGGTGGTCTAGCATTCATATGGGGAACATTTGATGGGTTTGGATTAAACCTATAAGAGAAATTCGGATGATTCTTCCAACCCAGATTATAGGTACTAGAATAAGGGTCATTGGGTGGTCTTAGGTTGAAGTTTAAAACATAGTCAACTTCATAGGGTCTTAGAAAAAAGGACTCCCAACTTGGCAATTCAAAGTTACATACTCAATAGAACCATAAATTTCACAAAGGGAAGGGGCATTAGAATTCACAGCATTAACATTTATTCGGTTCAGTCTTTGAGTTATAGCATCTAATTTAGTAGAAAGTAAAGTAAGCACATCAACTTCAATCTTACCTCCAACCTGTTTAGGTTAGCCTCATTTGGTGGACCATTGAAATTATTAAGTGCCATCTCGTCATCCTCAGTTTTGTTCATCAAAGTTCCTCCTGCCGCTGCATCAATAGTAGACCTTACAGATTGGGTCACACCATTATAAAAGGCTTGGATAATCATCCAACGCTGAAGACCATGATGGGGGTATAAGTGCAGCAAATCTTTAAACCGCTCTCAGGCTTCATAGAGCGTCTCTTCATCTTTTGCGTGAAGTCGATGATCTAATTTCTCAAGCTTGCTGTTTTGCTCGGAGGGAAAAACTTGGTGAGGAAGGCTCTTCTGAACTCGTCCCAAGTGGTAATGCATTCATATGGCAAAGAGTGTAACCAAGCCCTTGCTTTATCCCTTAATGAGAAAGGAAATAAGCGCATATGAATTGCATCAGTGGAGACTCCATTAAGCTTTAACGTATAGCAAACCTCTAAAAAGACCGAGAGGTGTAGATTCGGGTCTTCCAAAGGCGTTCCTCCAAACTGGGATTTTTGCACCATCAAAATGAGTGCCGGTTTGAGCTCAAAATTGTTGGCATCAACAGTAGGGCAGGTGATACTTGATGCAATCCCTTGGACTCCAGGGGTAAGGAAATCTCGAAGCGTTCTTCTTTGGTCACCCCCTCTACCCGCCATGTTTGTTAGATTCCTACTTGCCTTGCGTCTTTGTTCTTCAATCCTTTGCTTCTTCCTCCCTAAGTGAAAAGTCTTTTCAATGTTAGGATCAGGTTCGTACAAGATTGAACTTTGTATAAACAGGAAAAATGTTTGCAAGCACTGTCACCAACACTACCAACGCAATCAAACAAGAAAAGAAAATAACAATAAAAGACAATAAAATACTTAGTCACTTTCGCCGGACAAACTCAATAGTTAACAATTTTAGTTCCCGGCAACGGCGCCAGAAACTTGACCACTGCCGCAAGTGCACGGGTAGTCATAGTATAGGTAAAAGATATCGTTCCTCAGGGACTAATGTAATCTATTAAGTCTTATCTATCAGAATATACGAAGTAAAATTCTAATTCAAATAGTTTCAATTTAGTAACTTCTAATTGACTAATTTTTAAATCAATTAAGGGAACATGCCTAGGAATTTATATAGTTATGAAAAGTGATTGGATCAAAACAACAAACATGTGCTTTTTCTCTAATCGATTAATCATGAGGAATTGCAATCTATCCAAAAATTTAACCTATTCTTTCGAAATCAACCAAATTTGCATAAACTAAGTAAAAGTCGTTCTTTCGAACTAATTTGTCTTAATCCAAGGTAAACATCTTCGATTACTTTCTAGTCCTCCTAACATGCAAATCTCTATTTTGAGATGACGTTATGTCAGATTTTATCAAGCAGTCCAACAATCAAATGTCATCTTTCAATTTTTCAACTAACTGTTTCAAGTGTGCAAGGAAACTTTGACCAAAAATCTACTCACAACATGATAATCACTTAATAGAATGAAATCAAAGCAATCTTAAAAGTAAGCACAATTCTTTATATTAAAATATTATCCAATAACACTTTCATAAACTACTAAATCTATAGATCAAAATTAAACTACTCACGTATGATTAAGGATTAATAACTAACCAACGTTTTTGCGAAATCTGAGCGGAAGGGCTAGACTGTGAATAGCCTTCAACCAAGGGCTTTAAACCCCCTCAAGATCAAACACTCATACTCAAGATTACTCACCAATACGAATGCCAAAATACAATCTAAACTAAAGAGAACTCAAATTTGAGAAAGAGAATAAACTATGCTACTCTATATTTCTATGCATCTCCTCTCTACTGTTGCCTGAATGAAGCCCTTTATAGGAGAGCTTAGACATTTTCAGCCACACAGCCAAAGGAAAATGAAGAGGCAACAGTTTCTCGATTCACCACAGTCCATGGAAGATGCCATGGTCCGACCGTGGTCGGGGCTGGAACTAGGTTTCTGCACTTTTCTTGCTCCACGGGCGTAGCATCACATAGGTTTCTGTAGGGGTGGTGAAAATACATCCATTAAGGGTTAAATGCTAGGTAAAAAGGCCTAAAATCCTGCAAATCACATCAGACAACCACACCCATAAATCGAGAATAGGAGTATAAATAATAAAATTAAGCACATAATTCTTCTAGAAATGAAGCAAAATAGCCCTAAAATGATGTATATGTTAAGCACTTATCAGAGGGCCATTTCCTCTATGTTGAGATAGTAAGAGAAGACCATGACTAGAGAACTTTCTAATAAGCAAGGGTGATATCCAACAACCCAGCTAAAATCCCTCAAAAAACTCTCTTTTATACATGTGGGATGGAGGCACCACCAAATACTGTGCACTGTCCTCGGGAACGATGACACCTCGAGAAAAGCTTTGGCGCTGAATCTGAGGCATAGGTGTCTATAGGTGGTAAGAATTCACAACTACAAGAGCTATACTTCGTGCTTACTCCACAGTCTACCTACCCGCCCTATTGAGACGGGGGTGCAGGTAAAATATGAGGGGTTAAATGATTCGGCCTAATCTAGGGAACCTGATGAGGGTCCCATGACTGCACTTATGGGCCTGAGCCCTGTGATCCTTTTTGTCCTACATGGGGCCCGAGGATGTCCACCTTTCGGCCCATTGGAGGACATCATACTTGAAATTACAAATTTGCCCCTAGCTATAGGGATTGTAAATACTCACCTAGCCACCTGAAAATAAGGTCTAGAATCCTGACAGAGTATTCACTGCTCGCACTTTTACCCAAACAGATATCACCTTTCCTGAAAAGATCCGATCTTTCGTCATTCATTATCTTTGCTTTTTCTCTTTCTTGCAAGCCCACACTGACTTGACTATCAGGGAGGCGTTCCCCAGATCCCCATCTAGGATGGCCTTTTTTGTAGGGTTGACACGCGCGGGAAGGACCTTTAGAAGCAGTGCCTCTACCATCACATAAGCCCACTCTTACCTTACGTGATCCTTCAAAATGGTTTGTCCCGAAACAATAACCAATTTACAACATACTTGTTTTGATTAACACGACTGTATAATTAACTAATTAACTAAGCTTAGAAGCATTGACATTGTACCAACTTATTAGCACTACTCAAAGTAACCTAGTTGTGACTAGGACCTAAAGTCATTTGGCCTTGACTATCCGTCATAATAGTCTTAATAGCTTCGTCTTGACTTTTCTTGTGTACTTCAAACATATCTAATTATGGCTTAGGTGGTTAAATGAAAGTTGAAGTTCTTAAGTATTAATCGTATGCAAAAGATATGCTTAATTATATTTACTGAGTTGAAGAAGCTTACACTATGTTATATCCTTGGTATGAGTCATATTTGCTTTGCATGAGTGCTTTAAGCGTTATTTTGAGTAGTAGTGGTATGCGGGCACAAAATGTGGTTATTTTATACCTCATTTGACCTACATTTCCATTCTCAATGATTGTTAAATTAGGTTATTTATTAGCATTTTCTTCGTTAGGTAATAAAGAGAATTGCTCAAATAGTGGATAGGTGCAAAACTAGCTAACAAGTGGGCATGAGAACTTGGGGTAACCTAGAAAGACAGCTGGCATAACCTTGCAAGGCTAAGTTAACCTGTCACAAAAGCTGCTAGAAAAACAAGAGAAAAAAGAAGGCAGAGAGTTGGCATAGGCTGCCTGTGCCTCGTGACGCGTAGTGCCCTACTCTGATATAGTTATTGTGCTAAATTCTAGAGAGTTAACACTATCTACCCATGCCACATGGCACAACTATGCCAAACTCACATAGTCGGCCCTATAAATGCTCCCCTTCCCCCATTTAAAGCAGGATTTAAGCGTAATTTTGGGTTATCTTGGGAGTAAACCTAGTCTCTAGCCACTCTAATACCCTTTGAATTCAACATGAGTTTGAATCCCTACTATCTTGCAAATTTAGCTTTGTAATTCAAGTTTCCTTGCTTAATTTCATACTTCTTGTTTATTACTAAGGTTCATGCTTGGGATTGCTGGTTTTGGTGCTAACGTTGCTTTAGTTTTAAGGATTTTGCTTGCTAGCCATGTTCTCGCATTTTATCTAATTATTCTCTCATGGGTTATATTAGTAGTTATTAGAGTAGATTAATTGGAAACAAGTGGACATCCACTACAAACCACTCCTCTTACCTCAAGCTTGGATTTAAAAACTCCAAAATTTTGGTTTCAAGCATCTTGGTAATTTTCTCTCTCAACACTCTTCTCAATTAAGCAGAAGTTTGTGCCTTCACGTTAGTCGGGTTTAATTAATAGTTGCGTGGTAATTTGCAACCATGTCTAGTTTAGTTTCGCCAAGTATTAATCTAGCTTGCTTATTTGTACTTAATCTTTAATTAGTTTTAATTAATGATGATTAGTAATTCATCAGGGTGTGATTACTGTTTCATGGCATGTTTTAATAATTTATTGCCTTCCTAATATGTGCGTGTGTTTGTGTGTGTATAAATGTGTGTGTGTGTGTGTGTGTGTGTGTGTATATATATATATATATATACACATATATATATATATACATATATATATATATATAGTATATATATATATATATATATATATATATATACATATATATATATATATATATATATATAGATATATATATATATATATATATATAATATATATGTATATATCATATATATACTATATATATATATATATATTATATATATATATATATATATATTATATATATATATAATAATATATATATTATATATATATGTATGTATGTAATAGTCCAACCCTAAATTATATTTATTCATTTTATTAATCTATGTGATTAATTTCATCGCATTTAAATCGCCGCTTTCTTTGTTATTTCAAGTGGGAAAACCTAATGGGCCCTTACCTTGCAATGCGGGTTCTTATTTTTGTGAAATCATCGATATTGGGCCTTGATAGGCCTTGATATTTATGAATTAAGCGATTTAATTATTTTTATGACAATCACAAACATTTTGGGGAAAAAAAAATTCACAAATGCACTCAGTTTCAGTTCTTTTGCTAAACCCGAGCCCGTTTAAGGCCAATTTCGACCCAACAAGACTTGACCCTCATTTGTTTAGCTAAACTCTCTTAATTAAGCCTTAATTAAGCTTAGTAAAATTGACTTTTCTACTTTTATTTTCAACCAATTAAAAGCCTCGTATAAATTGCAAAAATTTACATTTAACTTCATTTTACACCAAGTAATTTCAAGACACTTTCTCTCTCCTATTTGTCTGCTCCTTCTCTGTTATACACAGCTAGCAGCATTCACAGCAGCACCCTCACCATTTCAGCCACCAAACAACCACTAAACAACCACCACTCACCACCCCAACCATCCCTCTCCCTCCTTCAAGCACTAAGCATCATTTCTACTTCTCTTTAAGCTCAAAGTGAGTATTCTTTTCACCTCCTATGCTGAAATTGTTCTTGATTCTTGATCTTGTTGATTTTTGTTTATTATTTTAGTTGTTTTAGTGATGGATTATGCTATTCTTATGGTATTAAGAATCATCTAGTTGATGGATTATGTTGGAGTTGAAATTGGATGAGGTTAGGGTTAGGGTTTCATCTTAGTCATGCAAGCTTCTCGTTCAAGTGTTGTTTAGTGATTGATCTATCCTTGTTTTTCCTTATCTCTTAATATATTAAAGCTTGTTATGTTGTTTATGGTGTTTTAAAAGGTTGGGAGTGAGTTCAAAGTGACCCAAAGTTAGGGTTTTGTCCAAAATGCAAGATTTGGATCAACTAAGTGTAAATTTGAGGTGTGTGTGTATATGTGACTAGAAAAGGAGTTTTATTTGATATGAATATGAAGAGGAATCATGTATGGTGTTTTTGTATGATGTTGGGATGTACCAAAGTGTGTTTACACACTGTTAGGAAAGAGTTTAAGTGGAGGATTGGTGTGAAAAGTGAGAGAACCCACTCAATCAGTGAGGCTGAAATTTCCAAAAAAATAGGACAGCCTTTGAAATGAAACTGGTAATGATCGGCCCAACCAAAAACTCTAATTTTTTGTGGTAGATAGGTCAGTGTGTTAGCTTCAAAATGGCTTTTGAATCGCATTAATCCGAGGTCTGTGGAGAAAGTTATGGTCATTTTACCGAGTCTGTGCAGGGTGGGCTTAAAAATGACATGTTGATGTTCTAGCCCCATTTTGGGAGCCCTATCAAGGGAATCGTGTTTCGTGTCCTTAATAAAAGTTATAGAGGACTTCCTAAGCTGTTTATATTGGGGTCTTATGTCTCATTTTGAGATTGGGAGTTTAAGTTGTGGATTATTCTTTCCGTACCTTGCCATCGTGCCCTGCATCACCTTTCTTTGGTTTATGTCGCCATCATTTTGATTTAATCATTGAACTGGTGTGCAAAAGTTCTTCATAAGCTAGTTTTATTTAAAATTATCCATGATAATAACAAGATTGTTCTGACATCATGTTCCTATAATGAACCTTTGAACAGAATCAAGGCCTAAGCTTTCATTTCCTTCACTTTAGTGCATCTCATTCCTCTGTGAACTAGCATTTAAAACTTCCAGGTACGTTCATTGCCTGCATCTTTAGTAATCAGAACGTATTTATCGAAATCATAATATTTTGGTAAGCACATTAATGAATCATTTTAATCAGTGCTTCAGCACATAATTAGTGACCCCGTCAGTTATTAGTTACAGAGCATTGCCTTCCAGTTACCCGCGCGGCTTCATGCAAGGTCCCTCGGTCGGCTTGGCAGGTGTACGCCTATTCAGAGATCGTAATAGTTGCTAAGGGGTGCACTAACAGATAATAAGTGGCAACACAGTTTTATATGCATCTCATTCCCTGTTTTTAATTAAAATGAATTGCAAGCGGGCCCAATTAACTTTTCAGTGAATTTTTATCAGTACAGGGGTGCATGTACTGAGCTTTGGCTTATAGTTCGAAATGTTTTATGTTTTGTTTTAGAAAAATGTTTAGTGAACTGCCCTCAGGTGGGCAGGGAGGCCGGAGGTGATAAATGAGACAGGACCGTTCATGTGGTTGACGGTGTGGGAGAGCTAAGATGCTATCTTGACATATTGTGATGTATTTTGGAGTGTCTACTGTATATTTAAACTAAATTATGTATTTTAATGTTACCACTGTATTTCTGAACTGAGTTGTGTAAGTTGGTGTTGTCCTTGGGATGCTAGAGCCTTTTTGTATGGTTTGAGTGATTATGATGGTGAATGCCCCTTTATAGGGTAACCTTTGGTTTATAGGAAGTTCTCATGCATAACAGAAGCCTTGTCCTTCCACTACAAAAATATATCTAATCTGCGACGGAAAATTCGACGGAAAAAGGTCAAATTTCCGACGGAAAATTGTGTTTCCGACGGAAACACCGACGCAGAAAGGGTCGTCGGGATTTAGCTCGTCGCAGTTTTTATTCCGACGGACTCCGACGGAATCCGACGGAATTTCCGACGGAAAAAACCCGTCGGAAATTCCGTCGGATACTGTCAAGCAGAAACTGCAGAAAACAGTGGCAGGAATTTCCGACGGAATTTCCGACGGAATATTCTTTTTAAATAATCCGAATTTTTTTGAAATTATCCGAAATTTCGACGGAATTTCCGACGGAATATTCCGTCGGAAATTCCGTCGGAATTTCGGATAATTTCAAAAAAAAAATTTTGTTTTCCGAAAAGTTTGTTTCTAAATTTCAAAAGTTCTCAAAATAAAAAACAATTAATAATAAGTTTCAAATCTGCCAATAAAATGTGCTTAATTAAATATTAAGTACAACATAAATTAAATATTAAGTACAACATATATAAATATCAAGATATATAAATATTAAGTACAACATATAAGTACAACATATATAAATATTAAGTACAACATATATAAGTACAACATATACGTTGTTTTAGATGTACACGCAGATTACATAAATTACACGAATATCATATCAGCTAATCAGAGTCAGATAAATTTGTGGGATCATCATCATTGTCATTTTGAGAGTCCTCTTCATCATCATCAGCGTTCAAGTCGATGTGGCTGGAAGAACCTGCACTTTGACCTTTGAAAAATCTGAAAACTTTTTTCAGCATGCGCTTTGTCTTCCCTTGTTTCTTGGTTAGTTGAGTTATAGCCTCTGCTTGCTTCGCTATGCTCTCACTGAGGAGTTGCGCTTGCTCTCTTGGATCAAAATGCTCTGCTGATGAGTGACGTGCAGCTGCGATGGTAGCTGATTTCTTCAACTTCATCCCCTCCGTACCAAAACCGTATACACGGCCTTTCTTGTCCAAATTTTCTTTAATCCAAAACTCTTCTTGGGTCATAGGTGACAGTTGGGAGCTCCCTTGAGTTGCAGCTTGAGAGTACTCCTGCCATTTGTTGTGATAGTCTTCCTGAAAATTTTCACAAATGAATAAGTGTCATACTAAACCTACAATTGTAACATATGTTTCATCTCTGAATAAAATGTGCCAAATTGAACTTACAAATTTTTTTGCAGATTTTTTATCCACAAACGTTTTGTCTTTCACCTTGCAGTGGGTGTCCTTAAACAATTCCTCACATGTGGGTTCCCTACCTAATGTTTTGGCCTAAAGAGAAAAAAAAAAGTAACCAGCTATTAAATATAAAACAAGGACGAGAACCCTAACTCATACCATACATTATATATAAGAAATACGCTTTTTAATAAACAAACAATCCTTACCAGTTATAATAAGAAATACGCTTTTTAATAAACAAACAATCCTTACCAGGCGTCTTTTCCTTTCACTAATCGGAATTGAGCCACATGTATGTAACGAAGGACCAAAACCTTCAGCATCACTCAATCGATTCTTTTTATTTTGTTGGCTCAATTTCTTGAACTTGTCATCCTCAGTCCAATGTAAAAGCATCTCATTCCAAACACTAGGTGGTAACCACTTCGGCTTTTTGTTGTACTTTCTGGCATATCCAAGAATGTCCCTAAGTCGAGCTGCCCCTCTGTACTCAAAGTTACGCCGTATCTGAGTTTCATTGTCTGGATGCCAGTAGTAGTGTTTCTGTGTCAAAGTTGAAGTATATTAGTAATTGAACATCTCAAACAATCAAATGCCAACTTTGAAATTCGTTGTACAGAAAATTAACCTTGAATTCATTGAACCATATATCTCTATGAGATTGTGGAACTTCTCCCCATGTGGTCCAAGCATGTGGGTACTTACCTGCAAAGCTTTCCACAATTTTCTGAATTACACCCTGATATGGAACAAAACTAAGAACAAAAAAAGAATTTGTTAAAAGTAATTACTGTAGGCAATAAAAAAAATATGATTAGTGAAGAAGTTATAAAATTTGTAATGAACTAACGTGTCACCATCGGGTTGTAAATATATCTTATTAATGGTGCTTGCAGTTTCACTATCAGGTGCAGGACTGTGTCTATCTCTTCCTACCCCTTCATTTTGGACTGCTTCGTTGTGCACTGAGTGGCTTGGCATTCTAGGTTGCCCCATCATCTGATTACCGTTGAAATGTGGACTAACAGTGCCAAACTGTTGATAAAGTAATGGAGTAGCTGAAGTACCACCCATGTATGGAATATTGGGTTGGATTGGTGTCTGCGTACCCGCACCGAAAAAAGGTGGTTGCATATGGAGTTGCTCATTCATACTACCGTAATTATTTCCGAATGGTTGAGTTGGATCAAGAAAACCTCCAAACATTCCACTGAAAGTGTTTGTTTCATAGTTTTGAGCAGGATCATACTGTGGAGTCGGTTGTGGTGCTCCTCTACCCGCATCATTCCTGACCGTTCGACCACGACCACGTCCACCATTGAGTCCAGACATCTAACAAATAAGAACAAAAAAAATACAACCGCACCAATATTTATAGTATTGTCAGTGAAAAAATTACATGACATATATGCAATTGTTTTCCTGGGTTTGCAATTAAGAAAAACTCCATACACAGACATAAATATTCATACATCGAAAATATTAAATCAATCATTGTGGGACACATCGTCATCGTCATCATCATCACTTTGCAATGCCATATTTTCATCATCATAATCATCATCAGTGTCTTCAGGTTCATCCTCCCATTCACCTTCTTCATCCTCGTCATCACCATTCCCATCATGATCATCACCCCAATAAGGTCCATCAACATCATCAACTTGGGCAGTTTCATCAACTAATGTTGTCGCTATTGCATTATCCACATTCATGGTTGTCATTCCAAGCTGCTGATAGGCAAGTTCTAGATTATTCTTATCTTTAGGAGCACCGCGAGGTCTGTTTGGTATAGCTACCCACCAATTCGCTTTTCCTGATATCCCCTCGGGGTACTTAACATATACCACTTGGGTTGCAGTATCAGCAAATATGAATGGGTCGAACTTTCTGTACCGTCTAGTATGATTAACCTCGGGATATGGGGTAATTTTAGGATAACGTAGCCCTCGACGAACATCCGGGTCAAACCACTCACAATTAAAAAGTACACATTTTTTAATTGGCTCACCCGTAAATTCAACAACAATAATTTCGTGAAGTACGCCATAATAATCCCCTGTTACTTCATCACCTTCGCCAACTCCTTTGACACACACGCCACAATTATATGTTGCTTTACCTTCATTTCTAGCCTTGGTATGAAACCGATAATCATTAACTTTATATCCAGAAAAACATTCCACTACCATAATCGGTCCATGAGACAAGTTTACCAGAAAATCATGCCTCTCATCATTAAACACCCGATAAGAATTGACCTATGAAAAAAACAAAAGTAATCCTCTTTAGAGTTAGAAAAATATTTTACAGGAGTTGAAGATTATTTAAGAAAAATTACTTACATTATACTCAAACCATTGTGCAAAATTTGCCTCAATAAACAAGTCAACTTCTACATCACTCGCGTTTGGATTATGGCCGCGAAATTGATGTCTGAACCAACTGTAATGTTTAACGAATGAAATTAAATAATTATTACTGAACAATTAGTAAGTATTCAAATGAAACTTTCAGTAATTGATATACTTACTCCAAATATGATTGCACTTCATCACAATTCAGTAAAATGTGAAGACGTGCGACACGATACTCAGGTTCAGTAAGATATCTTCTTCCTCGTTTTCCAAACGGAGTACCCTTACGGTTGAACACTGACAGAGTTCGCATTTGTCGTTCCGGTTGTTGCAGATCCTCATTACGCCCGATACTCGGGCAATGCAAGTTTGATTCAAAATAATACTCAGCGAAATGTTTGATCTCAAATGCTAAGTGCGTTAACCATAGATGCCTCCACACGAGCTTTATTCTTTGCCGTAGGCTTCATCCAGCCAAAGTACCTCTCAAAAGGATACATCCATCGATATTGAACAGGACCACCTAACAAAGCTTCTTCGGCTAAATGAATGGGCAAATGTTCCATGACATTCCAAAATCCAGGCGGAAAAATTATCTCCAACTTACAAAGAATTATAGCAATGTTCTTGTTCATCTCTTCCAACATGCTCACGTGTAACTCACTGGAGCATAAGTTTCTGAAAAACTCACTCAATTCGACCAAGGGTCCCAACACATCTTCCGGAAGAGCAGCAAAAGCTACTGGAAGAAGATTCTCCAGGAACACATGATGATCATGACTTTTCATATTTTGCAACTTTGTATTAGATGGATCCACCCAATTTCCCACATTAGAACAATAACCATCAGGCACATGAACCTCTCGCAACCATTGACAGACAGCCCTTTTTTGAGGTAATGACAGTGCAAACTTGGCTTTTGGCTTACACAATCTATCAGTTGACCCTCTTGTAACCAAGTTCAACTCTTGCCTACTACACAGAATGGACATATCCATTCTTGCTTTGATATCGTCCTTTGTTCTTCCGGGCACATCCATCACTGTGTTTATAATATTTTCACTGAAATTTTTCTCTATATGCATAACATCAAGGTTATGCCTCAGAAGTTGATGCTTCCAATACGGCAACCCCCAAAAGATACTTTGTTTTGTCCAATTATGTTCATTTTCCTCAAATCCCGGAATTTGAAAATGGATATTTTCAGTCACTTTAGGCAATGTCGACACTATTTCAGACAATATTTCACCAGAAATCCTTTGGGGAGGGCCAATGTGTACGGTCTTTCCTTTACGGAAGGCAACTTTATTAGCTCTAAAGCAATGATTTCGAGGCAAGAACCGACGATGGCAATCAAACCAAGAGGGCTTTCGGCCATGCTGTAACTGGAATGCACAATTTTGGTTCATACAAACCGGACATGCTAACAACCCATGAGTACTCCAACCGGATAACATACCATATGCGGGGAAATCATTAATTGTCCACATCAACGCGGCATGCAATCTAAAAGTTTCCCCGCATGAAACATCAAATGTATCAACCCCAACATCCCACAGCATTTTCAACTCATCAATTAAGGGTTGCAAGTACACATCAATCCTATTCTTCGGATTTGTTGGGCCCGGAATAAGACAACTTAAAAACATGTACGGGGTTGTCATACACATATCTGGAGGCAAGTTGTAAGGTGTAACTACAATTGGCCACACAGAATATGCTCTCCCAGATATAGAAAATGGTGTGAAACCATCAGCACAAAGACCTAACCTTATATTTCGAGGCTCTGCTGCGAAATTCGAATACTTTTGATCAAAATGCTTCCAAGCTAATGCATCCGACGGATGTCGGAGAACACCTGATTCTTGGCGGTGCTCATGATGCCATCTCATATGGACGGCAGTCCTTTTCGACGCATAAAGTCGTTGCAATCTTGGGATTAAAGGCAGGTAGTGCATTTTTGCATATGAAACAACTTTATTACCTCGTTGGTTGGATTTCTTTGGTAAATATCTTGCATGTCCACAAAATTTACATGCGGACATCCCCTCATCCTGTTTATAATAAAGCATGCAACCGTTCGGACAACAATCAATTTCCTGAACATCCATACCTAAATCTCTCACTTTTCTGAGTTGCTGATGATAATTTTTTGGAATGCCACTTTCAGAAGGGCATATGTCTTTCATCAGGTCAACAACTTCATTGAAACAACGTTGAGACATGTTGTTCCCCGATTTAATACTAAGCAGTCTCACAGATGTTTCAAGTTCAGTTATGTTGCACCCTTCATATAACGGTTTTTGGGCAGACTCAAGCATAGTATAAAATGCCTCAGGATTTGCGTCCTGATGGCTACTCATGTTTATTTCATTAACTTGGAAGGCAGCATGAAGCATGTTCTCCATATGATTATGATCGGTGTGATCGTAATCAAAATTCATAGAATGTGAAGTACTTGCACCCCCTGCTTCCGAATTATCTTCTTCCCCATGACTTGTCCAGTACCAATAATTCTTCACAAACCCCTTTCTATACAAATGAGACTTTACAACATCAGGTGTAAAATATTGCATATTTTTGCACTTCGCACATGGACATCTATAAACTCCATTAACTCTATACTCCTCTTGATTTCGTGCAAATTCATCAAACATATTAATTCCCATCAACCACTCATCTCTAAGTCCATGTCCATTAGGATTTCTTCTTCTGTACATCCATTGACGATGCAACGGTCCATCCATATCTTCCTAATATAATTGCCTTAACTGTTATGTAAACTACAACCAATTATAATAAACATTTTTTAGAAATCTATTTAACCAGCTCAACATATATATATATATATATATATATATATATATATATATTACATAAATATATATTTTATAATATGTTATAATATATACTTAACATTGTTATACTATTTTACTCTATTTGTTCAAATAAATACACTTGATAAACAAACTTAAATTTGAATGTAATTCACATCCATATTTTACGACACAAATAAAGTACATAGAACACATTATAAAAAATTAAATCAAACCTCAAAAAACATTCATGGCTTACATATTTAACATTTTATAATGAACAAACTTGTTGCACTTAAATTATTCACTTTAATAAAACATAATATACATGCTTAACATATTTAACATTTTCAAATAACCAAATAATTATTACAGATCTACATACTTAACATGTTTTACTCCACTTATTGTAATATACATATTTAATAAATTAAATAAAAAATAAATTATTCAAACTAAACAAATTACAAAAAATTAAATCATACCTCAAAAAACATTCATGCCTAACATATTTAACATTTTATAATAAACAAACAATTATTGCAGATCTACATACTTAACACGTTTTAGTTCACTTATTCTAATATACATATTTAATAAATTAATTAAAAAACTAACGTTATTCAAATTTATATTCAACGGATAAAATAAATTATTCAAACTAAACAAATTATAAAAAATTAAATCATACCTCAACAAACATTCATGCCTAACATATTTAACATTTTATAATAAACAAACTTGTTTCATTTAAATTATTCACTTTAAGAAAACATAATATACATGCTTAACATACTTAACATTTTCAAATAACCAAATAATTATTGCAAATCTACATACTCAACACGTTTTACTTCACTTATTCTAAAAAACTAACGTTATATAAATTTATATTCAACGAAAAAAATAAATTATTCAAACTAAACATTCATGCCTAACATATTTAACATTTGATAATAAACAAACTTGTTTTATTTAAATTGTTCACTTTAATCAAACATAATATACATGCTTAACATATTTAACATTTTCAAATAACCAAATAATTATTACAGATCTACATACTGAACACGTTTTACTTCACTTATTCTAAAAAACTAACGTTATATAAATTTATATTCAATGAGAAAAATAAATTATTCAAACTAAACAAATTATAAAAAATTAAATCATACCTCCAAAAACATTCATGCCTAACATATTTAATATTTGATTATAAACAAACTTGTTTCATTTAAATTATTCATTTTAATAAAACATAATATATATGCTTAACATATTTAACATTTTCAAATAACCAAATAATTATTACAGATCTACATACTTAACATGCTTTACTCCACTTATTCTAACATACATATTTAATAAATTAAATAAAAAAGTAACGTTATTCAAATTTATATTCAACGGAAAAAATAATTATTCAAACAAAACAAACATGTTTCTGCTAATTTTCATATACCCGAAAAATGAACATCACATATCAAATTAACACAACTTGAAAGCGGAACAATTCTACTAACCTTCGCACACCCGAAAAATCAATCTGATTACAGACGGTGACGACACTAGCGGTGGCACTGGCGGCGACAAAACGTGAAAAACAAAGACCGTAAAAATTATCAATTAACTTAACAATTTCAATTTCAAACAATAAATTAAGCAAAAATATCACTTACCGTTAAATTTTTCGATGATCAAAACCTTGAAATCTCACTTTCTCTCTCTTCCTCCTTCTCCCTCTCTCCTTTTTCGAACACTTTCTCTCTCTATTTCTCCAAAAACCGCTCGAAATCTCACCCCTCCCCCCCAATTTAAAGCCGGGCAAACGGGGTCGAGATCCGTGCGGAATTCCGACGGAATTACCGACGGATTCCGACGGATTCCGACGGAATTCCGTCGGAAATTCCGACGGAACTCCGCCCCGACGGAATTCCCGTCGGAATTTCGAATTTCCGACGGAACTCCGTCGGAAATTCCGTCGGAATTCTGGAATTCCGTCGGAATTTCCGTCGGAATTTCCGACGGAATATTCTTCCGTCGGAAAATCCGTCGGAAATTTAATTTTCCATCGGAGTTCGTCTGAAATTCCGTCGGTTTGTCTGCAATTTTTCCGACGCTGTCTGACGCGTCGCTTTGTCCGTCGGAGTTGAACTACGTTTTTGTAGTGTTCGTGGACGGTGGTAACGCCCCGTTCATTGAGCTATTATATCTTATTGATAACCTTAAGCAGGTGAATGCAAGTAAGCAAATGCAGGCAATGAATCATGTATATTTGGGGCGTTACAGATTTGGTATCAGAGCCAGGTTGAGATTTTCTTGAGGAATGTAGAGTTAGAGTTAGAAACTATCGGGTGAGAAAGGTTGTAGTGAGGAGGCTATCGTATATTGCTAGAATGATATTAGGAGTGTAACAACGATATTAGACTGCTAGCTGCTTCCATTTGTATGCTTCCGGTTTATGGATATACATGCCTCTCATATATGTGTTTTTTTTGTTAGATGGATCCTTATGGCGTTAATATACTGCCGGGGGGATCCATGATAGCTCACATTACGTTGCTACATATTAGTATGGAAGCACATGCACAGGACCCTTACTCTGAGTTCTATAGTATTACGGTCCGTGCACAGAGACTGCTTGGGTTCTTACCCCCGGTTGGCCCGTGGGTGGAGTTTAGGTAACGTTACCACGACTTTATGATGACAGGGAACCTAGGCTTGGACGGGCCTCGGTTTCAGGCCCGGGGGCGTGGATGACTCTCACTATGGAGCTGTTGTTGAGAGAGGAGTTTGAATTGAGGGGAATTACTATGGAAACTGTTCAGCACGTCTTTCCCCTACATTAGGTCCATCCCCCACCTGTGGCCCCAGTACCAGCATAGGGGCCACCCTCCCCGCCAGCACCAGTACAGGGGCCGCCCATTCCGCCCGCAGCAGACACCCCACTGATGCCTGATAGCCCTGGGGAGGCTTACGTGGTGATAGATATCCCCGACACCCCAGAAGTAGTGCTGATTAGTTCTAGGGATGAGGACCACCAGGGAGAGGAGGACGATCCAGAGGAGGATGATCCCGAGGAGGATCAAGACAGTGATGAGATGGGGATAGAGCAGCAAGGGGAACAAGAGGCGGATGATTTGATGGTGGACTTAGAGGAGGAGCATGAGCCACAAGTTCAACAAAAGGTTGATAATGCCAAGTCAGAGGCACTTACGAGCAGCTTCGATTCAGGTGAAGACCCTGATGATGAGTCTGACCCAGATTATGATCCATCTAGGGATCATTAGGTGGTTCTAGGGGCTGTTCTAGTGGTTTTCAGTTTGAGCCCTGTATGTAGATATGGTTTGGTTGGATTGGATAATTATATTTTATGGAGCATCTGACATTATACATAGTTAGTCCAATCCCCTCCGACCGTGATGACATGGTCCGTGCCTCTTTTTGGTTATGTGACGGACCTAGTGTCTAGGGACTATTTAGTGTTTAGTGATAGGGTAGGAGTCAGAGCTAGTCTTGCTTACTCAGCTAGGTGTAATATGCTTTTGTTGTTCATGTATATAAATCAACTATGTATGTAAGTAAGCAGTTTTGAAATAAAATGATGATGCTTTGAGTTATGACATAGTCTTCAAGCCATCTCCTATGTATTTATTGGGCATGTTTATCTGATATGTCTGAAGGTTCCAGTGTTTGAATTACTTTATTAATGTATGATCAGAATGTCCTAGTCAGTGCACAACAACATGGAGGTTCATGTAGAGGACAATATGGAACAAGGCCAGGGATCGGGTGATCAAGCCTCTTGCCAGGAGCCACAACATGGTGACGCGCCACCATTGCCCTCTGTATTAGCTAGCAACTTAGGAAACCCGAGTTATTGGCCAAGCTTAGTTGCTGAATTGATGAAGCGGATTCCCCAGGTACCTGCTGAAACCCCTCCTAAAGAGGATAAATTGGCAGATAGGGTAGCTCGGTGCAACCCTAAAGTTTATAATGGATCGTATGATCTAGTAGTACTAGAGGAATGGATAGGGGGAATGGAGAAAGTTTTCACAGTAGTTGAGGTACCAGAGGAAAAGAAAATGAACATTAGGACGTATTATTTGTCAGGTGAAGCTGACATTTGGTGGAATACTGTGAAGGATAAGCTCCTAGGGCCTTAATTCACCTGGAGTAAATTTTTTGCAGAGTTAAGAGCGAAATTTTACCCAGCTATGGTGCAAAGGCAAAAGGAAAAGGAATTTATGGAGTTGAAAATGAGCGGTAGCATGTCAGTGATGCAGTATGCTAGTAAGTTCACAGAACTATCAAGGTTTGTCCCTGAATTTGTGTCATCGGAAAGGTTAAAGATAAGAAGGTTTGACGAGGGTTTGGCCTTCTATATTCGAAACCAGTTAGCCGGGCAACCCATTCTGACTTACCAAGAACTGTACGAGCGAGCCGCCGAAGTAGAACGAGTGAAGACGGAGTTGAGGACACTGAATCCAATCAACCACAACAGAAAGGGGTTTGAGCGGGGGACTCCAAGTGAGAGTGTGAACCAGAATCAGCAGAATCAGAAGAAACCCACTCCTGTTCCCTCTAAGAGCCGTCTTGTAGGCTCGACAGCACCCTGTGCGAAGTGTGGAAGAACAAATCACACCACTCCTGAATGCCGAGTTGGCACCAACAAATGCACGTGGTGTAGAAGTCCTGAACACCTCATCGCTGCATGCCCCCGACGACTGAAAGCAGTAGACAAGGGCGCAGCAAAACCCTTGACTCCACCCCACCAGGGACCCCCACCTGCATGGCATGCAGTTACAGGAAGGGCATTTGTGATGAACAAAAAGGAAGCTGCTAACTCTGGTATGGTAGTCACTGGAACTCTCCTTTTAAATTCAAAGCCATTTTGTGTATTATTTGATTCAGGCACCACTCATTCTTTTATATCTACCCGATCTGCTATACAATTGAGTCTGGAGAACAAGAGGATGGAAACCAATTACAGAATTAAGCTACCCAACAATTCTGTGACTGAGTGGCCCCTCTCTTTTGAACTTGTCCCCATCATCATTGGTGAAGCTACTTTCCCGGTGGATTTGATTCAATTTGACTTGTCTGATTTTGATATCATTTTGGGGAAGAATTGTTTGCACAATTATGGAGCCAAAATTGACTGTGAAGATCTTAAGGTTATCTTGAAAGATGAACAAGGGATAAAAGTGTGTTTTTATGGGCAGAAAGAGGCAAAATCTTGTTCTTTGATTTTCGCTGTGAAAGCAAGTAAGCTGTTATGTTAGGGGTGTATTGGATATTGGTGTTATGCTATTGACACCCAAACGAAAGAAGAGAAAGCGGAGAATATACCTGTAGTTTGTGAATTTGAAGATGTTTTTCTTGAGTGGTTACCAGGACTACCCCCACAAAGGGAAATTGATTTTAGAATCGAATTAACTCCTGGGGCCCAACCTATTTCGAAAGCCCCATATCATATGGCCCCAACTGAGCTTAAGGAATTAAAGATTCAACTAGATGAACTGTCACAGAAGGGCTTTATTAGGCTAAGTGTGTCACCATGGGGTGCTCCAGTGTTGTTTGTCAAGAAAAAGGATGGAACCTTAAGACTCTGTATTGATTACAGGGAGTTGAACAAGATTACCATCAAAAACAAATATCCTCTGCCATGAATAGATAATTTGTTTGATTAACTACAAGGAGTAAGAGTATTCTCTAAGATTGATTTGAGGTCAGGGTACCATCAACTTAGGATTAAGCCTGAGGACATTCCTAAAACAGCGTTTAGAACCAGGTATGGTCAGTATGAGTTCATAGTGATGCCTTTCGGTCTCACTAATGCTCCTACAGCCTTCATGGACCTTATGAACAGGGTTTCCAGACCTTATTTAGACAAGTTTGTAGTGGTATTCATAAATGATATCCTTATCTATTCTAGGGACAAGGAGGAACATGCTGATTAATTACGGATAGTATTGCAAAATTTGAGGGAACATCAACTTTATGGCAAATTAAAGAAGTGTGAATTTTGGTTGGAGGAAGTGGTATTTTTGGGGCATGTGATTACCAAAGAGGGAATTAAATTTGACCCCCAAAAGGTGAAAGTAATCACAGAATGGCCAAGGCCTGCCAATGTCATTGAGATTAGAAGCTTTCTGGGTTTAGCAGGTTATTATCGAAGGTTCGTCAAGGACTTTTCGAAAATAGCTTCACCATTGACCAATCTGCTGAAGAAGGTGAATAAGTTTGAGTGGACTGAAAGGTGTGAGAAAGCTTTCCAAGAGCTAAGACAACGACTAACTACCGCCCCAATCCTAACATTACCAATGGAAGGAAAGGAGTATACTGTTTATAGTGACGCTTCGAAGAACGGTTTGGGATGCGTACTGATGCAGGAGGACAAAGTAGTAGCTTATACCTCTCGACAACTCAAGCCATATGAGAAAAACTACCCTACTCATGACCTGGAATTAGCAGCCGTGGTCTTTGCATTGAAAATTTAGAGACATTATTTATATGGGGTATCGTGGAAGATCTAGACTGATCATCAAAGTCTAAAGTATATCTTCACCCAGAAGGGGCTCAACTTGAGGCAACAGCGTTGGCTTGAGTTGCTTAAAGACTATGATTTACAGATTTAATATCATCCTGGTAAAGCAAATGTGGTGGCGGATGCCTTGAGTAGGAAGGTACAACATAGCTCGAACACTATGGTGATTACTCAATTGAATCTCTTAAGAGAACTTGAGGACTTTGGGATTCAATTGGCATCCCACGGGAAAGCGAATGCTCAATTATCAGCACTTATTGTACAGTCTTCCCTAGTGGAAGAAATTCGACTGAACCAAGAAAGTAATCCCGAACTCCAAAGAATAAAGCAAAATTTAGAGAAATGGAAGTCTCCGGGATTTGTAGTACACGAGGATGGGACTCTGCAATTCCAGAATCGCTTATGTGTGCCCAAATATGGGGAGTTAAGAAAGCAGATCCTGGAAGAGGCTCACAATACTCGTTATTCAGTGCATCCAAAAAGCACCAAGACGTACAGAGATCTGAGACAATATTTTTGGTGGAATAATATGAAGAAGGACGTTGCAGAATATATGGATAAGTGTCTAATTTGTCAGAAAGTTAAAGCAGAGCATCAGCATCCTGTGGGTGAACTACGACCTGTAGAAATTCCCACTTGGAAGTGGGATTCAATCTCGATGGACTTTGTTATGGGTTTACCCCTTTCTGCCTCAAAAAAGAATGCTACCTGGGCCATAGTTGATCGACTTACAAAGTCGGCTCATTTCCTACCAATTAAGGTTATTTGGGGAGTTGAAAGACTAGCACAACTATATGTTGAGGAGATAGTCCGTCTGCACGGGATTCTGTTAGGCATAGTCTCAGATAGGGATCAAAGATTCCAAGCACGTTTCTGACAAGCGCTTTAAAAGGCCTTTGGAACCAAACTAAACTTCAGTAGCTCCTATCACCCAGATACAGATGGACAAACTGGAAGGGTGAATCAAATTTTGGAGGACATGCTGAGAGCTTGTGTATTGGAGTTTTAATAGAAATGGGAAGATGATTTTCCTTTGGTGGAATTCTCCTATAACAACAGCTATCAATCCACCATCAAAATGGCCCCATTCGAGGCTCTGTGCGGAAGAAAATGTAGAATCCCATTGTGCTGGAGTGATTTGGATGAGACACTAATTATAGGTCCTGAAATGATTCAAGAGACCACTGAGATAATAAGAAAGATTCAAAAGCATATCAGGGTTGCCCAAAGTCGACAGAAAAGTTATGCAGACAAAAGAAAAAAGCCTCTAGAGTTTCAAGTAGGTGATAAAGTTTTTCTGAAGGTTTCACCAACTAGAGGTGTCAAGAGGTTCGGAGTACGGGGTAAATTGAGTCCAAGGTATATTGGACCTTATGAAATCATTGAAAGGCTGAATCCTGTCGCTTATCGTCTAGAGTTGCCTGTCGAACTTGAGCACGTGCATAACGTGTTTCATATCTCTCAGCTTCGAAAATACATTCCAGATCCAGACCATACTATTGTATCTGAACCTATCGAAATTACTGAAGATCTAGTATATGAGGAGCGTCCTGTCCAAATACTAGATCGCAGGATCAAGCAGCTACGTAACAAACAGATACCATTGGTCAAAGTACTCTGGACAGACCATACCTCCCAAGAAGCTACTTGGGAGACCGAGGAGGCAATGCAAGCCAAATACTCACATTTATTCGAGGTAACCATGTTTGTTATGGTTAAGTTCATCAGTTTCGAGGATGAAACTTTTTAAGGGGGGAAGACTGTAATAGTCCAACCCTAAATTATATTTATTCATTTTATTAATCTATGTGATTAATTTCATCGCATTTAAATCATCATTTTCTTTATTATTTCAAGTGGGAAAACCTAATGGGCCCTTACCTTGCAATTCGGGTTTTTATTTTTGTGAAATCATCAATATTAGGCCTTGGTGGGCCTTGATATTTATGAATTAAGCGATTTAATTATTTTTATGCCAATCACAAACATTTTAGGGAAAAAAAAAATTTTGCAAACGCGCTCGGTTTTAGTTCTTTTGCTAAACCCGAGCCCGTTTAAGGCCAATTTCGACCCAACAAGACTCGACCCTCATTTATTTAGCTAAACTCTCTTAATTAAGCCTTAATTAAGCTTAGTAAAATTGACTTTTCTACTTTTATTTTCAACCAATTAAAAGCCTCGTATAAATTGCAAAAATTTACATTTAACTTCATTTTACACCAAGTAATTTCAAGACACTTTCTCTCTCCTATTTGTCTGCTCCTTCTCTGTTATACACAGCTAGCAGCATTCACAGCAGCACCCTCACCATTTCAGCCACCAAACAACCACTAAACAACCACCACTCACCACCCCAACCATCCCTCTCCCTCCTTCAAGCACTAAGCATCATTTCTACTTCTCTTTAAGCTCAAAGTGAGTATTCTTTTCACCTCCTATGCTGAAATTGTTTTTGATTCTTGATCTTGTTGGTTTTTGTTTATTATTTTGGTTGTTTTAGTTATGGATTATGCTATTCTTATGGTATTAAGAATCATCTAGTTGATCGATTATGTTGGAGTTGAAATTGGATGAGGTCAGGGTTAGGGTTTCACCTTAGTGATGCATGCTTCTTGTTCAGGTTTTGTTTAGTGATTGATCTATCCTTGTTTTTGCTTATCTTTTAATATATTGAAGTTTGTTATGTTGTTTATTGTGTTTTGAAAGGTTGGGAGTGAGTTCAAAGTGACCCAAAGTTAGGGTTTTGTCCAAAATGCAAGATTTGGATCAACTAATTGTAAATTTGAGGTGTGTGTATATATGTGACTAGAAAAGGAGTTTTATTTGATATGAATATGAAGAGGAATCCAGTATGGTGTTTTTGTATGATGTTGGGATGTGCCAAAGTGTGTTTACATGCTATTAGGGAAGAGTTTAAGTTGAGGATTGGTGTGAAAAGTGAGAGAACCCACTCAATCAGTGAGGCTGGAATTTCCAAAAAAATAGGACAGCATTTGAAATGAAACTGGTAATGATCGGCCCAACCAAAAATTCTGATTTTTGGTGGGTAGATAGGTCAGTGTGTTAGCTTCAAAATGGGTTTTGAATCGCATTAATCCTAGGTCTGTGCAAAACGTTATGGTCATTTTACCGAGTCTGTGCAGGGTGGGCTTAAAACTGACATATTGATGTTCTAGCCCCATTTTAGGAGCCCTATCAAGGGAATCATGTTTCATATCCTTAATAAAAGTTGTAGAAGACTTCCTAAGCTATTTATATTGGGGTCTTATAGCTCATTTTGAGGTCAGGAGTTTAAGTTGTGGATTATTCTTTCCGTACCCTCTTTGCAAGCCCTTATGCTCTAAACTTGCTACCGTGCCTTACATCACATTTCTTTGGTTTATGTCACCATCATTTTGGTTTAATCATTGAACTGGTGTGTAAAAGTTCTTCATAAACCAGTTTTATTTAAAATTATCCATAATAAGAATAAGATTGTTCTGACCTCATGTTCCTATAATGAACCTTTGAACAGAATCAAGGCCTAAGCTTTCATTTCCTTCACTTTAGTGCATCTCATTCCTCTGTGAACTAGCATTTAAAACTTCCAGCTATGTTCATTGCCTGTATCTTTAGTAATCAGCACGTATTTATCAAAATCATAATATCTTGGTAAGCACATCAATGAATCATTTTGATCAGTGCTTCATCACATAATTAGTGACCCCGTCAGTTATCAATTACAGAGCATTGCCCTCCAGTTACCCGCGCGGCTTCAGGCCAGGTCCCTCGGTCGGCTTGGCAGGTGTACACCTATTCATAGATCGTAACAGTTACTAAGGGGTGCACTAACAGATAATAAGTGGCAATACAGTTTTGTATGCATCTCATTTCCCTGTTTTTAATTAAAATGAATTGCAAGCAGGCCCAAATAACTTTTTAGTGAATTTTTATCAGCACAGGGGTGCATCTACTAAGCTTTGGCTTATAGTTCGAAATGTTTTATGTTTTGTTTTAGAAAAATGTTCAGTAAACTGCCCTCAGGCGGGCAGGGAGGCCGTAGGTGATAAATGAGACAGGACCGTTCATGTGGTTGACGGTGTGGGAGAGCTAAGATGCTATCTTGGCATATTGTGATGTATTTTGGAGTGGCTACTGTATATTTAAACTGAATTATATATTTTGATGTTACCATTGTATTTCTGAACTGAGTTGTGTAAGTTGGTGTTATCCTTGGGATGTTAGAGCCTTTTTGTATATAACTTAATGGTTTGAGTGATTATGATGGTGAATGCCCCTTTGTAGGGTAACCTTTAGTTTATGGCAAGTTTTCATGCATAACAGAAGCCTTGTCCTTTGTGGACGGCGGTAATGCGCTGTTCATTGAGTTATTATATCTTATTGATAACCTTAAGCAGGTGAATGCAAGTAAGCAAATGCAGGCAATAAATCATGTATATTTGGGGCGTTATAGATTTGGTGTCAGAGCTAGGTTGAGATTTTCTTGAGGAATGTCGAGTTAGAGTTAGAAACTATCGGGTGAGAATGGTTGTAGTGAGGGGGCTATCGTATATTGCTAGAATGATATTAGGAGTGTGACAACGATATTAGACTGCTAGTTGCTTCCATTTGTATGCTTCCTGTTTATGGATTTGTATGCCTCCCATATATGTGTTTTCTTTGTTAGATAGATCCTTATGGCGTTAATATGCTGCCGGGGGGATCTATGATAGCTCACATTGCGTTGCTACATATAAGTATGGAAGCACATGCACAGGACCCTTACTCAGAGTTCCACAGTATTATGGTCCGTGCATAGAGACTGCTTGGGTCTTTAACCCCGGTTGGCCCGTGGGTGGAGTTTAGGCAATGTTACCACGACTTTATGATAACAGGGAACCCAGGCTTGGACGAGCCTCAGTTTCAGGCCCAGGGGACGTGAACGACTCTCACTATGTTGTTGAGAGAGGAGTTTGAATTGAGGGGAATTACTATAGAAACTGTTCAGCACATCTTTCCCCTACATTAGGTCCATCCCCCACCTGTAGCCCCAGTATCAGCACAGGGGCCACCCTCCCCGCTAGCACCAGCACAGGGGTCGCCCATTCTGCCTGCAGCAGACACCCCACTGATGCCTGATAGCCCTGGGGAGGCTTACGTGGTGATAGACATCCCCGGCACCCCAGAAGTAGTGGTGATTAGTTCTAAGGATGAGGACCACCAGGGAGAGGAGGACGACCCAGAGGAGGATCAAGACGGAGATGAGATGGGGATAGAGCAGCAAGGGGAACAAGAGGCGGATGATTTGATGGTGGACTTAGAGGAGGAGCATGAGCCACAAGTTCAACAGGAGGTTGATAATGCCGAGTCAGAGGCACCTACGAGCAGCTTCAATTCAGGTGAAAAACCTGATGATGAGTTCGACCCAGATTACGATCCATCTAGGGATCATTAGGTGGTTCTAGGGGCTGGTCTAGTGGTTTTCATTTTGAGCCCTGTATGTAGATATGGTTTGATTGGATTGGATAATTATATTTTGTGGAGCATCTGACATTGTATATAGTTAGTCCAATCCTCTCCGACCGTGATGACATGGTCCGTGCCTTTTTTTGGTTATGTGCCGGACCGAGTGTCGAAGGGCTATTTAGTGTTTAGTGATAGGGTAGGAGTGATAGCTAGTCATGCTTACTCAGCTAGGTATAATATGCTTTTGTTGTTCATGTATATAAATTAACTATGTATGTAAGTAAGTAGTTTTGAAATGAAATGATGATGCTTTGAGTTATGACGTAATCTTCAAGCCATCTCCTATGTATTTATTGGGCATGTTTATCTGATATGTCTGGAGGTTCCAGTGTTTGAATTGCTTTATTTAATGTATGATCAAAATGTCCCAGTTAGTGCACAACAACATGGATGTTCATATAGAGGACAATATGGAACAAGGCCAGGGATTGGGTGATCAAGCCGCTTGCCAAGAGCCACAACATGGGGACACACCACCATTGTCCTCTGTATTCGCTAGCAACTTAGGAAACCCGAGTTATTAGCCAACCTTAGTTACTGAATTGATGAAGCGGATTACCCAGATACCTGCTGAAACCCCTCCCAAAGAGGATAAATTGGCAGATAGGGTAGCATGGTGCAACCCTAAAGTTTATAATGGATCGTATGATCCAATAGTATTAGAGGAATGGATAAGGGGAATGGAGAAAGTTTTCACAGTAGTTGAGGCACCAGAGGGAAAAAAAATGAATATTGGGACGTATTATTTGTCACGTGAAGCTGACATTCGGTGGAATATTGTGAAGGATAAGCTCCTAGGGCCTGAATTCACCTGGAGTAAATTTTTAGTAGAGTTGAAGGCGAAATTTTACCCAGCTGTGGTGCAAAGGCAAAAGGGAAAGGAATTTATGGAGTTGAAAATGAGCGGTAGTATGTCAGTGATGCAGTATGCTAGTAAGTTCACAGAACTACCAAGGTTTGTCCCTGAATTTGTGTCATCTGAAAGGTTAAAGATGACGAGGTTTGAAGGGGTTTAGCCTTCTACATTCGAAACCAGTTAGCCGGGCAACCCATTCTGACTTACCAAGAACTGTACGAGTGAGCCGCTGAAGTGGAACGAGTGAAGACGGAGTTGAGGACACTGAATCCAATCAACCACAAGAGAAAGGGGTTTGAGCTAGGGACTCCAAGTGAGAGTGTGAACCAGAATCAGCAGAATCAGAAGAAACCTACTCCTGTTCCCTCTAAGAGCTATCTTACAGGCTCGACAGCACCCTGTGCGAAGTGTGGAAGAACAAATCACACCACTCCTGAATGCCGAGTTGGCACCAACAAATGCATGTGGTGTGGAAGTCCTGAACACCTCATCGCTGCATGCCCCCGACGACTGAAAGCAGTAGACAAGGGCGCAGCAAAACCCTTGGTTCCACCCTACCAGGGACCCCCACCTGCAAGGCCTGCAGTTGCAGGAAGGGCATTTGTGATGAATAAAAAGGGAGCTGCTACCTCTGGTACGGTAGTCACCAGAACTTTCTTTTTAAATTCAAAGCTATTTTGTGTATTATTTGATTTGGGCGCCACTCATTCTTTTATATCTACCCGATCTGCTATACAATTGAGTCTGGAGGACAGGAGGATGGAAACCAATTATAGAGTTAAGCTACCCAATAATTCTGTGATTGAGTGCCCCGTCTCTTTTGAACTTGTCCCCATCATCATTGGTGAAGCTACTTTCCCTGTGGATTTGATTCAATTTGACTTGTCTGATTTTGATATCATTTTAGGGATAAATTGGTTGCACACTTATGGAGCCAAAATTGACTGTGAAGATCTTAAGATTATGTTGAAAGATGAACAAGGGAGAAAAGTGTGTTTTTATGGGCAGAAAGAGGCAAAATCTTATTCTTTGATTTCCGCTATGAAAGCAAGTAAGCTGTTATGTCGGGGGTGTATTGGATATTGGTGTTATGCTATTGACACCCAAACGAAAGAAGAGAAAGCAGAGAATATACCTGTAGTTTGTGAATTTGAAGATGTTTTTCCTGAGGAGTTACCAGGACTACCCCCACAAAGGGAAATTGATTTTAGAATCGAATTAACTCCTGGGGCCCCACCTATTTCGAAAGCCCCATATCGTATGGCCCCAACTGAACTTAAGGAATTAAAGATTCAACTAGATGAATTGTTACAGAAGGGCTTTATTAGGCCAAGTGTGTTACCATGGGGTGCTCCAGTGTTGTTTGTCAAGAAAAAGGATGGAACCTTAAGACTTTGTATTGATTACAGGGAGTTGAACAAGATTACCATCAAAAACAAATATCCTCTACCACGAATAGATGATTTGTTTGATCAACTACAAGGAGCAGGAGTATTCTCTAAGATTGATTTGAGGTCAGGGTACCGTCAACTTAGGATTAAGCCTGAGGACATTCCTAAAACAGCGTTTAGAACCAGGTATGGTCACTATGAGTTCACAGTGATGCCTTTTGGTCTCACTAATGCTCCTGCAGCCTTCACGGACCTTATGAACAGGGTTTCCAGACCTTATTTAGACAAGTTTGTAGTGGTATTCATAGATGATATCCTTATCTATTCTAGGGACAAGGAGGAACATGCTGATCAATTGCGGATAGTATTACAAACTTTGAGGGAACATCAACTTTATGGCAAATTAAAGAAATGTGAATTTTGGTTGGAGGAAGTGGTATTTTTGGGGCATGTGATTACCAAAGAAGGAATTAAAGTTCACCCCCAAAAGGTGAAAGCAATCACAGAATGGCCAAGGCCTGCCAATGCCACTGAGATTAGAAGCTTTCTGAGTTTAGCAGGTTATTATCGAAGGTTCGTCAAGGACTTTTCGAAAATAGCTTCACCACTAACTAATCTACTGAAGAAGGTGAATAAGTTTGAGTGGACTGAAAGGTGTGAGAAAGCTTTCCAAGAGCTAAGACAGCGACTAACTACCGCCCCAATCCTAACGTTACCAATGGAAGGAAAGGAGTATACCGTTTATAGTGACGCTTCGAAGAACGGTTTAGGATGCGTACTGATGCAGGAGGACAAAGTAGTAGCTTATGCCTCTCGACAACTCAAGTCATATGAGAAAAACTACCCTACTCATGACCTGGAATTAGCAGCCGTGGTCTTTGCATTGAAAATTTGGAGACATTATTTATATGGGGTATCGTGCAAGATCTATACTGATCATCAAAGTCTAAAGTATATCTTCACCCAGAAGGAGCTCAACTTGAGGCAACGGCGTTAGCTTGAGTTGCTTAAAGACTATGATTTGCAGATTCAATATCATCCTGGTAAAGCAAATGTGGTGGCGGATGCCCTGAATAGGAAGGTACAACATAGCTCGAACACTGTGGTAATTACTCAATTGAATCTCTTAAGAGAACTTGAGGACTTTGGGATTCAATTGGTATCCCCCGGGCAAACGAATGTTCAATTATCAGCACTTATTGTGCAGTCTTCCATAATAGAAGAAATTCGACTGAACCAAGAAAGTGATCCCGAACTCCAATGAATAAAGCAAAATTAAGAGAAAGGGAAGTCTCTGGGATTTGTAGTACAGGAGGATGGGACTCTGCGGTTCCAGAATCGCCTATGTGTGCCCAAAAATGGGGAGTTAAGAAAGCAGATCCTAAAAGAGGCTCACAATATGCGTTATTCAGTGCATCCAGGAGGCACCAAGACATACAGAGATTTGAGACAATATTTTTGGTGGAATAATATGAAGAAGGACGTTGCAGAATATGTGGATAAGTGCCTAATTTGTCAGAAGGTGAAAGCAGAGCATCAACGTCCTGTGGGTGAACTACAACCCTTAGAAATTCCCACTTGGAAGTGGGATTCGGTTTCGATGGACTTTGTTATGGGTTTACCGCTTTCTGCCTCGAAAAAGAATGCTATCTGGGTCATAGTTGATCGACTCACAAAGTCGGCTCATTTCCTGCCAATTAAGGATACTTGGGGAGTTGAAAGACTAGCCCAACTATATGTTAAGGAGATAGTCCGTCTGCACGGGATTCCTTTAGACATAGTCTCAGATGGGGATCAAAGATTCCAAGCACGTTTCTGGCAAGTGCTTCAAAAGGCCTTTGGAACCAAACTAAACTTCAGTAGCTCCTATCACCTAGAAACAGATGGACAAGCTGAAAGGGTGAATCAAATTTTGGAGGACATGCTAGAGCTTGTGTATTGGAGTTCCAAGGAAAATGGGAAGATGATTTACCTTTGGTGGAATTCTCTTATAACAACAGCTATCAATCCACCATCAAAATGGCCCCATTAGAGGCTCTGTACGGAAGAAAATGTAGAACCCCATTGTGCTGGAGTGATTTGGATGAGACACTGATTATAGGTCTTGAAATGATTCAAGAGACCACTGAGACAATAAGAAAGATTCAAGAGCATATCAGGGTTGTCCAAAGTCGACAGAAAAGTTATGCAGACAAAAGAAGAAGGCCTCTAGAGTTTCAAGTAGGTGATAAACTTTTTCTGAAGGTTTTACCAACTAGAGGTGTCAAGAGATTCGAAGTACGGGGTAAATTGAGTCTAAGGTATATTGGACCTTATGAAATCATTGAAAGGTTAAATCCCGTCGCTTACTGTGTAGAGTTGCCTGTTGAACTTGAGCACGTGCATAACGTGTTTCATATCTCTCAGCTTCGAAAATACATTCCAGATCCAGACCGTACCATTGTATCTGAACCTATCGAAATTGTTGAAGATCTAGTATATGAGGAGTGTCCTGTCTAAATACTAGATCGCATGATCAAGCAGTAGCGCAACAAATAGATACCATTGGTCAAAGTACTCTGGACAAACCATACCTCCCAAGAAGCTACTTGGGAGACCGAGGAGGCAACGTAAGCCAAATACCCACATTTATTCGAGGTAACCATGTTTGTTATGGTTAAGTTCATCAGTTTCGAGGACGAAACTTTTTAAGGGGGGAAGACTGTAATAGTCCAACCCTAAATTATATTTATTCATTTTATTAATCTATGTGATTAATTTCATCGCATTTAAATCATCGTTTTCTTTGTTATTTCAAGTGGGAAAACCTAATGGGCCTTACCTTGCAATTCGGGTTTTTGTTTTGTGAAATCATCGATATTAGGCCTTGATAGGCCTTGATATTTATGAATTAAGCGATTTAATTATTTTTATGGCAATCACAAACATTTTGGGGAAAAAAAAAATTTCACAAACGCGCTCGGTTTTAGTTCTTTTGCTAAACATGAGCCCTTTTAAGGCCAATTTCGACCCAACAAGACTTGACCCTCATTTGTTTAGCTAAACTCTCTTAATTAAGCCTTAATTAAGCTTAGTAAAATTGACTTTTCTACTTTTGTTTTCAGCCAAGTAAAAGCCTCATACAAATTGCAAAAATTTACATTTAACTTCATTTTACACCAAGCAATTTCAAGACACTTTCTCTCTCCTATTTTCTCTCCTCCTTCCCTCTAAGCCATGGCCAGCAGAGAGAGCAGCAGCACCATCATCATTTCAGCCACCAAACAACCACCAAACAACCACCACTCACCACCCCAACCATCCCTCTCCCTCCTTCAAGCACCAAGCATCATTTCTACTTCTTTTTAAGCTCAAAGTGAGCATTCTTTTCACCTCCTATGCTGAATTTGTTCTTGATTCTTGATCTTGTTGGTTTTTGTTTATTATTTTGGTTGTTTTAGTGATGGATTATGCTATTCTTATGGTATTAAGAATCATCTAGTTGATGGATTATGTTGGAGTTGAAATTGGATGAGGTTAGGGTTAGGGTTTCATCTTAGTCATACAAGCTTCTTGTTCAAGTGTTGTTTAGTGATTGATCTATCCTTGTTTTTGCTTATCTCTTAATATATTAAAGTTTTTTTATGTTTTTTATGGTGTTTTGAAAAGTTGGGAGTGAGTTCAAAGTGACCCAAAGTTAGGGTTTTGTCCAAAATGCAAGATTTGGAGTAACTAATGGTAAATTTGAAGTGTGTGTGTATATGTGACTAGAAAAGGAGTTTTATTTGATACGAATATGAAGAGGAATTATGGATGGTGTTTTTGTATGAGGTTGAGATGTACCAAAGTGTGTTTACATACTCTTAAGAAAGAGTTTGAGTTGAGGATTGGTGTAAAAAAATGAAGGAACACACTAAAGCAGTGCTGCTGGAATTTTCAAAAAAATAGGACACATTTTGGAACGAATTTGGTGCAAATTGGCCTAGCCAAAAATTTTGATTTTTGGTGGGTAGATATCTCAGTGCGTTAGCTTTAAAATGGCTTTTGAATCGCATTAATTTGAGGTCTGTGGAGGAAGTTATGGCCTTTTTACTGAAGCTAGGCAGAATGGATTTTCCAGCACTGTAAACTAGCATATTGGTGTTCTAACCCCATTTTATGAAACCTATCAAGGGAATTATGTTTCATGTTCCGAATAAAAG
>JAKOGI010000247.1:497500-605000 GCA_029747015.1 Carnegiea gigantea | reverse complement strand
TTTGGACGTGGTGTAACCCTTCTTAGAGAAGAAGGTTACGTGGTTGCAAGTTGTAACAAGGTGTGTTACATTTGTAACGTGTGAAGCCCGTTAGTAAAAGTGGTTAAATCCTACACGAGGTAGGTCGTGGTTTTTCACACCTCAGTTGGGCTAGAGGTGTTTTCCACGGAAAAATTGTGTGTGCTTTATTTCCACATTTATCTTATTGATTTTCGCCTTTGAGCAAATCGAAAACATCTGGTGCAAACAAGTCAGAAGGTTATTTGTAATTCGAGAACAACCTCTGCAATCAAGAGGGTGTTTGCCAGTAAGTACGCAAAAATCGAACACCACGATTCACTCGCCCTCTTGTGGGTAAGTACTCCTAAATACAACAAGTGGTATCAGAGCGGGTTCTCTCACAAAAGGGCTAACACCTTGAGAGATTCTGAAGATGAGTACACCACAAGGAATTCTTGAAGGGCAATCCATTACTCGGCCACCCTATTTCAACGGCCAACATTATAGTTGGTGGAAGAATAGGATGGAGAACTATATTCAGGCAGAAGATTATGAGTTATGGATGCTCATCAAGAACGGGCCCCTTGTTCCCACCAAGGTGCTTGAAGATGGTAAGAAGGTTCCCAAGGAACCCATAGATTTTGATGCTGAAGACTATAAGAAAATGGAAAAGAATGCCAAGGCCAAGAAGCTATTATATTTTGGCCTAGGTCCAGATGAATATACACGTATCTCAGAGTGTGAGTCAGCCCAGCAGATATGGAATGCCCTCCAAGTAGCTCATGAAGGAACAAGTCAAGTCAAACAGTCACGTATTGAGCTACTTATGAGGCAATATGAGTTGTTTGATATGGGTGATCGTGAGAACGTGATGGATATGTACACACGCTTCACCCACATAACAAACGAGCTAAAATCCCTGGGAAAATCCTTCACCACAGAAGAGCTGGTGAGGAAGATTCTAAGGATTTTGCCTCAGTCTTGGGAAGCGAAGGTGACAGCCATCCAAGAAGCTAAAGACATGAACAAGATCACCCTCGACGAGTTGATTGGCAATCTTCAAGCCTATGAACTCAGAAAGAACTCACAACAAAAGGAGGAGCAGAAGAAGGATCGTGGGCTTGCCTTGAAAGCACAAGAGGATGATGACTCTGACCTTGAGGATGAAGAGATGGCCTTAATGACACGAAAGTTCAAGAAATTCTTCAAAAAGGTCAAAGAAAACAGCAGAAGAAAGGACTTCAGTAAATCCAGAAACACCCCCCGAGAACAGTTCACAGGGTGTTTTAAATGTGGCAAACCAGATCACCTTGTGAAAAACTGCCCTCTGCTTCGAGAAGAGCAGGAGTTCGAACAACCCAGAAAATAGGTTCGAAAACAACCTGTGAACACCTCAGGCAAAAGATTCTCGAAGGCTATGCTTGCTGCCTGGGGAGACTCTTCTGAGGATGAAGGTGAATCTGAAAGTGAAGGAGATGCTGTAGCTCTCATGGCACAAAGTGACTCAGACTCAGATGATGAATCCACAAACAGCTTGACTGATCTCAAGAACAAGGTACGTGGTCTCAATAAAGCAACTCTCGAAAAACTTTTGTATACCTTGATGGATACTTGTGCTGAATTGAAACGAGATGTCCGAGACCTAGAACTAGAAAATGAGATCCTTAAGAATAAGAAACTTGAGGCTGAAAGAGAAATTCTAGCTTCACATCAAACCATAAATGACCTTAGGGAGACCTTGATCTTGAACGAAGTAAAATATACCACCAATCAAGCCAAGGCTGAAAAGGAAACCCTTGAGCTTAAAGAAAAGGTCGAAGTTTTGCTTGCTGAAAACAAGAACCTGTCGGCTAAAGCAAAATGCACAGAACACGACCTTGCCACAAACAGGTTGTGGAACAAGTCCTCACAAGCCCTTGATTGGTTAAACACTCGCCACAGTCGAAATAAAAAGGGACTTGGATATAATCCTAAACGAACCATTTACCCAATCCATAGAAAGTATGTGGGATTACCTGAAAACATTGTTTGCTTTCATTGTGGTAAAACTGGTCACTATCAATATTTATGTCCTTCAAGAAGGTATGGCATTGAAAAGAATGAAAGGTATGTGAAACAAATCTAGATTAGGAAAGATGAGCTTTATTTGTCTAAAAGAATGTGACCCAAGTGAATCTGGGTTCCCAAAACTAACCCTTGATTTGTTTTGCAGGCTGAAGTGAGAGAGAACAACCCCACAAACAACCCAGCAAACAGGGTAAGAAACACCCTGGCAAATAGCTCAGAAAATAACCTTGAAAACAGGCAGCTGTGGTATGTTGATAGTGGGTGTTCGCGGCATATGACCGGAGAAAAATCAAACTTTCTCTCACTTACAGCTTCAACCGGTGGGAGCGTGGCTTTTGGAAACGGCAAGTCTGGGACAATTGTCGGTATAGGTAGCATTGGTAAAACTCTCTCCCACTCAATTGATAATGTGCACTTAGTTGATGGTTTAAAGCATAATTTACTAAGTGTGTCCCAACTGTGTGACAAGAACAATCTAGTGGTGTTCTCACGAACACATTGCTTGGTTGTCAATGCCAACACAGGAGACGTTGTATTGAAGGGGAAGCATCACAAAAATGTTTACAAAGTATGTATTTCCACACTTCCCCAAAACAACCTGACTTGTTTGAGCGCTTTAAATGATGATATAATGCTCTGGCACAAGAGACTAGGTCATGCAAGTCTCACTCTTTTGAACAAACTTGTTTCCAAAGACCTAGTTGTTGGACTACCTTCCATCAAATTCAATGATGACAAGGTTTGTGAAGCTTGTGCAAAAGGAAAACAAGTCAGATTGTCTTTTAAATCAAAAAGGTGTGTTAGCACTACCCGACCTCTTGAATTATTACACATTGATCTATGTGGTCCTATGAGGATAACAAGTAGAGGTGGGAAGAGGTATGTGCTTGTCATAGTGGATGATTACTCTCGATTTACTTGGACCCTGTTCTTGGCCTCCAAGGATGAAACTTTTGAGAATTTTACTGCCTTTCTCAAAAAGGTTGAAAAGGGAGTAGGACACTCATTGGTTAGCTTGAGGTCTGATCATGGTATTGAATTTGAAAATACAAGTTTTACAGAATTTTGTAATACGCATGGTGTTGATCATAACTTCTCGGCCCCAAGAACACCCCAACAGAATGCGGTGGTTGAGCGCAAAAACCGCACCCTAGAAGACATGACTAGGACAATGCTTATTGCTAGTGGTCTCCCTAGGAACTTTTGGGCAGAAGCTTTGAACACATCATGTTACATTATGAATAGATGTATGATTAGACCTATTTTGAACAAAACTCCCTACGAACTCTTCAAAGGCAGAAAGCCCAACATTATGCATTTAAGAACATTCGGTTGTAGGTGTTTTGTGCATAATAATGGGAAGGATGCTTTAGGAAAGTTTGATCCCAGGAGTGATGAGGCAATATTTCTCGGTTATTCCTCTCACAGCAAGGCATACAAAGTTTTTAACAAAAGAACCTTGTGCGTTGAGTAAAGTGTGCATGTGCTTTTTGACCAATCTAACTCGTTGAGTGAGAATAATGCACAGGAGGAAGAATTTGAATTAGGTCTTGTTCGAAAAGAAGTGTTGCTCCATGAGAGACAAGGTAAGAACACCATGGAGACAACAGGCCCAGAAGTTGTTCCTCAAAACAGCAGACAAGGTGAACACCAAACAGGGGGAAACACCGTTGAACCCTGTTCGGGACCATGTTCTTCAGGAACAGGCTTACAAACAGGTGCAAAAACAGGCTCAGGAGGTGTTCGTGAGCCTGATTCTCCAAATATTCCGGCTAGAGTAGAGCATTGTCTGTTGATCCACTTACTCCACGACCATAGAAGCACCATAGTTCACACCCCCTTGATCAAATTCTGTCTGATATTAATAGTGGAGTGCAAACTAGGTCTAAGCTTAAGAATTTTTGTGCTTTCTATGCTTTTCTCTCTAACATTGAGCCAAAGAATGTGAATGAAGCTCTTGCGGATTCAGATTGGGTCACGACAATGCAAGAAGAGCTCCATCAATTTGAAAGAAATAGACTGGAACTAGAGTTGGTAAGAACACCCAGAGATACTTATTTCCAAGACATGAACTAGGTTTGGTAAAAACAACCTCTACACCTTGTTCTCTCCCCTTGTTTGCAAATCTCATTAGCAACTGATGTGATTTATGGACAATGAGTGCATACACTCGAATTATGTGTTTTTAAAAGAGTGCAGCATAAGGGGATGTACTAAGGGTCACTGGAGCAACTCTGCCACCCCCAGTTCAAATGAGTCAAAATCAAACGGTAAAGAACAGGCAGGAATCTTGATCGAGCGGAAAGAACAGGTACGTCCCTCGGTTGTTCAATGCTTATGGGAATGTGTTCTCTTTAAACCTCCCTCCTTCCCAAGGCACACGCTTTTAATGTTCTCACTCGTTACAAATCAAGAGATCTTTAAACGTTTTTGGGGTGCCCTCTCTCTCACTTTAAATGCCCTGTTCTCAGTTCTTCTTTTCAGAAACAAACCCCGCAAACAGCCTAAAACCCTAATCTCTCTCCTCTAGAAACAATGGCTTCCAACCACACCTCCAACTCAAAAGCCCTGGTTTGTGCGTCCTCAATCCCTGCTCCCCCGCGCCCAATCCTGTACAAGCCTTTCAGATTTCTGAAAAGCTTGTCCCTAAAATCAGTAGGGATAGGGATGGACGATATTCCCTTCAACTGTGGAAGGGAATTGGTGTTTCTTGTGGGGTTAATTGCATGTCCCCTTAAAGTAGAGTCGGAGGGTGCACCATCGAGACCTCAAGACAAAATCTTGGAAACCCCTGAAGGGTTTAGTGATAATTTCGAACCTTGTTCTTTTGGACTGCTTCCTGAAACAGTGCCAGAAACAAGGAAAGACTCTTTTGACACCGTATGTGTGGAGGATTTGAATGTCGATTTACGAGGGAATTCAAATGAGACATCAGAGGAGAGTCAGGAGAAGGATTCTCTCCCTGAGGCTGAACTCACTACTCCGGTTGCTCAAACCGGAGAGAAAAGGAAAAGGGTAAAAATAGTGGCCAGGCGCAGCAGAACGCCAAGAACAAGGCCACAACCAAGGTCTCAGCCCTCTCAAACTCCCTCTTCTCCCAAATCCTCCAAGCCTTCTCGCAAATCTGCCAGAATTGCTTTTCAATCCGCTCCCCGTATCTCCAAACCCTCTGCTCCAATTATCGAGGAGATTTCCTCTTCTTCTACCGAGGAGTTCTCGAGTTCTGACTCTGAGAGCACCTCTTTCAAACAAGGGACACCGGTGTTCTCCGAGTCCTCTGAAGATCAAGCTCCTCCAAAATCCACCTCTAAACCTGCTATGAAGCCCTCTCCTGCAACCTCATCCCTCAAAAGAAAGCCCAGAATAGCTCTCCTACCAGACGCTACCACCTCTGTTCCTCCTCCCAAACACCCAAAGAAGTCCACTCTCTCTCCTATGTCTGACAAACATGCACAATTGCTTAAGCGCAATATCGTCAGGGGGAAGGTAGTGAATATACGTTTTTTTAAGGAACATGGTCTAGGGGCGTTCTTGAGCAAGTTGCGAGCCCAAGGCTGGCTCGACTTGTTTGCAAACACCCAGTTGGGGTGTTCTCTGCCTGAGTTGGCTGAGTTTTACACCAACTGCAGTGTCACCAAATGGGTGGTGACAAGTTTGGTAAATGGGCAAGGCATTAAGGTTGATGCGCCCACACTTGGAAAAATATTGGGTGTGCCCTCACAAGGCTTTGCTGTGTATGTGAGGGAAGACAAAACTGCCCTGGCAACATCCAGGCTCCTTGAGGTGTCCCAACGCCTCAGTCAGAAACAGGGCCTGAGAACACCCCTCTCGGTTAAGAAGGGTGAAATGACCTCCCTGCACCAACTACTGTTTATGTTCACCATCAAGAACATAATTCCGCGAGGTCAAGGGCGAAACTCAGCAGATGCCCTCGATCAATGTCTGGTGGACCTACTGGATCGGGAGGAACCAATCAACCTCCCTGCAATTATGATTCGCCACATAGGGCGAATTGCGAACACCACCCGGGCACATGATCTTGGCTATGGGTTTCTGCTGACAAGGGTGTTTGAGTACTTTGGGATATTGCTCACACGGAGAGTGGCGGCCCAAATCATTGATGAGATTGGGATTGACACCCTACTAGGGTGTGGCTATGAGGTTAGCGAAGGGTCAGTCTCCAAACAGGGTCGTCGACCACCTCGACCACCTGTTTCTGGGCAACCTTCCATCAAGGTTGAGGCTGTTCTTGAGGACAATGCTCGCCTCAAGGATGAGCTCTCAGCCGTCAAGGCTGCTCTTGCTGAGGAACAAGCCCTCTCCGCCAAACGCCATGAAGATTTGCTTGCCCTTCTCTCCACCCTTGCCCCCAGCATTCCTCCTCTGCAAACTAAACCACCCCCTGCTCCCTGATTGTCAATATCTATTTTTTGTTAGTTTGGCATTGTACTGTTTTTTTTGCAATGAAATATCTATTTGCAATGCTTTATATGCTTTTCTTGCAACCGTCCTGTTGTTCTTGTTTTTTTAATGATGCCAAAAGGGGGGAGAATAGTGTAACCTATTGACAAAGTGTGACGAATGAACCTGACCCTGACTAACGAATGAACCTGACCCTGACTAACTCCTTGTACCAACGTGGATCCCTATCAGCATTAAATTTTTTTTTGTCAATATGGACACTTGGTTTGTCATCATCAAAAAGAGAAAAATTGTTGAATTAGTATATTCAGTTTTGATGACAACAAACCCAAGTGTAAAATGCTCTTAAGTAATGTTGCTCCAAACAAAGTTCTCCAAACAGGCATACACTGTTATTTTCAATATGCATCTTAACTTGTTTGCTGAATGTTGAGAACAAGTCTTAAGAACAGGTCTCATACCTTGACGACTCACGCTCAAGTCAAGAACACCACCTCGATGAGTTGATTGTGTGTTAAGATCAGTTTCTGAACTCAAGCAATACAAGAACAACCTGGCAAACAGGCTAGGTGTTTCAAGGACAATCCAGCAAACAGGCCTTTCTGAACTCAAGCGATACAAGAACAACCTGGCAAACAGGTTGGTCTAGGTGGTTGGGGCAGCGTATTCATCTTGAACAAGATGACTGGATCTACAACAAGATGTCTTGGGTAATTTAGGTTTTATTTTTTAGACTCTTGTTAATATGCCAATCTTGAAAAGTCTCTAACTAACCACTCTTGAATCGGTTGCGCTATTTGCTTCAGAACACCAAGTTTGAACAACCCTGTAAACAGGGTACCTAGGGTGTTTCTGAACTGCAACGGCCAAACCCGGTTACTTTGGAAAACTTATTTTGGTTGGCCAAAAGCTCTAATATATTTTGATAAAATTCCAAGACAGCAATTTAAGCTGTAGAAAATCTTTTTGATATGAAAATCCCTTGGGAGATTTGCAAAACTGATTTTGGAAAATATTTACCAAAACCGAAAATATTTCTTTCTTATCCTTTGGGAAGTGATTAATTCAAAATTCAAAGCTGAGATTCTTTCCCATGTATCTCACGGCTATTTTTAAAGGGGAAAAGATAGACTTTTATCTTCCAAAAATCAAATCCCTACAATATTGGGAAAACTCTATCCTCATTGATCTTTTAGCCGTTGGAATTCTTTGTGCTAAGCAAAAATCTTTCTTTGCTAAACATAGCTGATTTTATCACTTCTACTTGTTTTTGACCGTTGGATTTTTTGTTTAAAATCTCAACATTTCACTCCCATTCAAGAAGAGGAGAAAAAACGAGAAACATACACAACATACGCAAAAAGGGAGAAGTGCAAAAGTGGTTTTTCTAGTGAGAAGAATTTTTCGAGCTACTCTTGAGAAAAGAAAAACCGAGACAAGTTGTGTTTAAGCTGAGCTTTCAAGATATTGGCATACTAGGACCTCATTGTACCTTACATCTGCTTAAATCAGAAGCACCCCCGTAAGGTGTTTTGTAACCCTGATCTTGGATCAGAAAAGTGAGTGAGTGGTCCTCAGTCGTGTGGACTTTGGACGTGTCCAATCTGGTGAGATTTGGACGTGGTGTAACCTTTCTTAGAAAAGAAGGTTACGTGGTTGCAAGTTGTAACAAGGTGTGTTACTTTTGTAACGTGTTCAGCCTGTTAGTGAAAGTGGTTAAATCTTACACGAGGTAGGTCGTGATTTTTCACACCTAAGTTGGGCTAGAGGTGTTTTCCACGGAAAAATTGTGTGTGTTTTATTTCCGCATTTATCTTGTTGATTTTCGCCTTTGAGCAAATCGAAAACATCTGGTGTAAACAAGTCAGAAGGTTGTTTGTAATTCGAGAACAACCTCTGCAATCAAGAGGGTATTTGTCAGTAAGTACGCGAAAATCGAACACCACAATTCACCCCGCCTCTTGTGGGTAAGTACTCCTAAATACAACATATATATATATATATATATATATATATATATATATATACATATATATATATATATATATATATATATATATATATAGAGGATAGATAAGCCGCCAAATGTCTTGATTTCAACACCGTCCCAGGGGATGATAGATTTTTTTCCTTGCCATATGCTCTATTTGACAATTAGCCTTACTAAACATTGTCTTACATTCAAGATCATGCAACCTTGATAGTTTTTGCTCGTAGATATAGTGGTCAAAGTCAGAGAATCTTAACTATAAATCAAAGAGCCTCAACTAGTTAAAGTTATGAGACCCTAACTATTACTCTTATTTATTAAGAATTATCTTATGTTAGTGCTCTTTTGGCTGCCTCTAACTAATATAAGTTTGAAGAAAAGGAAAATTTGTTTGTACAGAAGTTGTGTATAAGAGCATTGAACTCACCTATCAATAAGGACATGTCAAAGTTGTCTAACTTTGATTGTAGTGTTGACGACATGAGTAAGTTAGGAGTTATATAACACTGCTAATAGGTTGGAACATAATGACCAACCATAAATGTACAATGACCTATGATGGGCCATTTAAATCAAACACATTCATATTTGAATATTATTCAAGAAAAAGGGCAAAAAGTCATTTATGCTGAAATGAAAATTCTAGAAAAAGTCCTTAATTGCAAAACATTATGAAGTTCACGATTATCTTGAATGTTCAAATAATTAAACTTCTATTTGACATCTTGTTAACATTTGATTTCCCTAACTTCGTGCTTAAAGCTGTTTAAGGTAAAATTTGATTTGCATAAAATATAAATTTTTCTTAGGAAAATATTTTGCGAAAGGAAACATGTGATAAATCTTACAAAAAGCAAGATATTCATAAGTTTAGCAAGCTAGAGTTCTTGTCCCTAGAACAATTGAACTCAAAAGAAAACCGCATTTGGGAGGTTCCACTTTCAACTTATTCATTGCAATTCATATCCAAGTATAATAACTTCCTTGAAATGGAAATCATTAGCTTCTAATTTATGAAGGAAGCTCAAACTTGTTCATTCAAATGGGTCTCAATGGATAGCTTGGAGAATGTGGCCTCTAGGTCAAGAAACTAACATAAGAATGATATCATACTATAGATAATTTTGATTAATAATCAATGTTCTCTTTTCCCCTACCAAGGAAAATTTTAGGAGAACACCCTAATCAAGTAAAAATAAGGCAAAAGAGGGGGGAGGGAAGAACATTTCAAAGAAATTTTGTAATTCTTCTTCGGAAATCTCTACTTAAGAGCAAGGAATGATTCCATTAACCAAATCACTAGTATGTACTAAACAGTGGCAAATTACAAGGATCATTATCTGAGATAAGCATTCACTAGTGAAGCTTTTGTTGTGCTACCATAGGCATCACGGGCTATTACCAAGCTTATGAAGGGTGCTTAAAGTCCAGCAATAATGCTAGATGTACATTCCATTAACCTGCTCTAGAACTTGGTATGACTTTGTTGCGACTAAGAGGTACTTAGTTGATTTTTTCTTTCTTCACATGGAGCTCATATCCAACGTCTTCATGTTTTGTCCAGTAATTATGAATTCTGTAGGTTAAGCATGTAAGTAAGAGTTACATAAGAGTAATGTGAACATGGATGACATAGACAAAATTAATCAAAGATCTTCTTTGCCAATATGTAACGTAAGTGTCCCCTCCTAGGTAATAAAAAAAATTATATGTTATCTTATGCAGCTTTACATAGAAAAAAAACTCTAAGAACAAGCTTGTCCATTGTTTCCAAAATCAACAGGAATAGAAATCAAAATTTATGTATATCAGTTTATGTCTATGTTCATAGTCAAGTTCTGTTATAATCTCTTCCCCACAAAGTTACAATGGAGAAAGTAGCATTTTACCTTCAATTAATGCATGCTACTACAACTGTGTTGTTAGTGGTTATTTGTTAGTCCTTGTACAAAGAGATGCGACACATGTAGATAGAAAGAAATAAATAAAAAAAGACAAATAGGATAATAACAAAGTGCAAGCTCTACAAAGGTAGTCAAAATATCACTATAGCAAATGTGAGAATAGGCAACATCTAAAATTACAACACTATTAGAATGGTCACCCCTGATAATGTAAGGCAACAATTTTCATTTGTTGCTTTGAACTTGAGCTAATTATATAGAGTTTCATCATAGTGCTAAGAAAAGCGCTGCCTTAAAAATATGTATGACATGAAGCAAATCTACTGTTGTGTAATATTGCAACTTTTGGCAATAGTGAGGAAAATATCACCAGGAAAAGTAACAAAATGAAGTTTCTTCTTCTAATACAAGTTCATCATTAAGTTAAAGCCAAACCATATTAGAAAGAATAATTTGTTTTTTTTCCAACATTTCTATTATTTATACAGAGGTCACCTTTAAAGTATCATGTTTTGTTTTGTTTTTTTAAATAAATTTAAAGTAAATGTTAATGGTAAGGTGAAAAGAGGACTTACTATGTGTCACAAAGTCCATGGGAAAAGTAAGAAGAGCTGTTGGAAATTCAACTTAATAAGGAGTTCTAAGCTATTGGTCCTCCTCATGATAAGATATTGAATGGATTTAGTGTCTTTCTTGAATCATAGACTAACTGTCCCACCTTAGAAGAAGTTTGGAGAAGACTAGAAGAATTTTGTCATCGTGTTACTGCAAGTTTATTTTCTTTTTTTTTAAAGGCACACTATTGCAACTAATGATTAGTACTCATTCATTTTAAAAAGTAATGATTTTTTATGTGATTATTAATTAGTATGTTTGTGTATATTATAGAATCTTTTTGTCATACCCTTGTGAAGGTAGAAAATGGGCTCTCAATACTATTAACCATATTCGAAGCAGTTAAACACGTAGATCAAAGATATATTACTAATTGAAATATGACACTAATGACTTGAGGTTGAAGCACCATCAAGATAAGGTTTAAGTATAAAAATCAAGCAATTACTAGAAATCTAGAAATTTCATCGACATTAGGTATCTTATACTTGCTTTTTTTCCACACATATGTAGATTTTTCCTATACTTCTAGCCTATTTGTTTGGGTAGGAAATCTAATATTTTTATAACTGCTACCAACTCAGTGCAAAAATACATGGTGATTTCCATTAGTTAATATTTACCCATTTAAACTTAGCATCCTAGACTTCTATAACAACAAAAATGTTGAAAATTCTTATTCATTAAGCAGAAAATGAGTGAAAGGCCAAAAACAATCTGGCACTGAAGGAGAAGAATATTATGCATACTTCCAGTCCTAAAAGTTTTATCAAAGTTGTAGTCGAATGGGTAAGTTTTAAGTACCTTTTAATTTAGAATTTAAGGTATTACATGTGTAAGTGTTGTTATTATTGTTCTTCTTCTTCTTCTTCTTCTTCTTCTTATCATTGTTATTATAATTATTATTATTGTTATTATTATCATCACCATCATCATCATCATGATGATTATTATTATTACTGCACGATGCTTGATGAAATAGACCTTTAGAACATACATGGTATTTAAAAATTTTTAAAACATTGCCAGTACATACATATTTGATATTATAACTTTAAAAAAATAAGATGATAAGTAGCTATTGAAAAAACCAAAAAGCTATCAACTTAATCTAGTGCAACTAAGATTAATAGTGTAGAAAACAAATAATTGTAATATAGATGAAGATAAAGATCATGGTAAATGAGATGATGATAAGCTAATGAGTGAAGCAGGATGGTGAAGACTTCTCTTTCTCTTGTTGTACCTGTATACAAAATATTTTTGTTAGTAATCATTGTATTGCTAACATTGATATAAACAAAGTTTATTTGTACGTATTGTTTGTTAGTGTACTTAGAACTGGAAATTTGCAAGTGGAAAACTTCTTCCTCCCAGTCGACCGATGTAATAAGAGTGATAGGTAGTTCTATGTCTTGGTGACACGGAGGCTCAATAATAAATATCTATGGTTTGTTAGCATAATCCTCTAGAATAGCGTACATCGTAAGGTTGCCATATGGATGAGAAAAAAGTAAATGGGAGAGTGTTAGTAATAAGTAATCACACAACAAATAGTGTAGAAAGTGATGAAAGTATAGTACCAATGCTGCATATGCATCCAATTCTACCGTGGTTGCATGTAGAAGAGCTCGTGCATCATTGTAGAGAATAATACACCTTCTATAACCTGTATAATCTCTTAAGAGAACTATGAAGACGCACCTGTAATTTTAAATAAGTTAGTAAATTACAATATAAACATCCTGCATGAAATTGTATAATGAAGAGTATATGATAATAGGAAGCAAATTATGACAAACCTAGAGTTAAGTGGAGGAGTACTAGGGAGCCTAGAGTTAAGTGGTGGAATCTTACTAGGGAGAACGCTATGAAGTTAGCAGAGAAGATTTCTGAAGAAGGAGTTTGGAAGAAGGCAGAGGATGCAGATACAATGTTAGAGGCAATGGCAAAATGTATTAAAGCTCGCCTAAGGAAATCCATGATACATCTAGAGGAGGTGGCAACAAAATGAAGGGAGCGTGGTAGTGGAACGAGGAGGTAGAAGAAAGTCAAGGAGAAAAAAGAAGCATACGCTGCTTTCACGAACAGCAGAACGGATGAAGCGAAAGAGATTAGTAGAGTTAAATATAACGCAGCAAAAAAGGTAGCCAAGAAAGCTGTTGCTATAGTAAAGAGCATGGTTTATGATAGGTTATATCAAGAACTAGAGACCAAGGAAGGTAAGAAGGAAGTCTTTAAACTAGGGAGGGCTAGGGAAGGAAGAACAAGGGATCTGGTTGTCGTGAGGTGCATCAAAGATGAAAATGGTAGGGTGCTATTTGAGGATGCAGAAATCAAGTAGAGATGGTAGATGTACTTTTCTAAACTCCTAAATGGTGAAATGATGGAAGATTTTCGAAGTAGGAGAAGAAAGAGTAGTGAGAGTCAACTTAGTCCTCATTTTTGTGAACCTATTAGCAAGGATGAGATTAAAGAGTCGCTAAGAATGATGACAAATGGGAAGGTAGAGGGACCAGATCAGATACCGGTGGAATAATAGAAGTATTTGGGTGAAGAGGGATTAAAGTGGCTAGTAGGGCTTTTCAATGTTATTTTTAGGACTGCTAAGAAAGCAAGAGAATGGAGGTTTAGTACAGTCATCCTATTATACAAGAACAAAGGTGATATTCAGGATTATAATAATTATAAGGGTATAAAGTTGCTGAGTCACACTATGAAATTGTGAGAGAGGGTGATTAAGAAAAGATTACGAAAGGATATCTCAATAACAGAGAGCCAATTTGGTTTTATGCCTGGCAGGTTACCGACAGAGGCAATTTACCTCCTTAAAAGGCTCATGAGATTGTACAGAGATAGAAATGTAGATCTTCATATGATGTTCATTGACCTGAAAAAAGCATATGATAGAATTCCACATGAGGTGTTATAGAGATGCTTGAGAAAGAAAGGAGTGTCACCGGTGTATATTCGACTTATTAAGGATATATATGAGGTAGGTAAGACGAGCGTAAGGACGCCATGAGGGGTTACCAAGGACTTCTACGTTGGTATAGGCCTGCATCAGGGTTCCACTTTAACTCCTTTTCTTTTCACTATAGTTATGGATGAACTTACAAAAAGGATTCAAGATGAGCTACCTTTGTGTATGTTGTTCGCAGATGACATTGTTCTTATTGATGAGACCAAGGAGGGAGTTAATGGAAAATTGGAGCGATGGAGATATACACTGGAGTCTAAAGGCTCTAAAATTAATATATCAAAGGCTGAATACCTTCATTACTGTTTCAGTTGAAGGGATGATGCAAGGGGAGAAGTTACCATTGAACGAATGCAGATACCAAGGTTGAGAAGTTTAAATATCTACGCTCGATCATACATCACGAAGGGGATATTGACGAAGATATTAGCCATCGCATAAAAGTGGGCTGGCAAAAATGAAAGTATGCTTCAAGTGTGTTGTGTGATAAGAGAATGCCTGTTGGATTGAAAGATAAAGTTTATCGTATGATAATTAGACCTGCTGTGTTATATAGATCGGGGTGTTGGCCTATAAAGAAGACTCAGGTTCAAAGGTTAATGGTATCAGAGATGAGGATGATTAAATGGATTTATGGTTATACGAGACTGTATAGAATTAGTAATGGAGTGATCTGAGACTTAGATAAAGTAGTCCTCATCGAAGATAAGCTGAGAGAAATAAGACTCGGATGGTTTAGCCAGGTGAAAAGAAGGAGTGTGGACGCTCCAGTGAGGAGATGTGAGAGAATTAACATCTCCAAAAGTAAAAGAGGGGAGGGAAGGCCGAAGAAGAGTTTGGATGAGGTGATTAGAGAGGACTTCAAAGTTGTAGAGTTAACAGAGGACATGGCTCAGGATAGGATACTATGACAGGATTGGATTAAGATCTTAGATCGCAGAGAGTTAACGTAGTAGTTGTCACTCGATCGCAGTAGAGTGGGTTTGGTTGTGATATTTTTCGTATGTCATGTTTGCATGCAGGTAGTTCATGCGTCTGAAAAGAGACATTATTTGCCTACTGCTGTTTGTTAAGGTACAGTATCTTCCTCTGCCTTGTTACACTTATGTTTACATAGTTACTGCCACCTGATTTTTTTCGTATTCCTTTGTTCATTCCCTGTGACTTATCCTTAGTTTTTCTCCATAAAATGTTTTTACAAAATCCTCCTTCTATAAAATGTTTTCACAAAATCTTATTTTTATGGGTCTCTTGGAATCAGCCTCTCTACGGGCTTAGAAGTAAGCTTGCCTACATCTGGATCTCCCCAGATCCCACGAAAGCATGACCCACACGGGGAGTTGTTACTGTTGCAAGCCTCACACACTAGCGGGCAGATGTCTTAGACGTATGCAAAAATGCTAAAAAAACTCACCTATGAATATGAAACGTGCAATATTACAATGTTGTGGTTTGAATTTTTATTCCTTATAATGAAAAATCTGATAATACGTAGTAGTTCAACTAGGTTTATGGGTTTTTCTTCTCTATGACCAGATTCTCATATCACTTTTGTAATTGATGCTCTTTTCAAGTCCTGCAGTTTTGAATGGCATGCAGATGATTTTTCTGTTTCTATTTTTTCTTATAGTTGACATATTGGATTGTAAATCTGCTTGATATCAATAGTCATTTTGTTTTTGAGTTGTCGGATGAGGTTGTGTATTCTTGAAATTTGGTTAGTTTTTTTGTGGTCTTGTATTGAGTACTAATGATGGTTCTATTCATCTAACAGTTACTTTGGCGGATATATGACACTTCAAACTCTTGCTTTAGAATTAACCTTGATTGGAACCCTAAGTCACTTTTTGTGATGTTTTATGATTCCATTGGCTTGCAAAATAATGTGCAATTGCCTATAGAGAGGCTCTCATGGTTTTTGAGTAATGATTTAGTGAATCTCTTTACACTTTTGGGCATTTTAGTTTTTGCTTTCAATTCATGCATTATTATCCGATAATCGATATGCCTTTAAATTGCTTACCTAAACTCCTGTAGGAATTTACTAATTTGTAGGAGTATGGTACATCTTTTTTGAGATCTATCTCAATTGATCCTTTAGATTTAGTAATTCTTTTTATTTTTGCTTGCAAAGTTTGGGATTTGTTATTGATGTTTGGTATTGATGTTTGTGGTGTGAATTTAATTAAATTTTATATGAAGTAGGAAAGATTTTATGGTTTAATTTCTTAAGCAATTTAAAGGGATAAATGAATACTCCAATTACAATTCACCAATTAAAGTACCTTTTAGAGTTCAGAGAGAGGGCAGAAGGATACAATCTTCTGATCTTGTGGTTTAAATTCTTATTGCTTATATTCTAAAGGGAAGATGGGATAATACACAAGAGTTTCTGTTTCTTTTGCTTTCTTCCTTTTTTCATTCCGAACTAGTGATCATAGAGTATTGTATAAATTTAGACATAATCATAGGCTTTAACATGAGAGGAAGTTATGTAAGATATAGGAATACAAATTTCAGTAGTTACCTGATATGAAAGTGCTTGAACCTTGTATCCTTCTTGTGCAAGTGTTTATGTAAAGCACTGAAAATTCATAGGCACCAATCATATGCATTAACATGAGCTGAAGTTATGTTTGATACAGGAATAGAAATTTTAGTACTTACCTGATATAAAAGTGCGTAAACCTTGAATCTTTGTTGTGCACGCATTTATCTTGGACACTGAACCTTGTTATGCTAATACAAATTTCTAGTCGAAAGAGAGCTAATGAAAGAAGGGATGATGTGATTTGATATGTGAGAAATTAGGAAGCAAAAAGATGCAGCGCGGTGAAGCATTGCAATTTATAGATGTACTTTGCGTGGTTCATTGGGAGACATGGAACTAGTGTAGTAGTGTATTTTTCTTGAATTCTAAAATAAAGAGGAAATTGTAGTTGAATAGGAGCGGAGTTTGGAACTCCTTATTGTAGGTGAACTTAGATTCAATGTTTTATTTTTCTTGGACACAGATAGTGGGTAAATTAGAAACATGAAATGCGAGAATTGGAGTGAGGGTGGTTAGTTTTTGACATGATTAGGATTGACTACTATAGAAGAGACCTGCCAGTTGGGGATGTGTTTTCACAAATGGAATTATTATGTATTGCATAAAAATTGTCAATGGGTTAATAAAAAAAGGTCAGAATTGGGGAGTGGGGAAGAGCAGTTATTGAACACATTGTTTAGATTGAGATAGAGAGGGGGAAGGGGGGAGCAGAGAGGAAGGTAATGGATGGGAAGGAAAGGAAAGAAAATGAATGTGATTTATACTCTCGTTATTTAGATATGTTGTAAGTAGGGATGGAGGCAAAGGGGGAGAATTATTTAAAATCTTTCCTTTCCCCCCTCATTTGAGGGTGAATAAAAATGAAGGGAATTGGGGGGGGGGGATGAGGGTGGATTGCTCCGCTCGGTTCCCCTTCCTTCCCCTTCATTTAATATTTCCAAACAAGGAAAATAAGTGTTCATTAACCTTTATTCCCCTGCCCTCCCCTTCTCTCCCCTCAATTCAAATGGACAGGACGTAAGTAGTTGGGAGTGTGTATTTTCTCAGTTTTAATTATTTGTTTGGATCAAAATAGTTATTTTAATGGTTTGGATTAAATGGATAAAATAGTTTAACAGTATAGATCATTCTAATTTTCGCAAATTACTCCCCTGGCATTATTCTTGCGTTTCCAAAAGATTGCTATATTATTATTATTCTTCTTGTTGTTGTTGCTGTTGTTGCTGCTGCTGCTGTTGCTGCTACTACTACTACTATTGTCATTGCGGAAGAAAAAGAACAACAAAACTACTGAAGATCCATTCCCAACTCAAATGGTTAATGACACTCAAAAGGAAAAGTTAAAATGCACAATCAATGACCCGAAATATTGAATCATGATACGACACATGTTCATTAAGCTTGTACTTAATTGCTGCGTTAAAGTCATTTCTTAAGAACATGCTTGATTCACATTCTCTCATCGTTGATATCTTTGCTATCACAAAATCTATGAAAGGTCAAGACTTTTTTTTCAAATTCGTGTGTTACTTTATGTATACTTTCTAACTGCTTCCTTACTTGCTATTGAGTACTAAACCTGCATCTTGAATGATTATGCATGATTGTGGGTTTTGTATATATAAACACAAATTTCGAGTCTAAAATAAATTAGGTAAGAAATTGAAAAATAAACTCAATTTTTTAATTTATATCAAAGAATGGATAGAATCTCCTTATAATTGTTACAAGAATAAGTATAATAAATTCCCTAATTCGATCTTTTTGAATAGTCTTGAAAGGATTTGTTCTTGTTTAAGAGGGTTAATTTCAATCAAGATATAAGTTAGATTTCTGAGAGTAGATGACACGTGTTTAGAGTACTTGTTTTCTTCTTTTAGATAGAATTCTTGAGTTCTTGCGAGTTCTTAAAAAATGTCTACTCCTAAATAAGGGGATTAGCTTGCTTTTTATAAAGAAGTAGGAGTTAGGATTTCCTCCTAATTATCTTCATTAAAAATAATCGCTTATTTTCTGCCATCATTGGTGACACGTGACACTTTAGTTAGCTGCAATATATTTTTATTAGATATTTAATTAAATGGATTGCCGTAATTAATTTGACACGTGACATGTTGTAAATGGCTAAAATAAAAGTACTTACTTTGTCCACGTGGCAAGCCTTTGTTGGTTAGAAAAATTCTTCATTCTATAGATGCGGCCTCAAGACTAGGTCATGTACATAGCCTAGGTGTTTGAGCATGGCCAATGTCCTAACATATCGTGACAATATTGACTACCAAGACCTAGAAGTTGGTGATCCCTCTTCTTTCTTTTATTTTTTTTGAAATTTTGTTTGAATTTGCTAATTAAATAGACTGATTAGGTTGCTCGAGTGATGGGCGTTTAAGAAAAGGGAAGTTCATTCTAACAGCCTAAGATTCGATGGCATCATGAACATGCTTCTATTTAGTTTAAAAATTCTTGTTGACCCGTAACGGGGAATCAATATAACAATATCGTGATTTTATTGTAGTTTACCTTATTTTGTTTTTGGCTTGGAGAATATATCACCAAATCTTTTTAATTATTCTAATCAAGTTCTCCCTTCCCTTTTAGTTGTGCGAGGGGTCTCTCGATTAGGGTTGCATCCTCGTTTTATATACTAGGCTTAGGGTAACAACAAAGGGCAGCCTACTCGTTCTAGGATCTGCCGCTTCACAAATATTCTAGTGTCAATGCATGCTTTGAAGTTGAAGTTAACAACACTCACATTGTATGATTGGTGCTATCATGTCTTAATTTACATGTTGTCATGACCCTGTTTCTTTGATTAGCATTCCCTTTTTATCCTTTGTTTTTAACCGTCATGAACTTCTTGGGTTTTGTCTTCATATGGGCTCTATCTTCTTGTCGTTTTCTTGCTGATAATTTAGGAAACCAACACTCAGACATAATTTTGCTAAGAATTTTTCGCCTTTCTGTTATGCTTTCCTTGCCTTTTGTCCCACTATCCTTTGTTTTCCAACCGTTAGCTTGTTGTGCATAACTTTTTATTTGATTGCAGCAATGTTTATGCTTCAATACTTCGGTGTAGTATAAATAGAATCATTGCGAGTAATTTGTATGACTAACAATTCAAGGTAATCTCAACTAGTCAATCGCTGCTGTGCTCTCCCTTTCTGAATTTGCATTTTGCTTTATCCCTTCTTTTTATATTGTTTTACTGCTTTGTTTCCATGAATAAGCATGTAATGATGTCAAATGCCTATTCAACTTCCTTGTTGCAACTTAATCTTTATCAACCAAGATCCAATATTACAAAATTGATTATGTTTTTTTCCCATAGATAACATAAACTTGAGTCAGAATTTGCATCTTTCTCGCGTAATTACCTTGACCTCCTCCCTTTTTTGTATAAAGGTCCTCTTGCAAATTGAAGTAACATTACTAGGTCTTTATTTCGTATTAGAGCATGCAATAATTTATTGTGGTTAAACTTTGACTGTCACATCCATGCGGACACATCAACGTGTTAACTTTAAATTCTTTGAAGGCGAAATTCCTCAAAGGTGAAAGTTTTCCAAAAAGTTATCTTTGACTTCGTATCGGTTAACCTTTGACTGTTTAACTTTTTTAGATGCATAATCCGGTTAACCTTAAATTTTTCTAAGGTGAACTTCCCCAAAGGCAAAAACATTCTAGAAGGCGAACTTTGACTTCATATTGGTTAACCTTTGAATGTCTAACTCTTTTAGGTACATCAACCGGTCGATATTGAATTTTCCCAAAGCGAACATTCCTATAGACGAGAACTTTACTTAATATCGGTTAACTCTTAAATGTCTAGCTCTTTTGGGTATATCAACAAGTAAACTTGAAATTATTTTAAGGCAAACTTGCCTAAAGGTGAAAATTCTCTAAAAGACGAACTTCGCTTAGTATTGGTCAACATTTGAACTTCTCACCCATATGGGTACGTCAATGGGTTGGCCTTAAATTTCATAAGATGAACATTCTTAAAGGCTAGAACTTTCCAAAATGCGAAGATTTCATATCAGTTAACATTTGAATATCTAACTCTTTTAGGTACAGCAATGATTGACCTTGAATTCTTCTAAGCAAGCTTTCTTAAAGATGAACTTGACTTAATCTCAGTTAACCTTGCAATGTCTCATTCTTTTGGATACATCAATGGGTTGGCCTTGAATTTTCATAAGGCGAATATCCCCAAAGGAGAAAACTTCCAAAAAGGCGAACTCTGACTTCATATTGATTAACCTTTAAATGTCTAACTCTTTTGGGTACTTCAACGGATTAATCTTGAATTCCTGTAAGGTAAACTTCCCTAAAGGAGAAAATTTTCCAAAAGATGAATTTGGCTTAAGGTTGGTTAACCTTTGAATGTCTCACCCTTTTGGGTACATCAATAAGGTAGCCTCAAATTTTCATAAAGCGAACATTCCTAAAGGTGAGAACTTCTAAAATGCAAACTTTGACTTCATATTGGTTAACCTTTGAATGTCTAACGTACATCAATGGGCTAACATTGAATGCCTCTAGGAAAAGTTCCCTAAAGGTGAAAAATTCTCCAAGATGCGAACATAACTTAATATTGGTTAACCTTTGAGTGTCTTATACTTTTGGGTGCATCAACGGGTTAACCTGTTTGCTGAAGAACCCTTACTTGTATTTACTTATATCTTTGTTTTTGTTTTCCATTACTTCAACGTTTAAGATTTGTTTTAACACTTATTTGATTAACGAATTGTACTGATTACCTAAGTAACAAGTCATATAACTCAATCTCCTTTCTTTGTTGCTGTTATGAAAGGGTTTGTTCAAAATAGTTAGTTTCATGGACAAAACTACTAGTGGTCAGCGTTACCTACACATCCAATAGAGTAAGAAGAAGAGATAAAGTTGCTAGTTTGTAGCTTCATAACGTCCTCATGCAAGTCCAGCTGCATTGATGGTCCTCAAAGCCTTCATTAGTTGTCTAAGGAGAATTTGAACACATGGGAGACATTCTAGTTATCTAACGATTCGAACGCAGACAAGAATGTCCCCTCTTACCAAGTGCTGCACCATAACATAGAGTTTGAGCACAAGTCATGGGCTAGTTTACCATTACATGGGGAGTTTACGTAGAAGCAACTTTATTGGGGTGGCTAGATGATATCCTCATTTATTACAAAGATAAACTCACAGTCCTTCATGTACTTGATGCCTTGTGTACCTTACTATTCCTTTACGATTGATGTTTACATCTCATTCGAGTGGTATGTGTGTACTAGTGTCCAAAAATGAACACTATGCATACTTCTAAAGGGGAGGTGTCCATTTCTATCTTTGATATCCATAGTTTTCTCAGGCTACCACTATCACATCTTTACAACAAAGTCATTCCTACATAATTGGTAGTTACAAATAAGCTTCACATTAATTTGACCTATCTATTTACTAGTTACCATAAACTTATGCAAGGCCGTAAGGGCAAGCCGACCATAGAGCAATGCACTGCTTTCTAGTTCTCGATCCCAACAAGTACCATGTTCCCAAGAAGTCTGATCAGGGAAATCGAACCCTTCACCAAGGAATGCTGCAATATGTCATCAATGCAAAGGCTTGCGGATGCAAGCTAACCATAAAGCAATAGACTACTTTTTAATTTTGGTGTCCTAGCAAATAACATGTTCCCAAGAAATCTAATTAGGGAAACTATGGATATCAAAGGGCCCAACAAGTAACCCTTCGCTTAGGAATACTATCCTCTATCATGAATGTAGCTCATGGTAAGTGATTGTCAAGTTATTTTCTATGCGTTATAAGTGGCTAAAGGCCAACACATTGAGACCTTCCTGCTTGTATTTCTCCCCTGTTGGTTATCCAAGTTCGTAACGCATGCTAAAGATGTTGGTTGCTTTCCCCTTGGTGCCTTTGCACCATTCATGGCGTTAAATATAGTACGACCATCATTGTGAGTATCTACAAGTTAATTAATGAGATCTCTCATTCCTGGTAGGAGTCGGTGCCGCTTTCCTGTCGATTTTCTATACCCATGGTTAGCAAAAAACTTTGATACATACAAGCTTAATAGAGAGGCCTCCTCCAGTCCGAGAGCTAAGTCATTTCAACTTAAAAAGGACCCAAGAACTATTGGTTCTACGACGGCCTTTCGTTGGCACTTATCCATCATCAATTAGCTTAAGGAGAATTTTATAGATGATGGCAAGTAGCTAAGGATGAGCTTTGCTTATTTTGTGAGCGTTTGTTCGAGTTTTATGTCTTAGCGCTGTGAAGGCAACTTTTTCATGGAGCACTGCTGCCCTAATTGATTCAGTAGACAATTTGGTTTCCATCAGGATGTTTCTACTGATCTAGACTTCAATAATCTTCCTGATCTAGAAATAATGCTTTGCTGTCACCACATGCTCGCATGTTCTAGAACAAAAGTATTACTTCCTGGCACTACTATTCGATTGAGAGGAATAACACTTGTGCATTTCATGAGTGGTGGTCTAAGATGTTTATGTCCTTAACATGTAGTCAACATACGGGTTATTCTAAAAGGAAATGAAGCAACTTATCTAACATGAACATTCCAAAGCATGATGGTATACATGGCTGTAGGCTGAAGCTGAATATTGTTGGTTCTATAAACCCTTAGAGCATTTTGTCCAACTAGTCGAGTATGATTCCTCCCTTGTCAAGATAGTAGGAATAGATGTTTCTATCTCAACAACACCTATCCCTATAATCCTTATTCAAAGCATGCTCCATCAACAAAGGAAGCAAATAAGGTTGCAGACATTTAAAAAGCTTTCACTTACTGAGATATGTAAATAAAATCTTTAGTCTATAATAGGTTGTACTATTAGTCGACACATCAAATTGCCCATTGGAGTATACAAGCTCACTACAAAAAATGTAATTGAGCTACCTCCAGAAAGTTTAGAGAATATCATGGATATAGTATATATATGCCAATCCTAACCCTACTCGGTGGATGGTAACTCACTTTTTTTAGGCACTTTCTTCTTAGATGCATATCTCATTTCCATCTTCTTGTTCCCCCTTTTTTTAGTAAGGAAGAAGTAATCATATGAACTTCAAGGAGGAATTAACACATGTTCCTATGCCAGTAGGAAGTTTGTGTTTGTCATTGATTGAATGAATACCATCATTTGAAAAAGATTTATTTGATAGCAGAGTGAAACTTGATGGTTCAAAAGGTGTTTGTTTCCTAAATAATGATAAGGTTGAGTCCGCTCTTCAAGCCCATGCTACTTCATTAATGGCCCATCTTTAGCGTCGTCTAAGAGCTCCACAAGTACGTGTTTCTATCGTGCATTCCTTTAATGAACTTCTTTCTACTCAGGGTGATTTCAACAATCTTTATGCCAAAAAGGCACTGGTGCCACTCCTTTCGAGAGCAAGGTTGAAGGGTCAATCAAGCATACAAGTGGCCTCAATGACCTACACCAGAACTACTCCAATCGAATGATTATTGGAGAACAAGATAGCTATCACATAGAGGTGCTACGAAAACTTGATGAGGCCTCCCAATAGCTGAATGCAGAAGGTGCCCATTGTGAAGCAGTAACTACTAAGCTAAACCAATTGGAATCCTGACATTAGGAGCTACCAAAAGAGCTTTAACTTTTGGAAGATAGAAAAAAGATCTTAGCTTTCAAGCAATGGCTAGGGAGCATTTACTTCAAGAGACTAATCATGAAGTTATTGATTTGCAAGGTTAGATTGACATAATTAATGCTAGTGAAGTGATGGATGTAGCCACAAAAGGTAGCTTGGAAAAGACTGAAGTTTACATAAACAGGTCTTTCGAAGATTTGAAAATTTTCTAATGGAATGCATAGCTGGCTCCCCCCACTTTTTTTTTTGTTGAGATGGATATGCTATGTATTTTGCACTTTTGTGATGTAACCTTGATATCAATTAAGTAAAGTTTGGATGATAATGTTCTTTTATTTGATATAGCACAAGTATCTTAGCTCATTTGTCTTTTGATTAGATTTTAGCATGATTTTTTTTTTTTTTTTTTTTTGTGGTAACAAATGAACTTAAAAGAAGGTTAGTCTCTCTGTTTCACCTTTAAAGACATAAGCTATATATAAGTTGCAATAAAATGAACTATGAGCTACATCAAAACACCTTTTTCATTTAGGATCAATAAACTTTGCTTTTTTTTTTTGTGATTATACTCTGTAAATTGCCTACGTGCCTAAAGGGAGTGCAACATCCTAAAGGATCAAGCCATGTGTAGTTTAAACAATAAGAGACCTTTTTTTTAATCATTCACAGTTTATACTTTTACGAGCTAGGAGTAGTACAATGGAATTTGACTTGAAAGAGTGAACAGTCTAGGCTCATGTTGAAGAGCTTACAAGCAAGAGCTTACAAGCACTAATACTTCATAAATAGTAAAGCTTTAGGAACTTTCCATTTATCGGTGTAACTCGCACTCTATCAGTATGGACTATTCTGCAACCACTATTTGTGTAGACTTGCTTGATCACATAAGGACCATCTCACTTAGAAATAAACTTACTTCTAGTCTTATGATGGATAATGATTAGCCTCTTCACCATGAGCACTTGATCAACAACTTGAACTGAATGTTGTCGGACCTTCTTATTGAATGGTCATGATAAGTGGCCTTGATACCATTCTAACTTTTGTTGCGCTTGAAGTCTTTTTTCATTAAGAGCCTCTAGCTCAATCAATTAAAAGCTTGCGATTTTGATCTTTAGTTAAGGCTTCTTTTATGACAATACAAAGTGAAAAGATTCAGAGTTCTAAAGACAATATTGCTTTAACCCCATATGCAAGAGCAATGGTGTTGATTTGATGGCCGTCTTATATGTGTTTTTGTATGCCAAAAGGCCCTTTCCTGATGTTTCATGCTTTGACTTTGCCAACACTTTGCTTAATAAGTTGCATAATGTTTATTAAAACCTTTTCCCAACTTGCTTATAAGATCATTTGTACTTTGAGGATGTTTACTGACAACCTTAAATGTTTTTCATAGATTACTCACCAGCTTATTGACAAATGGTTTGCCATTGTTGGTGGTAATGTATTAAGGCACTCTACACCAGCAAATAATACTGTCAGAATAAAATCAACAACATTCTAATTTTTTACTTTTCTGAGCAGAATTACTTCTGTAGTTTGGAAAAGAAGTCCATTGATTCCAAGACATATGAGTGACCAACAAAATAGTTCAGAGTGACAGGACCCACAACATCAAGTACCCAAGCTTCAAACGACCAAAACACCATAGTTGGAAGAAGCCGTTTATAGGGTTGACCAATAAAATTAGCATGAATAAAATTTATTCTCAATGAGGTTGCCTATTTCGTTGGCCTTGAATCCTTTTGGGTATACATTTCACGGAGCCATCCAAGGGGAAGAGCATTTGAGAAACTCACCCAAGGTGGACTCATGGGAGCAAGCCATTTAAGGGTGAGAACATTTGAGAAGGTCACTGAAGGTGAACCCCTGCGGGCAAGCCATCTAAAGATGAGAATATTATATAGAGTCATCCAAGGTGAACTCATGCAGGCAAGCCATCTAAGAGTGAAAACATTAGATAGATTCACCCAAGGTGGATCTATACAAGCAAGTCATCCAAGGCTAAGAACATTAGATATTAAGATGAGCTATGTGGCCAAGCCATCCAAGATTGGGAACATTCAAGATAGAGTCAACCAAGGTGGACCCATGCAAGGAAACCATCCAAGGATTAGAACACTAGATAGGGTCACCCAAGGTGGACCTATGAGGGCAAGCTATCGGTAAGAACATTGAAGGAGGTCACCCAAGATGGTCCTATGTAGGAAAGCCATCCAAGAATGAGAACATTCAGAAAATCACTGGGCATGGTCTTATGTGTTCAAGGTATCTAAGGGCAAGAACATGTAAGAAAGTTACCCAAAGTGGGACCATGTGGATAAGCCATCCAAGGGTGAGAACAATTGAGAAAATAATCCCCAGTGGATGTCAAACAAGAAATTATGATATTTTATACCCTTCTATTATCTATTATTTGCTAAAAATAAATTAATAGAATAGAATTCTAATGTACTTTTGTTTATTTTATAGGGATTGAAAAAAAAAACTTAGAAAAAATAAATAATTAGCTCAAAATGAAGCTTGGATACATTGGGAGATCAAAAAGGAAGAATGAAGAAAAAGAAAAGGAAAGACAAAGATAGGCCCATCCCAGCAAAAGTGGACCATACGCAAGCCCAATATGAGTCCAAGACGTGGACCGAACACCACAAACCACTCTCTCCCTTCCTTCGTAGCCTTCCTCCGCCTTTGCTTTCTCCTTTAAAGGCCTTCTCTCATTCCCTTAAGCACGACCCAGATTCTTCCCCTCTTTCTCTTTATTTCTTTCTTTCCATATGGGCTGGCCTAGTCCGCCTTTCTTCCTTCATCGTTTTCTTTTTAGGCCAGGGCCACTTATCCTAGTGCCTTAGCCTACATCTTGCTCCTCTTCACTTAAACTCACATGAACCTCACCCGATCTCCGACTTGCAGCCTTTCCTCCACTGCTTCCTCTTTCCTTTACCTATATAGTACTCAAAAGAGCCCGAAGAGCCGCCACTGCTCCTTCTTCCCTAAGCTTCTATAACGGTCCTCCATTTCTTCCTTCTTTACTTTTGTTTCTGTTGCCCTCTCCTCCTTTATTATCTGTCACTATCATCATCATCACTTCGTCAATTTTCTGGGCCAATAATTGGACAATTAAGTGAGGTAACGAAGAGTTGAGGAGCTGCATTTTAGGTCTTCAAATGGGGACTGGGAGCATAGAGGGCAGATGATAGAGAGAAGGGTTTAATTTTTCCTTCTTTTCTTGGTTTACATTTTCAACCTTGGATTTGGTTGTTTAGATTCCAAAAGAAAAAAATTATTCACTCAAGTTGTTGTCAATTTAAGAGATACATTTTAGGTTTTAGAGTTGGATTAATCTAGTTGTGGTTCAAGCATTATCAATATTTGTAGCTCTCTGGCTTCGATTTGCCTTACTTTGGCTTTGAGTAATGATGCCCTTCCTGTTCTTCAATCCTAGGCTGTGTGTTTAATGCTTCAGACAATAAAATTGCTCCAACTTTCTCACTCTTATTTGCATGTTGATTGATTATAGTTTTCATGAATGATTTTCATTTTCCTCTCTTGAAGTTTGATTTGAGTATAGATAGAGTAAGGTAATGAGTAGTTTCAGTTGTCATTTAGATCTTTCGTTACAAGAAAAAAAATTAGATTACATTAGTTAGTAATCTTATAAAGGGTTAACTATTGCTTCATCAATATATGAATGATAGTCCTTGATTACCAATCTAATTTCATGCACCATCCCTGAGGATGACACTCGTAAGCATTATAATGATAAATTGTGCGTTTGTGGAAATCACAACAAGTTTTTGGCACCATTGCCAAGAATGGTTTTCTTGAAATTTGGTTGCATTGAGTCATTTTTTGTTTTAGTTTAGTATTTGTGATTTTTGGTTTTGATTGAGTTTTGATTGAGTTTTAGTAGTTTAGTTTAGTTTAGATTTCTTTGTTTTAGATTTTCGATTTGAGTTGGTGCTTTTATTTTGATTTTGTTTTTGTTTTAGGATCAATTTAACCTAATTTTCAATGTCTGTTTTGTTACCAAAAAAACAGCACTGATTGATCTGTTAAGTTGTGTAGGAGCAGAAAATAAAGAGGTAGAACAGCAGCATTGCAATATAGGATTTTCTAGCATTTAGGTCACTATTTAAAGTTTTTGGAGTAGTCTTGGTCTAAATTTTTTTATGCTAATTTTTTGTTGATTTAGCATAATTTTTAGAGTCTGTACAAATTGTTGTGAAATTTTCAGGACTGCCTAAAATTTTATGTGATTTTCAGAACTAATTTTCTATTTGTAGTTTTCTGCACAGTTCAGGGATAGGAAAAATTTATATTCATATCCCTTGTGTTTGTGTTTTACTTTTATTGTTAGATTTGGCTTGTTTAGGTTTAGTTTATTTTCTATCTTCTTTTAGTTTATTTGTGTTTTTTGTTTTTTGTGATCTTTCTAGGATTGGATCACTTTTTGTTTTAAGTTTGATTTACTTTTTGATTTTGTTTTGCATTTAAAAAGAAAGAAAAAAAAGTAGAAAAATCTAAAATTTAAAAAAATTAGAAAAGAAAATGACCAAAAATATATCCTTTGGTAAGGGTGTGGATTTACATGACCAGTTGGATTAGAGACCCTAAAAGTAGTAGACTTGTTAGGAGTGAACCCGAGCTTGACCTAGAACCAGAGACTAAACTTGAACTTGAACCCAAGCCTGAACTAGATATGTGAGAAATGGCCTAAGAGAGATCTTTGAGTGATATTTTCTATCATCCTAAATTGCTTTACCATATTATTTCACTATGCCTGACCTAGAACCAAATGTGACTTTCTCGTTAAGGCCTCAATACACCCAAATGCTCCCTAAATTTACAGGTTTAGAGGATGCTTATTTGTTTTTAAGGGAATTTGAAAAAGCATATTCTATGATGCATTTTCCTAATATTCCTATGGATGTTGTGTGAATGAAATTAATTCCTTTTACTTTGAAAGATTCTACTAAATGTTGAATGTGTGGCCTGGTTGCTAATTCTGTTACTCCTTGGAATAATTTTATAAGATTGTTTTTAAGAAAACATTTTTCTAATGGCAAGACTGTTAAGCTAAGGAATAAAATCAATCAATTTGTGCAATTAGATAGGGAATCATTTTGAAAATACTTTGATAGGTTTAAAATTTGTTGGCCTATTGTCCTCATCATGGGTTAAACTAAGCACATTTGTGCTTGATTGTTTATGAAGGACTTGACCAAAAATTAGAACCATGTTAGAGTCTATGTGTCAGGGTGACTTTCTTTCTAAGAGCACCATTGCTGTTTGGAAATTTTTAAAGAATTTAGCTGAGAAGACCATATAGTGGGAAACCACTAGAGATGACAGTCTAAGTTCTAGGTTTGCAAGGGGTGGGTTGTATTCTGTCTCTGATGCGAGTCACTTGCATTTTAAGACTGTTGTATTAGAAAACATACTGAAGGGGTTGTCTCCCGAGATTCCCCAGTTATCTCAGACTTCTAAGGTGTCATGTTCTCATTGTCATGCCTTAGATCATTCTTTGAGTGTTTGTCCATATTTGTCTCTCCAGTTAGGAACTCGATAAGAGCAAGCACATATGGCTTTTCAAAGACTTAAGAATGACCTTTTTTCCTCTTATTACAATCCACAGTGGAGAAATCACCCTAGCTTTACTTGTAGTAGTGGCTTAAATGCTGCAGTTCCTAACTCCCAGCCTAGATGGTTTTCTAGAAACAACTCCTAGCCAATCTCCCATCCCACTAATTCTTTTCAGAGACCAGCTTTTCCAGGTGTGCCTAATGTACCTAGGCCTCCACTTCCTGTAGCTCAAGTTCAACCTCCTCCTAGTTACACTGACATTGATAAAATTGAGAGGAGAATTAATAATAATGTGGAGAGAATAATTAATGTGAATATAAAAAGAATGATGAGAATGATGACTGAACAGTTTTTTCAATTAGCATCATCTTCTAGGGAGTTAGGTACTTTTCCAAGTTAGCCTGGGATGAATCCTAAGGGTGACACCTCCTCTTCTTCTTGTGTTAACCCTAGTGAACCTGTGAAGAAAGTGAATGCACTTATATCTCTTCAATCTAGTCGAGACATTGATAATCAGGCGAGAAATCCGAATGAAGCCTGCATGTATCCTTACCAATTCTTACAAAGTTCTTCTCCCTCTTCTTCTTCTCTAGAAATTGGTTCATCCAGTAAGTCAGGGATGCTACTGATGGTGCCCCCAATGATTATGATAATCCTCTACCTTCTAAGACGCCTTCTTATAAAGAGGATCCTAAGAAGAAAGATTCCTCTAATTCAGCTGATCCATTTCCTAAGGATTTTTCTTCTCTTTTTTCATACTGTGAAAGTCCATAAGCCTTTACGTCCTTTTCCCTATAGGCTTTTAAAAAAAAGATCAAGCTCATATTGAGAAGATAATAAAGACCTTATCTAAATTCAAAATCAATATTCCTTTACTCGATGCTATTCAGCAAATGGCTTTATATGCTGGATTTTTAAAGGATTTATATACGATCAAGAGAGCTATTAGTGTCCCTAAGAAGGCTTTCTTAGCCTCTGGCACGAGTTATATCCTTTTTCATTAGATCCCAATGAAGTATAAGGACCGTGGTTACCCTACTATTTCTATAGTTATAGAGGACCAGGTTATTCACAGAGCTTTGCTTGATTTAGGGGCCAGTGTTAATTTGATACCCTTCACTGAGTGTGAAAGGCTAGAGTTAGGTGAGCTGAAACCTACCAAGATGGTCATTCAATTAGCTAATAGGTCGACGAGGTTGCTTAAGGGTATATTTGATGATTTGCTTATTAGAATGAGTGAATTCATTTATCCTGTGGACTTTGTTGTGATTGAAACTGAGAACGTGTGTAATATTCCTAGTCAAGTCCCTGTGATTTTAAGGCACCGTTTCTTGGCCACTGCTAATGCCCTCATTAAGTGCAGAAATGCTATAATGAATCTGTCCTTGGGCAATATGACCTTAGAATTGAACATCCTTAATATGCAAAGATAGTCTTCTGGTTTTGATGATATGAAGTTTTCTACTCTTAATTGGGTAGAAGATTCTGTATTCTATGATAATTTTGATGATATGTTTGCTACTGAGTACGAGTCATTTCATGTGGATGATGATCCTGAATATGATGTATTTGAGTTTGATGACTTGTGCTCTGTACTAATTGTTTGCTTGCTTCTATTTCTAAATCTACTTATGAGTTTGTTTACCCTCCCACTCTTGAATTGAAACCTCTTCCTGACTCTCTTAAGTATGCATTCTGAGGACCCAATGAATTATTCCTTATGATTGTTGCTTCTGACCTAGACCGGGACTAATAGGACAAACTGATTGCTTTGCTTAGAGAGAACAAGGAAGCTATAGGTTGGACTTTAGGGGATGTCAAGGGTATTAGTCCTTCCATTGTGCAGTATAGAATTTATTTGGAGGACAATGGTAAGGCCTACCGAGACCGCTAAAGGCATTTGAATCCAACTTTATAAGAAGTCATTAGGAAGGAAGTACTAAAGTCGTTAGACCATAGCATTATTTATCACATTTCTGATAGTGGGTGGGTTAGACCTATCCAAGTTATTCCTAAGAAGACCAGTATTACCATAATTAGGAATGACAAGAACATATTAGTCTTTGCTCGAGTTCTATCTGGGTGGCGTGTTTGTATAGACTATAGACAATTGAATGCTACCACTGGGAATGACTATTTTTCCCTTCCATTCTTGGACCAAATGTTATAGAGGTTAGTTGGACATTCCTTCTATTATTTTTTAAATGTACATTATAGCTATACCCAGATCTCTCTTGCTCCTGAGGATCAAGAGAAGACTACATTTACCTGTCGATTTGGGCCATATGTCTTTGGGAGGATGTTGTTACGACTGTGTAATGCCCCTGTTACCTTTCAGAGGTGCATGATTTTCATTTTCTCTGATTTTGATGAGCAATGCACGAAAATTTTCATGGATGACTTTTCTATGTTTAGGGTCTTCCTTTGATGAGTGTCTGTCTAATCTGAGAAAAGTGTTAGAAAGGTGTAGGGAGAGAAACTTTACTTTGAATTGAGAGAAGTGTCACTTCATGGTTAAAAAAGGGATAGTCTTAGGACACATTATTTTTACAAATGGAATTGAGGCAGATAAGGCTAAGACTAATCTGATTGTTAATCTTCCCCCTTCCACTTGAGTGAAAGAGGTGAGGTCTTTCCTTGGATATGCTAGCTTCTATCGTCGTTTTATTCTAGACTTTAGTAAGATAGTGAAGCCCTTGACCAAATTGTTAGCTAAGGATGTGCCATTTCACTTCTCTGAGGAGTGCCTTGTGTTCTAAGCTGAAGAATGCCTTAACCTCTACTCTTGTTCTTCATCCTCCTATCGGGGGACAAACATTTGAGTTGATATGTGACGCATATAATTATGCTATTGGGATTGTTCTATGATAGCGTGTTAATAAGAAGCCCTATATTATTTATTATGCTAGCCACGCTCTGAACGATGCCCAACTGAACTATACCATTACTGAGAAAGAATTTTTGGATATGATCTTTAGTTTTAAAAAGTTTAGATCTTATCTGATTGGATCTCATATGATTGTCTATACTGATCACTCTGCTCTTAAGCAACTTCTTTCTAAGAATGATGCTAAGCCTAGAAATGTGAGATGGATCTTCCTTTTGCAAGAGTTTAACTGTGAGATTAGGGATAAGATTCTCTGTGATGGAAAGAGTGAGTAAAGTATTTCTCGATGAACTTCATCTTTTTCCCGACAAGCAATTATATGCTATCTATCCGGATACTTAGTATGCTGACATTGTGAATAACCTAGTTTCTGGTAGGATCCCTAAAGGTTGGATTAAGAATGATACTAATAGGTTTTCTCAACCTCATAGAATTCTTTGTCTAGGATGACCCTTATTTGTTTAAGAACTATTTTTACCAAGTCTTTAGGAGGTATATTCCTGACAATGAGGTGAGGAGTGTCCTTTCTTTTTATCATGACCAAGCATGTGACAGGCATTTCAGTGGGAGGAAGACTGCAGCCAAAGTTCTTTAATGTGGTTTTTATTGGCCTATCTTATTTAGGGATGCTTTTCAATACTATAAGAGTTTCCCTATGTGCTAACGGTTAGGTAGAATAAGCAGAAGAGACATGATGACACTTAATCACATCTTTGTGGTGGAGATTTTTTATGCATGGGGTATAGATTTGATGGGATAATTTCCATCTTCTTTTTAGAATAAGTACATTTTGTTAGCTGTGAACTAGGTTTCTAAGTGGGTTAAGGCCATCCCTTCTAGGGCCAATGGTGCCAAGGTGGTTATGAAGTTCCTTAGGGAGAACATCTATGCTAGATTTTGCATGCCCCATGCTATCATTAGTGGTCAGGGTACCCACTTTAATAATAGATCTTTTGATGCCTTACTAAGGAAGTACTCTATAGTCCATAGGCTTGCTACTGCTTATCACCGCTAAGCTAGTAGCTAGATTAAAGTGTCCAATCGGTAAACTAAGCATATTTTAGAAAAGACGGTAAGTGGGAATAGGAAAGATTAGGCCGACAATCTTGTAGATATTCTTTGGGCATATAGGACGGCTTTTAAAACTCCCTTAGATATGTCACCTTATAGGGTAGTTTATAGTAAGCCTTGTTATCTCCCTGTTGAGATAGAGCATAGACCTTGGTGGGCCATTGGCATGCTCAATTATGACTTGACTGAGGCTAACGAGGAGAGAAAGCTGCAACTGAGTGGACTTGAAGTGATAAGAGCTGATGCTTATGAGAATGCTCGATCTTACAAAGAGAGCACTAAGTTTGTTTCACGACAAACATATTCCTAGGAAAGCACTTGCCTCAGGAACGAAAGTATTCTTATATGACTCTAAGCTCCATTTGTTTCCAGGAAAATTAAGGTCCCGATGGACATGTTCTTATATTTGTTTCGCATGTTTTTCCCTGCAGTTGGAATTCAAGATCCTGACAGTGGTACCAAATTCAAGGTGAATGCCAACAGTTAAAGCAATTTTTGGAGCTTCCGAGTAAAGAAGATGTGGAGCGTCTGATACTTTGTGAGCCAAGCTTTATTCAGTGATGAAAATTTGAGATAGCTTGGGTGTACTTGGCACTCGACCTTGTCTGTTGGAATTTGTTTCCCTCCTTTCTCTTTCTCTCATTTTTCTTTTCTTTTCTTTTGTATGGTTGGCCACTTTTCTTTCTCTTTTGTGTATATATTTTGTACATTTTGCTTTGAGTCATGTCCTTTTTGTTTTTAAGTCTTGTTTTTATTTTTATATATTTGTTTTTCTTTTTAGTCTTTATTTTGTGTTTAATATTTCTTTCCATTTCCAATGAGGATATTGTCTCATTTAGGTGTGAGGGAGGGGAAAATTTAAATTTTAGGAAAAATGAAGAAAAAAGGAAAAAATCCAAAAAGATTTTTGCTTTGTTTTGGGAAGTATGTATGCCATTTCTGATGACAATGTTCTCTTGTACTTGTGTATTAGGTTGTATATAGATGTGGTGTGCATTGATAGAAATTAGTCCAAAAGTATGATGTTTATATATGATCTTAACCCTCGATATTAATCCTAAGCAAGCTTGACTTTGGTAGATGAACATGTGAGATTTTGAGCCTTATAGACTAATCATCATTTTAATATCACATTTTTCTTTCACTTGTGTCTCTTCTATGATTACATCTCTAGAACTTTCTTTGATTCTCTTTGAAATCACATTTAGCATGTGCATTATGGTAATATGTAGAGGTATTCATTTGTTTTTGCAAGCTACTTAGCCAAATTGCCATCCATGATTTGAATGTTTTTACCCTTTGCTTGCCTTTTTGAGGCTTGACTATTTTTGTTGTGAACCCTTCATTTTAGCCGTTGGCCTAAACACATTCTCCTTGAGTAACCTTCATTATTTGGTGGGCAATTTTTCGGTATTTTATGTAATTGGTGGTTGATTTTGGTTATGTATGGGGATGTAGCATTAAAACCATTTGGAAATTGAGTGTATTGTTTTTGTACATGCCATTCATTCATCTTCTTAATGAAATAAAAAAATAGAAGCAAAGAATGAAAACAAAATGCAAACAAAAAAAACTGGAAAAAGTTCCAATGAAAAAAAAAAGAAAAAAAGTTGATAAAATCTCAAAAAAAATTCAAAGCAAATAAGAGTGGCTGCCATGGGTTTATCATTGTATATACTCATCACTAATGGTTCAATTAAGTGGGGTATGTTCTTATTTTGTTTTGAGAGAGAGTGTGGTTATTGTAATTGGTGTAAGTGTTTGTTGCTCATTAGCTATGGCTTTTAACTCCTCATTTCCCAAATCATTTCTCCCTCTCCTAACGCTTAACCCTTAGCCCTATTATAACCCTGAAAAGTCCTCTTGATTATTATTTTTCATTCCGTATTATAGTGGTGAAGAATCGAGAATCTTAGCAAGCTTATGGTAGTCTGTCTTATTGGAAGAGAATTGGGTGAACCTGGTTATATTTTAAACACATGAACGTGAGTGACTCCACATTTCCCTAAAGGAAGGTTCTATCAGTCATGCTTATACATAAATTCTAATTGGGGTAAAAGATTGTGTATAAATGTCACCAATGGGGATCAAGGATTTCTTGATGTGTATATTATGCTTATATGTGATCCATTACATATGTTCCTTGAGTGATGTGGTTGCTTAGAATGTGTATATATTTTACCTGGTGCTGTATATATAGGTTTTGTTAACAAAACCAAGAAGATTTTTGATTTTGGATTTTTTGTTTTCTTTTACAGATTTTGTGGGTATATCTTTTGCAAATCTTCGCGAGACCTTCCTTGTCCACTAGGGATAACCTAAGGTTTTAAATGGCTTGTTGCACATGCTAAGTGCAACCATGATGCCTACGAAAGTGAGTTAGGATTTTATTTTCTTTCTTAGGATTTTTAGTTTTATTTTACTCAAGGACGAGCTAAACTTTGGTGTAGAGGTATTTGTTGAACCAAAAATTATGATATTTTATATCCTATTATTATCTATTATTTGCTCAAAATAAATTAGTAGATTAGAATTTTTATTGTAATTTTGTTTATTTTGTAAGAATTGGGAAAAAAAAACTTGGAAAAACTAAATAATTAGCTTGAAATGAAGCTTAAATCACATGTAGGCCCAACATGAGTCCAAGATGTGGCCCAAACATGCCAGACCACTCTCTTCTCTCCTTCACAACCTTTCTCCACCTTTTCTCTCTCCTTTTCAGGCCTTGTCTGCTTCCCTCAAGGGCGGCCCACATTCTTCTGCTTTTTCTCTTTCTTTCTTTCTTTCTGCGTGGGCCGACCCAGTCCGCCTTTCTTCCTTCATCTTTTTCTTTTTGGGCTAGGGAATCTTATCCCTGCGCCCTAGCCTACATCTTTCCCCTCCTCACTTAAACTCATGTGATCTCCGGCCTGTAGTCTTTCCCCCACCGCTTCCTCTTTCTTCAGCCTTGAAAATTCCCAAAAGAGCCCCAAGAGCCACTGCTACTCCTTCTTCATCAAGCTTCCACAATGGTCCCCCATTTCTACTATCTTCACTTTCGCTTCTATTTCTCTCTTCCCCTTCATTATCTATCATTGTCATCATCATCACTACATCAGTTTTCTGGGCCATTAATTCAACAATTAAGGGAGGTAATAAAGAGTGGAGGAACTGCGTTTTGGGGTCTTCAAATGGAGACCGAGAGTATAAAGGGCAGATGGCAGAGAAGAGGATTTAATTTTTTGTTCTTTTCTTGGTTTGTATTTTTGTTTTGGAACCTTAGATTTGGTTGTTTAGATTTCTAAAAAAAATTATTCGCTCTGGTTCTTGTCAATTTAAGAAAGACATTTCAGGTTTTGGAGTTGGATTAATCTGGTTGTGGTTCAAGCATTGTCGATATTTGTAGCTCTCTGGCTTCGATTTACCTTACTTTAGCTTTAACTGATGATGCTCTTCCTGTTCTTTAATCCTGCCATGAGTTGAATGCTTCAGATAATAAAATTCCTCAATTTTCTCACTCTTATTTGCGTGTTTACTGATTGCAGTTTTCGTGAATGATTCCTATTTTGCTCTCTTCAAGTTCGATTTGAGTATAGATAGAATAAGGTAATGAGTAGTTTCTATTGTCATTTAGATCTTCAGTTTGCACTTTTACAAGGGGAAAAAAAAAATTAGATTACATTAGTTAGTAATGTTATTTAGGGTTAACCATTATTTCGTCCACATATGAATGATAGCTCATGATTAGCGATCTAATTTCATACACAATCCCTAAGGACAACACTCATAAGCACTATAATGATAAACCGTGCACTTGCGGAAATCACAACAGTGGATGCATGCAAGCAAAGTCATATGAGGGTTAAAATGATTGAACCAATCCACATGGTGGACCATTTATTCAAAACACTTAGCAATTGGACTTGTCTCTAAGGTTGGACATGCCTTTGATGATTCAAGTAATTCATTGAGTTATTCCTTGTAATGATTAGCAGACAAGAATCGATTTCTTGTAACATTCCTCAACGTGGATGATTTTCTGCAAAAAAGAGAAAGGAAACAAAAAACAATTTTAAAAAAATTTAGTACAATTGATTCACTGAATCATTTGAATCAACGAAGCATGTAATATACAATCAATGAATCAAACACTCAAGCAGCAAGTAAATAGGTATTTTGACAAAAATAAAGTAAAATTATGATAAGGTGTAAATCATATTTAGAATAACACTCCAGCATAATTATTGCTCAAATTAGCAAAGATAGTTGGAGAGTGATGCCATTACTGAATGAAAGTCTCCAATTCACCCCCTAAGAGAGAAATGGCATTAGAACAAAGAGGGGAGAATATAGGTTAATTCATATTTGGCAAAATTATTCACTAAAATTGGCCATGATGAATCATATTTCAAGGAGACTTTCAGTCTCCGATCATTCTTTTTCCATATAGGGACACCCAAAATCTAACTGTGAAACGGGCATGGCCATGGATTTCATATTTGAGCCTGCACCTTGAAATAGTTGAGTCTAAACTTCGAAGAATCAATGCGTTTTCGTTGTTGATGTACTTCTTCGTGAAAAGAAAAAGGGAAAAATGGTTGTTGTTGTGCTCCACTCAAATGCTTTAAATTCTCTCTTGAATAAAAAGCACTCAAATACATAGAAAGGTGATAGTAGGTGGCGAACATGAATAGCATACCGACATATTTATACATAAAGGTGATCGAGTCTCCTAATCGTATAAAAATCCTATCTCCTTGAAATCCTATCATTTTGACCCACTAAAGAGGATGTTTATCATAACTAAAGGACTTAGTAGTTACTTAATTGGCTAGCAGTTGTAACCCAAAATGTATTAAAAAAACAGAGAGAAAAATAGAAAGAATAAAGATGGACTGCCCAATGCTCCTGCCATCTCATGTAAGTCCATTTTTGGGGAGCCATCAAAATCACGTTCAAGAAGGTGCTGAGCCATTCAGGTTATTGGGTCAAATTCATCTGGATTAAGTTCAATCGATCCAAACAATTTTGAGATTCAAGAAGAAGAAATTATCAAGGCTACATGTGACCGAATCGGGTTTCAAAAACAAGTCCCAATGTGTGACCTGGATAACCCGTCAAGTTGAGCTAAAAACTTCCTCTTGGAGATGGCAAATACCTGTCAGGTGCTTAAAATTTGCATACATCAAGTTTGGAGATTTGACCATGTCATGAACTCCAAAGTTGTCGATGTAACCAACTTTCAAGGGGGGATTTGTAGGTATTAAAAATTTGATAATATGTATACTGTCCTAGAAAATAAATACAAATTGATTATTTTGGGTTAGTTTATGTCATTAATTTATTTATTAAAAAAATTAGGCCAAATATAACTCCAAGTCATAATGGTTAAAGTAACTACTAAGTCATCAATTACATACGCTGCTAAGTCAAAGGCTTAGCTAATGGCCCAAGAATGCAAATAAGTCATAAACCCTAGTAGAAAAAGGGGAATTATTTTCCTATACATCGCATACTACTCCCTCCAACTCACGAGGTCAAAGACTCATTGATGCGCGGGGGTATTCTATAAAACTCACAAGAGTGCAAGCATATTCTCTTAACGAAGGCAAGCGCTTCGAGCTTGTACCATCTACCATCAAAGATAAAATACTCTTCCTAATTAGGATTAAGCCTATTAGGTTCTCTTTCAAGAACAAATCATATAAATTCTTCAAAGTAAGTCACATCAGTCAACTTGAATAAGATTCAGTCCAATTAGCCCTCTTTCAAGCACCAATTCGACATCGAACTAGAGGAATATTATTTGCTCATTTTATGATAATTACATAGAGATTGCACTCATATCTTCTGATATCAATACAAATTAAACTTCTATATTTTTTTGTTCATTTATTTTACATTTGAATTTTGTATTTATAATTTTTAGCAAGCTTGGTGGAACATCTCTGCTTCTCATCTCTTTCTCAAAGGAAACAAGCTATACACTCCTTTGACGAACAAATGGCTCCCAATAATGATATCCATTAACTTTTAATGGAGAGTTTTGCTCCTTCAAAAGGTTCCGTAAAGGCTAGCGTTGCATTTGCCAATCAAAGCACTTGAGTGTTGATTAGAGGCATGACCAAAGTTGTTGCCTCCACCACCCTAAAGCAGTCGTGGGTCCAACTTTGCAGTCACACAAAACTAAACTCTAGCTCCATCTTGTCTGCTGATGGAGCCAATCAAATTGTTTGTCTTCCTAATTTGAAGCTAAAGTCTCTTATTGTCTTCTATATAAGGAAGACTCAACCTCCTGGAATGCATGAATTCCAAGCCTACACTAATCCTGTCTTTCAGCCTTTCGGTGTAAAGGATGAGGACTATGATGGTCATGATTATTCTCAAACATATCTAAGGGATTTGCATATCTTCTAATCAGAAATTGAGTCTTCCAACACTGTCATGATGCCAGTTATGCTGATAGGGGCCTGTCAACTTGGAGAAATAACTAGCAGACATGAAGGCTATGCTGGATAAACTCTAAAAGAAAAGTGTTGAAAAGGATACTCAACTCAAGTGCCAAAATAAACAGATTGCTAATTTAACAAATTAGATAAGAAAGCTGTCATTCGCAACCTCCAATAAACACTAAGGTGGTGAAGACTTTGACAAGGAGTCTAACAACAGCAAAGACTTAAGTTAACAAAACAAACTTAATAGGGGTTCATCCTCGAGCTTGATGTGAGTTGAGGGATCTCAAAACTTAATTCCTGATAACTTTGGTAGTCTTTTACTTTGGTTACTTACGAGCATAGAATTTTGATGACTGCATCAACTATCAGGTTTTGAATTTGCTCAACTGACATCGAGCTCAAGGATAAACCCTTCTTTGATTTATGTTATCTGAGTCTTCACTATGGTTTGATTCCTTATTAGAATCTTCACTGCCTGAGCCTTTATTGGTGGCTTCAAATGGAAGCTTCCCTAGCTTCTTTATCAAATCAAGAATATATTTTTTTTGACGCTTAATTTGAGTATCCTTATCAGGCTTTCCTTTGAGAGTCTATCTAGCATAGCTTTTACGTTTTAACAGTTGTTTTGACAACCTCGATCACCATAGCTGGTGTGATGATAGCCTTAGAAGACTTTATTTCTAATCGGGAGAAATGCAAATCCCTTGGAGATGTTGCAGAATATTCATTACTGTCATAGTCATCATCCTCTACAACAAAAGAATGAAAGACACGATTGGTGTAGGCTTGGAAATCATCCATTCCAACAGGTAGAGTCTTCCTCATATTGAAGACAATGAGGGATTTTAACTTGAAATTAAGAAGACATGCACTTTGATTGACTCCATCAGTGGGCATGGTGGAGCCAGAGCTTTGAGTTTTGTATGGCTGCAGAGTTGGTGCCATGACTTTTTACTTTAGGGTGATAGACTCAGCAACATTGGTCATGTTCTTAATCATCACTCTAGTGCTTTGATTGCTAAATTTAATACTAGCCTTTACGAATGCTTAAGATGCAGCAATAATCTCCTTCTTAGAAGGTTGAAGGCTATTGTTCTTGGGAGCTATTTCTTCTTCAAAGAAGTGTAGAGTTTGCGTTTCAAAGAAAGAGATGAGAGGTAAAGAAGGTCCCATGGAGGGTGTCAGAAATTTGTATACTTACATTTCTAGTTTACAATGAATTAGGCAAGAAATTGAGAAACAAATTTAATTTTTGTATTAAATCGAAGAATCGGTACAATCTCTATAATATTGTTATAAAAAAATGTAATAAATAATCTGATTTGATGTTCTTGAATAGTCTTGGATGGACTTAATCACTTGCTCTTGAGAGAGGGCCTAAAAGGCTTCACCTCAATCAAGATGTGAGTGCGATCTCTGAGAGTAAACGAGGGGTGTTCAGAGTGCCTTCTATCTTATTCTAGAGAGAATTCTTGAGCTCTTATGAGTTCTTCTAAAGCGTCGACTCCTAATTGAGGGTGATAGCTCACCTTTTATAGAGAAATCAAACTTAGGTTTTACTTCTAATTATCTCCATTAACAATAGTAATTTATTTCCTATATTAATTGTGACACATAGATCTTTTTATTTTGCCGTAATACATTTCTATTGGATATTTAATTTAATGGGCCACATTAATCAATTTGAAATGTGGCACGTTGTAATTGGCCAAAACAAAAAAGCATTTAATTTTGCACATGTTAGGTCTTGATTGATTAGAAAAATTTTGCATTCCAACGTGAACTTCATCAGAGGCAATTTTTTTTTTTTTTTTGGGAAAGATGAGCTTTGACTTCATATCGGTTAACCTTTGAATGTGTTTAACTTAAATTTATGATATTTTATATCTTTTTAATATCTAATATTTTCTCAAAATAAATTATTGAATTATGATTTTAATATGTAATTGTTTGTTTTACAGGAATTTGAGAAATTTGAAGACTGAATAAATTTCTTGGAAAAAAAGAGAAGTTGAATTAACAAGCATTTGGATCAAGTGGAAAAAGAAAAGGAAAAAAGGGGCCAAACTCCGAGTGTAGTGCAGCTCCCTCTAACTCACCTCACATGCGTAGCACGTGGCTCCTCCTTCCCCTTCCTTTCTCGCTAGGCCTATTCTTTCTCTAAATCCCAGTTGGAGTCGAGCCTGTTCTTTTCATTTTTTAGTTCCTTTCAACCTATGGCCTATGCGAGCCCTTTTCTTCCCTCCCCCATTTATCTGCCTCACACGCATGCCAGTTGTCTTGCTGCAGTTGTGTGGCCCACCTACGAGCCAGACTTTGCTCAACCCAGTCTCCTTCCCCCCTTTATTGCCAAGCGAGTGAGGCACGTGACCTGTGAAGCACCCTTAATCCCCTTTAACTTGCTCTCTCTTTATTTCTCTTCTTTCCCTAGTTAAAACTAGAAGCCCGAGATTCGTGTGCTGCTTCATCTTCTTGCTCACTTCATATGCCATAACCACGCCTTCCACCTTGAATTTCTCTTTCATAATTAAATTCTTTTATCCCGCCCGTTATCTTAATTATATCGCCATCACTAATTTAGTCTGTTACAGGTTTGTGTTTAATTTAAATTTAATTGTAGCAATCAAGGGGGGAAGTGATAATTTTGGGATATAATTGGGAGCAGAGATGAGATTTGGGGCAGGAAGATAGGGTAGAAGTAGAAAGTAGTGGCCAGCAGTTGATTTAAGTTATTTTTGGTTTATTTACTTCATTTTAGTTCGTTTCAATTTTAGGTTTCAAATCTAGCATCAAGACTCCTGAGCTCTGAGTTAATGCTTGGTTTTCTATTATAACAGTTGTCAAATTTAAGTTTTGGATTTCGGTATTGGCTAATGGAATCTTTTAAAGTTTTGATCTAATTTGAGTCCCTGTTGCCAATCTTTTGTTTTGTTGTCTAGTCCCTTGTTTCAATCAATCAAGCTCCTGGACTACTGATTTGTTGATATTCTAGAATGCAGTTTGTCTTTGTTGGATCCAAATTCCTCTACTTAGTATCATCCCTCCAAGTTCTAACAATCTCATATGATGGTTAGCATGCTAACCTTGCTCACCTCGTTGGTAGTTTGAAGATTTTTTCAATTTTATTGTTATTATATTGTTCTGGTCATTTATTTATTTACTAGCCAATTCGGTACATTAGTGATATGATGTCATAATCTATCCCTGTAGATTGACACCTATAGGTGCTACAATGATAAATCATACGCTTGCAGTTTAAACTTAATCTTCATAAAAACCACAACAAGTTTTTGGCACCACTGGGACGGAATTTATGAAATTAGGTTGTATGTTAAATTGAGTCATACTTCAGTTAATTGAGTCGTTTTTATTACTTTTCGTATAGTTTGGTTTCAATTTTTAGTGAGTGTTTATTTAGTTTTAGTTGTTTTTAATTTATATTTCTTATGTTTTGTTTTAGTTAGTTCGGAGTTAATTTTCAGTTGAAAAAAATCAGAATTGTAAAAATAAAACACCAAATGTGAACAGTTAAGACCAATCTAAAATTGGCAATCAAATCAAATCAGTGCAGGTTTTTTCAATTTTTAGGTTTCTATTTGCATATTTCTGTGCTAATGCAGTGCTTATTTTGGTATTATGATATTTTTAGTAGATTCTTAGGGATTTTCAGAGTCTAGATGAATTTTTATGAAAGGTTAAGGCTTTTTGGTAACTTTTTGTAATTTGTAGATGTAGTTTTCTGTTTCGATTTTACTGCTATATTGGGGCAGGGAAAAAACTTGCCTATATTCTGTGTGATTGTGCTAAATTTTCTATGTAAATTGTTCTGCATTTGGAGTTAGATTTTCTGTCTTATTTTTTTTAGTTTTTGTTTAGTTTTAGTTTTTTATATTCTGTTTTTTGCGTGTGAAAACAAAAATCCAAAAAAATAATAAATAGGAGAAAGGAGAAGATCAAAAATACTTTTGAGGGCATGAGCATTACATGATTTGTTAGGTTAGAGTCCTAAAGAAGAAGACTTGTTAGGATTGAACTGACCTTGAGCTAGAACCTGAATTTGAACCCAAGTCTGAACTTAACCCGAAAGGAATGGCACAAGGGAGGACATTAAGTGACATTTCTATCCTCCTAGGACCACTTTGCCATTATGGTTTAACTTGCCTAACCTAAGACTTAATGTCACCTTTCAATTGAGACCTCATTAGACTCAAATGTCCCTTAAATTCACTAGTTTAAAGACACATATTTGTTTTTAAGGGGATTTGAAGAAGTATGTTTTATAATACATTTTTGTAACATGTCTATTGATGTGGTGAGAATGAAATTTAATTCCTTTTGCTTTAAAAGATGTTACTAAAGGATGGACGTATGGCTTGGCTGCTAATTCTGTTTCTTCTTGGGATGAATTTGTTAAGTTGTTCTTAAGAAAATATTTTCCTAAGGCCAAAATTGTAAAGCTAAGGAACGAAATCAATAAGTTTGTTCAACTAGAAAAGGAATCATTTTGGAAATACTTAGGCAGGTTTAAGAATCTGTTGGCCCAATGTTTCCATCATAGCCTAGACCAAGCGCATCCGTGTCAAATTATTTATGAAAAACTTGACCAACAAAGCTAAAATATGTTAAGAGTCCATGTGACATAGTGACTTTCTTTCTAAGAGCATTACTGTTGTTTAGGAATTTCTAGGGGACTTCACTGAAAAATACTACGCAGTGGGAAATCGCTAGAGATGATAGTCTAAGTTTTAGGTTTGCTATGGGAGGAATGTATTCTATTTCTGATATGAGTCACCCAGAGTCTAAGATAGCAATTTTATAATACATGTTGAAGGCGTTATCTGTTCAGACTCCCTTGACTTCTCAAACTTCTATGGTGTCTTATTGTCAGGCCTTGGTTCACACATTGAGTTCATATCCTTATTTTGCTCACCAGTTATCACTGGACATGAGCAAATAAGCATTGCCTACCAAAAATCCAAGAATGACCCATCCTCCCCTTACTATAATCTAGGGTGGAGAAATCACCCTAACTTTTCTTGGAGTAGTGGACCAAATGATGTGATCCATAACTCTCTACCTAGAGTATTTCCTGGAAACAACTCCCAGCCTATCTCCCATCCTTCAGAGTATCTCTAGAGATCGGCTTCCCAAGGTGTGCGTATTGTACCTAGACCTCCCCCTCCTATTGCTTAGGTTAGGCCTCCTCCTAGTTACACTGGCATTAATAAGATTGAGAGAAGAATTAATAGTAATATAGAGAAGACAGTTAATGCTAATATGGAATGAATAATGAGAATAATGACTGAGCAATTTTTCTAATTAGCATCATCTACTAGGGAGTTAAGTACTTTTCCGAGTCAACCAAAGGTAAACCCTAAGGGTCATACCTTATTCTCTTTTGGAGCCAAACCTGGTGAGAATGTGAGGAAAGTGAATACAATTATATTTCTTAGATTAGGTCAAGAGATTGATAATCAAATAGAAAATTTGAAAGAAACCGATAGTTACCCTCACTCTTTCTTCATAAATTCATCTTCTCCTTCTTCTTCTCAAGAAACTAGTTCTTTTAGTTAGTCAGGGGATACTACTGATGGTGTCTATAGCGGTTCTCCTAATGACCCTTTGCCTTTTGAGCCATCTTATGATCAGGGGAAACATAAGAAGAAGGATTCTATTGATTCAGTAGATCCCTCATCTCCTAAGGATTCTTCCCCCCCTTCTACTGCTGAGTGAGTCCATAAGCCTATACCTCTATTCCCCTACAAGCTTAAAAAGAAAGACCAAACCGATGTTGATAAGATAAGCAAAACTTTCTCTCAAGTCAAGATTAACATTCCTCTGCTTGATGCTATTTAGCAAATGCCTTCTTATGCTAGGTTTTTGAAGGATTTATGTACCACCAAGAGAGCCACTAGTGTTCATAAGAAGGCTTTCTTAGCCTCTGATGCTAGTTCTATTATTTCTCACTAGATCCTCATAAAGTATGAGGACCCCGTTTGACCTACTTTTTTTATTAGACATAGGAGACCACCTCATTTATAGAGCATGCATAATTAAAGGGCCAGTGTCAATTTATTACCCTTCAATGAGTATAAGAGGCTAGGGTTAGGTGAACTGAAACCTACTAAGATGGTCATTCCACTAGCTGATAGATCGATTGTGTTGCCTAGGGGTGTGGTAGAGGACATGCTGATTAAGGTGGGTGAATTTATTAACCCAGTGGACTTTGTTGTGCTCGGAATTGAGAAGGTGGCTAATACTACTAGTCAGGTCCTCGTTATTTTAGGGCTTCCTTTCGTAGCCATGGCCAATGCTAGGATTAATTGCAGAAATATCGTGTTAGACAATCTTTTAGTAATATAACTTTAGAGTTGAATATCATTAACCCACAAAGATAGGCTTCTGGTTTTGATGATATGAAGTCTTCAACTCTTAACTGGGTAGAGGACTCTATGTTTGATGATGAGCTTGATGACATGTTTGTTGCTGGGTGTGAGTCTTTGCTTATTGATGATGAGCCTAAATATGATGTTTTTGAGTTTGATGACTTTTGCTCTACTACTGAGTATTGATTGCTTCTGCTTCTGAGTCTAATTCCCCTCTTACTTCTCTTAACTTGAAATCTCTTCCTAACTCTAGTCTTCATTTTGCAGAGTCGGATGAATCTTTACATGTGATTATTGCTTCTGGCTTTAGGGGATATCAAGGGTATTAGTCCCTTGATTGTGTAGCATGGAACTCATTTGGAGGACAAAGCTAAGCCCTATTGTGACCATCAAAGGCGTTCAAACCTGACCTTATAAGAATTAGTTAGGAACGAAGTGCTCAGGTGGTTAGACTATGGGATTATCTATCCAATTTTTTATAGTAAGCGGGTTAGCCTTGTTCACATTGTTCCTAAGAAGACTTGTTTAACCATGACTAGGAATGATAAGAACTAGCTAGTTCCCACTCGAGTCCAATCTGGGTGGCGAATTTGCATTGATTATGGGAAATTGGATCCTGCCTCTAGGAAAGACCATTTCCCCCTTTCCTTCCTTAACCAGATGTTGGAGAGGTTAGCTTGACATTCTTTTTATCACTTTTTAGATGTATATTCTGGCCATACGTAGATCTCTATTGCTCCTGAGGATCAGGAGAAGTTACTTTCACTAGGCCTTTTGGTACATATGCTTTTAGGAGAACGCCTTTTGGACTCTGTATTGCTCCTACTACCTTTCAAAGGTGCCTGATTTCTATTTCATTAGATTTAGTTTAACAGTGCATCAAAATTTTCATGGACGACTTCTCTGTGTTTGGTTCTTCTTATAAGGATTGATTGTCTAATCTAAGTAAAGTGCTGCAAAAGTGTTGGGAGAAAAATTTGACTTTGAATTGGGAGAAATGTCACTTTATGGTGAAAAAAGGAATGGTTTCAAGCTCTTAAGATCAAAGATAACAAGAAAATAATCACACCAAAGGGTGCTTATTTTGCATTGTATCTCAAAGAATCAATAAGATTATGAGTTTTGACCCAAGGTAAGACCAAAAGGACAGATGAAATACTTCCCACCAGGTTCCTCTCTTAAAGGCTTATAGCCACCCATGAAGAACTCTAAAGAAAAGACTCAAAACTTTCCCCAAATTCCTCTTCTAAAGGCTATTAGCCACTAAACAAAAATTTTAAAGGAAAGACTGTACTCACCAATCTTGATTAAAGAGATAAATATGTGGAGATTTTAGTGAGAGAAAATGTCCTTATTCATTTCCATTCATAATTCAACTCAAGTTAAGTTTACATGGAGATATTGGGGTCTATAAATACCCAAAATGGAGGGGGGAGGAGATTACCTATTACAATAGTGGGACAAGTGTGCCAATAAGGGGGTTATAAATTATTTTAGGAAAAATTACTAAGATAATGATGACCAAGGTGAGCTATAGTTTTCGATGATTCTTCCTTCTCCTTCTAGGTGGCTTCTAGAAGGCTCTACACCTCCAATGGGGTCCCCCGCTTGGAAAGTCTTCCTTGGTATGTATAGAATCACCGCATGCTAATTAATCTCAAAGATGATAGATGTACTCTTATCAAATAAGGCCAAATCTAGATTGCCCCAAAACTAGAATTTTGTGCACAACTCCATATATTTGGGCCATTCCTCCTAATATTAGAAACCAATACCAAATTTCAACACATGGGGATAAAATCGACATCCTAGGAAATCAAAAAAACTTGGGCTTCATTAGGTAGGGTTTAACTCGACCCAAATTTAGCAAGTTTTCTGATAAAAACTTGCTTTGTGTATGTTGGGGTTTTCATCACATTAGGGAAAATGCAACATAAATCGATATTTTATTACATTATTCGAAAGTTAGCTCTTAAAGCTTTCCAAAAAATTATAGATCGCCCTAATTAGACATTAATTGGTTGGTGAGAAGCCATGCAAGCTTAAATGAAATGCTACACCGGTGGGGCATTTTGTCCAAGGAAAGTAGGCTTGGACTTTGATGTGGATGAACATATAGCTAAGAGTTGGTTTGGGGCTTGGTATACATCAACCTCCTCCTCATAAGAAGGAGTTTTCCTTAAATCCTTGGGATTAAAATTCTTACACATGAACCTTGCATGCCATTTACCATTCTTAGGTTTAAAGACACCCAAGATACTAAGGACCCCTCTCCTCATAAATGTGTATGAGTTGTTGAAGATATTTGGGAGAACATCAAAGCAATGAGTGGCTCTTCTATGCCTCATGGCTCATTGAAGATCTCAATATACTCATCGTAAGATAACTCAAACTCATCATACTCAAGAGAGGTGTCACTTGTGGCTTGATCACCCGCATAAGGGCTTTCTCCCAACACCATTTTCATAGGCAATAGGACCTTGGGGATGTTTTTTTTTTTTTTCAAGCTCTTAAGGAGCTATAAAGGGTAATGGTTCCAATGCCTCACTTGTGTTTGGCTTCACCATTAGTAATACAATTTGCGACTTCTTCTTACTAGTGGTTCTTTGATCCCCTATTTCACTTATATGGTACTTTTTTCACATCCCTCCCTTAGTTTGCATTTATGAGGTGGGGATAAAATGCAAGTTCTAATGCTTGTCTTTGGTGATTGTAGAAGCAATGGACATGAAAACTCACATGATAATCAAGCATATATGATCCAACAAGCAAAACATTACTACCACTCTAAGGAAACATCCCATACAAGGCTTCATTTCTAAATTTGCTCATTGAGAATAAAAATAATGCCTGTTTGGTGATGTTTACATCAATTTTCAAATTGAGACAATGGAGAGAATAAGAGTGAGATTAAGAGACAATAGGTAGTACAACATCCAAGGTGGGCTTTGACTCAACTTCTTTTTCTTCAAGATGCAAAAGGATCTCATTTCCTTACTTGCCCTCTTCTTATCCCATGTTAGGCTCCTCTTCCTTTTGTACTTGAACTTAAACGTCCATAGTTTCTTCAAAGGAAGAAACTAGTGTAGAATCCATTTGAACGGGAGCTTTAAGGGAGCTCTCATCTATGGTCAAGCTTTCTCTTTCTCCTTTCGGATCAAAAACTAATGTAAGTTCACCTCCTTGTTGGAGCTTGATCTCTTGGTGACCAACAATAGGTCTTTCCTTCTTAAGTTCTTCATCAAGGAGTGGATCTCGTTAGAATCTCACATCTATGTATGATTTGAGCCAACTCCACGTCTTAATTCTAGGCTTATCTTGAAGAGCTCTCCACCATCTAGGGCACCTAAACCAATAAAGGCCAACACCTTGGGCTTTTTAAGTGGCTATCATGAAGCTCTCTTCACCTAAGCATTCTTTTGCCTCAAAATAATTTTTAAGCATTTGAACCTGACCCAAATAGATGGCAGGATCCAAGCTAATACTATGAAAGTAAGGAAACTCTTTCATGGCCTTTGTTATGCAAGTTGTTTGCTTGGTAAAATGCACTACTTGAGTTTGAAGCTCAATAATGGCCCTACCTATCGCATGCACTTGTTGAGAAGAATATCTCTCATTGGCCATGGTTAGAAGAGGTTTAAAGGTGAAAAGAAGAGAAAAGGAACGGAAATAGGGGAAGTAGGGGCATACTAGAGGTGGCACGAACTAGAAAAGAGCAAAAAGAAGGTGGTAAGGACATGCTCAAGGGCACGGGGCGACCATGCCAATTGCTTGGTAGTGAAATAAAAGTGCAAGATAAGGGGCAAGCTCATGCCAGTCAGCACGGGTTTACATCAATGTTTTCCCAGGTGATTTTTGTGGCGAACTTTTGTGAAGGCTTTTTGTGGAGTTTTAGGGATGTGTTTTAGTTAGGACTTATGTGTGGACTATAATTAGGGTTCTTTATGGAATTATGAAGGTTGATGAAGGTAGGTAAAAGGAAAATTTTGAAGAGCCAAAGTGTGGGTTTCTGGGGTAAAAATGAAAAGGTAGTGAGGTGCTTGATTCAATAAAGGTTTTGATTCAATAATCACCCGAAAGAAGCTCTGGCTCTTGTACCATCTGAATGTGGAATGAAATCCTCAAGTTGTTAAGATCATAGACAACAAGGTAAATAATCACACCAAGGATACTTCTTTTCGATTCTATCTTGAACAATCAATAAGATTGTGAGTTTTGACCTAAGGTAGAACTCAAAGGATGGATGAAATACTTCCACAAAGCTCCTCTCTTAAAGGCTCATAGTCACCAAAGGCGAACTCTAAAGGAAAAATTTAAAACTTTCCACTAAATTCCTCTTCTAGAGGCTATTAGTCGTCACAGAAGAATTCTAAAGAAAAGACTCTACTCACCACTCTTGATTAAGAAGATAAAGATTTAGAGATTTTTGTGAGAGAAAATGATCATATGCCTTTCCATTCATAATTTAACTTAAATTGAGTTTACTTGGAGGTATTGGGGTCTATAAGTACCCAAAATGGCGGGAGAGGAGATTAGCTGTTACAATAATGGGGCAAGTGTACCAATAGGAGCATTATAAATTACGAAAACAATTGCAACCAAGGTGAGCCATATTTTTCTAAGATTTTTTCCCGCCATACTAGGAGGTTTCTAGAAGGCTCTACATCTCTAATGGGCCCAACAACTTTGAAGATCTTCCTTGCTATGTTTAGAATCACTCCATTATAATTAATCTCAATGATAACAGCAGTACCCTCCTCAATTAAGGGCAAATTCCAGATTACTCTAAAACTAGAATTTTGTGCACACTCTATATAGTTTGGCCATTCCTCCTAGTATTGGAAACCAATGCCAAATTTTAGCCTATGGAGCTAAAATAGACATCTTATGAAATTAGAAAATTTTAGGCTGACTTCGTTCGAGCTTTGTTAATAAGATTTCAACCTGACCCAAATTCAGCAAGTTTTTCGATAAAAACCTACACTGTGCATGTTAGTGTTTTCATCACTTCAGAGAATTAAAATGCAGCCTAAATTGGGATTTTATTGAATCATACTCAAGCATATCTCTAATATTTCCAGAAAAGTATAGTTTGCCCCAATTAGACATCAATTGGTTGGTGGGAAGCTATGTTAAACCCGAGTGAAATGATGGAGCAGCAGACATCTTATCCAAGGAAAGTGGACTTGGACTTTGGTGTGGATAAGGGTTTACCTAGGAGTTGGCTTGGGGCTTGGTATGCATCAAGAGGTGAGGTCTTTTCTTAGACATGCTAGGTCCTATGGTCATTTTATTAAGGACTTTAGTAAGGAAACTATGCTTTTGACCAACCTTTTAGCGAAGGACATGCCATTTCACTTCTCTGAGGAATGTCATATGGCATTTATAAGTTGAAAGAAGCCTTGACCTTTACTCCCATCCTTTATCCTCCCACTTGGGAATGCCCTTTTGAGTTAAATTATGATTCATCTGACTATACTGTTGGGGTTATTTTAGGGCAACATGTGGATAAAAAGCCCCATGTCATTTATTATGCTAGTCACACTTTGAATGATGCCCAACTGAATTATACTATGCTTGGAAAAGAATTTTTGGCTGTGATCTTTGGTTTTAAATAGTTTACACCTTACCTGATTGGCTCTCATGTCATTGTTTATAATGACCGCTCTGCTCCTAAGCATCTTCTTTCTAAGAAGGATGCTAAGCCCAAACTTGTCAGGTGGATCTTACTTTTGTAAGAATAGGACTGTGATATTAGAGATAAGAAAGGTTCTGAGAGTCTATTTGTTAACTATTTATCTAGGATTTTTGGTGGTAGAGAGCATAAGTGTCACATTTCTGAATGCTTCCTTGATGAGTAATTATTTTCCATCCATTCTAAGCCTTAGTATGCTGATATTATGAAGTACCTAGTGTCTAGTAAGATTCTTGAGGGTTAGGTTATGAATGATAGAAACCGATTCTTACACCTTGTGAAATTATATGTTTGGGATAACTCCTATTTGTTTAAGTATTATTCTGACCAAGTATTTAGAAGGTGTATTCCTACTAATGAGCTTAGGAGTGTCCTTTCATTCTATTATGACCAAGCATGTAGTCAGCATTTCAGTAGGAGACCGACAGCAGCCAAAGTTCTTCAATATAGTTTTTGTTAGCCTACACTGTTTAGGGATGCTTTTGAATATTGTAAGAGTAGCCATAGGTGCCAACAGTTGGGTAGGCTTAGTGGCAGAGATATGATGCGACTTAATCCCATCATTGTGGTGGACATTTTTGATGTATGTGGTATAGACTTCATGAGAACATTTCCATCTTTTTTTTTGGGAATGAGTATATTTTATTAGATATGGACTATGTTTCTAAGTGTTTAAAGGCCATCCCTACTAGGATCAATGATGCTAAAGTGGTTGTCAAGTTCCTTAGGGAGAACATTTTTGCTAGATTTGACATGCATAAGGCTATTGTTAGTGATTAGGGCACCGACTGTGCGAATAGGTATTTTGATGCTCTATTGAGGAGGTGCTCAATAGTCCATAGACTTGTTATCCTATATAATCCCTAAACTAATGGCGACGTAGAAGTGTCCAATATGCAGATTAAGATAATCCTTAAAAAGACTATGAGCAGGAATAGCAAGGATTAGGCTGACAAGCTTATAGATGCTCTATAGGCTTATATGACATCTTTGGAGACTCTCTTAGGTATGTTACCTTATAAGAGCTGTTTCTAGTAAGCTTTGTCATCTTTTTACTGAGATAGAGGATAAAGCTTGGAGGACAATTAGGATGTTGAACTATGACTTGACCAAGGCTGATGAGGAGAGAAGAGTGCAACTGGGTGAACTAGAAGAGTCAAGAGCTGAGGCATATGAGAGTACTAGGTCTAACAAGGAGAGGGCTAAGTTGTTCCATGATAGATACATTCTTAGTAAAGAGTTTGCCCCAGGAATGAAAATGCTCTTGTATGAATCTAAGCTCAACCTTTTTCCAAGGATGTTAAGGTCCTGTTGGACGGGTCCCTATGTTGTTTCTCTTATTTTTCCTAATTATGTAGTCGTGATATAGGATTCTGAGAGTAAGGCCAAGTTTAAAGTGACTGGCTAAAGATTGAAGAAGTTTTTGGAGCTACCCAGTAAAGAAGATGTGGAGTGTTTGATACTCGCAAGCCGGTTTGTTACAAGTGATGCGCTACCGAGTTATTTTGGATGTATCCAGCATCCGATCTACCTTGATTGAAATTTTGTTCCCTTTATTTCTCTTTTTCTTATTTCTCTTTTATTTCTTTTTGTATATGTGGGCGCTTTTTCTTTTGCTTTTCTTTTAAGTATATGTTTGTTATTTTCTTTTTCAATCTTATCATTGTTTTTGCATATTTGTATTACTTTTTCATTGTTTTTATTTTTCTTTTCACCCCAATGAGGACATTATGTGATCTAGGTGAGGGGGTGGGGAAATTAAGTTTCAAAAAAACTAAGTTTCAAAAAATTTTGAAACAAAAAGGATAAAAATGAAAAATTTGAAAAAATTAGAAAAGATTCGAAAAGATTTTTTTTCTTTTTTGTTTTTGGGGAATATGTGCTATTGTGATTTAGTATGTTCTCTTGTAGGCTAGTAGTAGGTTGTATATAGATATGGTGTATATTAATAGAACTTAGTTCAAAGTGTGATATTTGTGCCACAGTCCTAACCCCTTACATTTTTCGATTCCAAGCTGTCTTGACTTTGGTAAATGAACCTGTGAGATTTTGGGTCTTATAGACTAATTCATCATTTTTATTCTCTTATTTTTCTTTCACGTGTGTCTCTTCCATGATTATATCTCTAGAACTTGATTTTAGTCTCTCCAAAATCACATTTAGGATGTGGATTATAGTAATATGATGGAGGCATTCATTTGTTTATGCACCGGATAGCGAAATTGCCACCTTGCCTTGAATGTTTGACCCTTTGCTGATCCTCTGAAACTTGACAGTTTACATTTGCTGTGAACCCTTTATTTTAGCTATTGGCCAAACACATTTCTATTACCTAAGCCAAGACTAGTGGAGCAATACTTAAATATTGAATATCAAATAGCTTGCAAGTGATGATGTACGTTGTTCGTTATTTTTTTAGACCTTTTGGTGTACAAAGAGGATGTATTGTTGATACAATTTGGAAAGTGAGTAGTGCTCTTACATGTCATTTGTTCATTTTTTAAAGGAAAAAAAAAAACAAAGGAAAACAAAGAGAAGGTGAAAAAAAGAATGAGAAAAGTTTCCAAGGAAACAAAATTGAAAAATTGAAAATAAAAAGAAAGGAAAGCATGTTGTGAATAAGAGTGTTTGGCATGATTTTCATTATTTTAATTCATTGTCAATGGTTGCTTTTGGCGGCTTATGCCTTAAACTTTCATGTTGGAAGAGCGTGCATGGTATAGCTATTAGAAGAATTTGGTTACTCTTAAGTGACTTGGCTTTTAGCTCCTCATTTCCTAAGCCGATTGTCCCTTCCCTAACCCTTTTTAACCCTTAGCCTTGTTACAACCTTCATAAAGTCCTATTGATTATCATGTTGCATATTGCATTCGAGTGATGAAGAATTGAGAATCTTAGCACGTCTTTGGTATGTTGTATGACTAGAAGATGAATTGAATGAACCTCGTAATATGATAAACACATGAGTGGTAACACATGAGGGGGAGTGTTTCACATTTTTCTAAAGTGAGGTTCTACCAGTAGGGCTTGTACATAATTCTTAAGTGGGGGTGAAAGATTGTGTATAGATGTCATAAGCAGGGATTAAGAATTTCTTAATATGTACAATGTGTTTATATGTTATCTAATGCTTAGGTTGCTTGAGTAAGATGGATGATTGGAATGTGTGCATACTTTTTTCCATTGTTGTATATATGAATTTTTGAAAACCCAAAAAGATTTTATGTTTTTCTCTTTTCTTTTTCATAGATTTCATGGGGATATCATTTGCAAAGCCTCATGAGACATTGCTTGTTGACTAGGGGTAACCTAGAAGTTTAAAGGACTTGTCGCACATACTAAGTCCAATCGTGATTCCTACGACAATGAGTTATATTTTTTTTTTTTGATTTTTAGTTTTATTTTACTCGAAGACGAGCGAAATTTAGGTGTGGGGCTATTGCTCAGCCTGAATTTATGACATTTGATACCCTTTTAATATCTAATATTTGCTGAAAATAAATTATTAAAAGTAGTATTTTAATATATTTTTCTTTATTTTGTAAGAATTTAAGAAATTTGAAGATTGAATAAATTTCTTAGAAGAAAAGAGTTGTTGAATCAACAAGGTTTTGGATCAAGCGGAAAAAGAGAAGGAAAGAAAAAAAACGATCCAGACCTTCGAGCCTAGTCCAACTCCTTCCAGCTCGCCTCACGTGCACAACACGTGACTCCTCCTTCCCTCTTCCTTTCTTGTCGGGTCTGTTCTTTCTCTCTAGCCCAGTTGGAGGCAGGCTTGTTCTTTTTGTTTTTTTCTAGCCTACGGCTTGTGCAAGCTTGTTTCTTCTCACACCCGTTTATCACACACAGGCATAGTCTCTTATTGCATTTCTTTGGCACAACTTTAGACCAGACTTTGCTCAACCCAGTCTCTTCCCCCCAGCGTACGAGGCACGTGACCTATGAAGATCCTTAATCCCCCTTAATTCTCTCTCTCTCTCTCTCTCTCTCTCTCTGTCTCTCTCTCTTCATTGCTCTTCTTTCCCCAATTAAAACTAGAAGATCGAGATCCGCATGCTGGTTCAGCTTTTTCCTCAGTCCATACACCATAACCATGCCTCCCATCTTCAATTTCTCTTTCATAATTACATTCTTTATCCATTATCTTCATTATTGTCACCTTCATCAATTCGGTAGTTACATGTTTAGGTTTAATTTAAGTTTAACTGCAATAATCGAGTGGGGAAGTGACGATTGTAGGATATGATTGGGAGCAGAGATTTAGGGCGGCAAGATAGGGTAGAAGCAGTGAGTAGTTATAGTAGTTGATTTGATTTATTTTCAGCTTATTTACTTCATTTTAGTTCATTTCAATTTTAGGTCTCAAATCCTGCTTCAAGACTCCCGAGTTTTGAGTGAATACTTGGGTTCTTTTTCAAAGAGTTGCCAAATTCAAGTTGTAGATTTTGGTATTGGATAAAATTATTTAAAGTTTCGTTATAATTTAAGTCCCTATTACCATTCTTTTGTTCTATTGTCTTGCCCTTTGTTTCGATCCATCAGGCACATGGACTACTAATTTATACATATTATGGGCTGCAGTTTGTGTTTGTTAGATCCAAATTGCTCTACTTGGTATCAACCTTCCAAATCATAACAATCTCATTTGATGTTTAATATACTAGCCTTGTTCATCTCAGTGATAGTTTAAAGATTTTTTTTTCAGTTTTATTGTTGTTATATTGTTATGGCCATGTATTTATTTATTAGTGTATTTGATGCATTAGTGATCAAATGTCATAATCCATCCCAGTGGATCAACACTCGTAAGTGCCACAATGATAAACTATGTGCTTATGGTTTAAACTTAGTCTTCATAGAATCATGATAGAATGTCTAAGCCTTTTGGGTATAGCAATGGGAAAAAACTTTTCAAAAGGGAGACTTTTACTTCAAATCGGTTAATCGAGTCAAACCTTTCAGAAAAATTTCGCCTTGAAGAAGTTTACGTTATAACAATTCAAGCCTTATTTACCATTTGTGCAACCTTCTCCTTTGCGATGGTGATGTAGGCCTTCTCCAAGTTCCCAGCCACAGCACTTGGCGCCCATCTTTGTATTAGTGACACATGCCTCCATTAAGTTGCTAGCAGTAATGATATTAATAGAGGCCAAGATCCGACCACGCATGCCAAAATTTGTGAAGCACATATTTCAAGTCTAAATTAAATAACACAAGGAAAATGGACAAATCTAATATGTATTGATTTTAAGAACATATAGGTGCAATCTCTGTGTATTTGGTACAAGATGAATAAATAAAGAATTCCTGTAATTCGATCTCCAATATGTTGTCGAAAGAAGGCTAACTGGCTTGAATCTCAATCAAGTTAACAGATTTGACTTCCTTTTAGGAACTAAGATGAATTTGACCTTAAAAAAGGACCTAAGAGGGTTAATCTAAATTGAAAAGAGTGTTTGATTCCTTCTGAGAGCAAAAGATATGAGCTTGATTATGACTATTGTATTCCTTCAGAGAGATTAAATCTTTGAGTCTTCAGAATGCCTTCAAAGTGAAAAAGTTATCCACCTAAGCATTCTTTGCAACATTTAGATTTCCCTTTCCTATAGTGGAAATTATTAACGACATTGCCTTCTTAGATGTAGTAAGAACTTAGAATCAGCAAAATGCAACTCTGCCTTCACATCACCATTGATCTTCTTCTCACCACCGCGATAATACCTAATACATTGAAGGAGGGTTGAAGTTATTCATGCTCATGGAGCCGTGGTTATTCAAGCAATAATTTGTAAAAAGTTTTGGAATTAGTTACATAGACAATTACATATGTTAATATGTTTCCCATCATTAACTCAAGGCAAATCCTGGTGATTGCACTCTAACTCTCAAGACTATAGCCTTGAATCACGATTCCACTCTTCGAAAGTTCTTACCTGTGATCCCCAATTCATTCATTGTACATTTGGGCATAATGTTAACAGCTAAACCCTATCTATCAAGATGTGCTTGATTCTTTGATTACTGATATAGCCAACCATAAATAAGGGTCGATTTTAAGGTTTGAAGCCTAGTGATAAGTCATCATTAGTGAAAGTGATGGTTGTATTGCAAGTAGCATACTGGGCAGGGCCTTTTCAAGACTCTTTAACATCTTTGGCTTTGTTAGCATAAAGCTCTAGTTGGTGCAAGGCAGTAGCAATGCATTGGCACATTTGTTCTAGTAAATGAAAGATTTACCTCCAGCCCATACCTACTGGTGCGACATATAAAACAGTTAGAGTTTTATCATCATCTTTTAGGGAATTCTCCCACTTTTGTTCTTCTTCATCTTCTTCATCCTCCACCTCAATACATAGGGTCATGTTAACCATGACTTTAGTAAAGGAGTCTGCCAGGAAAAATTCTTCCAACATGATAGGAATAAGCGACTCCTGCTCAAGTAGGTTCGTAGGCTGAATTTCCCATTTGTTGTTTATTTTCGACCTCTTTTGACCCCTTATATATTGAGGTTTCTTCTTCTTTCCTTATCTCTTTCTATAATGCAAAATCAATTCTTAGCCATGCTTTTGCTTGTTTGGGTTTCGTGGGTGACAAGGGCCTTCCTACTTCACCTTTATCAGGAATATTCGCGGTGGGATAAGTACGGCGTTTGCACTATCATTGGAATGATCTTGGCTTACGACTTCCAAAGTATAGTATGAATGACTCTGCCTTCAGCGAATGAGTGAGATTAGACCTTATCTCTTGGTGGAGTTGGTTCAAATATTACCTTGGTAAAGAGGAGGAGTACTCTAGTTGAGTGTATATGCAATTAATCTCAGTAGTGTCATCTAAATCTTCCATTCCCTTCATTGGCTAGTTGTATGATACTTTTTTTATTTGTTATAGACTTCTCCAAAGGGTGACTAATGACTCCTTCAAAGGAATAGCACATTGGGTTATTTGTCCTTCCAACCTCTCCTGGTCGCTTTGGTTTAGGAAGTTCAATGATCTTGTCACCAAGCAGGTCATCTAACATTCTAGATAATCCTGAATTAAGAAATGGGTAGCTCTCCTCTTGAACCTCCTTTATTATGAGGCGCTTCTTTGTTGTCTCTTTGGAGTACAAGGCCTTTTTCACTTATGAGTTGGACTTCCCTGAAATTCGCACAGGTTTTCTAATGAAAACAGTAATAGCTTACTTAGTTGATGCCTTTGAGGGTTGAGGACTCTACTTCAAATCACATTTAACATTCTTGAATTCATATATGGAAGACGACTTAGCATGACGATTTGCTAGTGTCATCTCCTTATCATGAGCTTGAGTAGCCAACTCTTGAAAAGTTCTTAGCTTATTCATCTATAAAATGTATAGTAAGTCTTATTCCATGCCTTGAGCATACATATCAATAGCAGAAGCTTCGGAGAAATGATCCTTGCACTCGAGACATAGAGATCTCTAGCGATTAATGTGATTGACGATTGCTTTAGTCTTCCACTGCTTAGTATTCATCAACTCCATCATACTAACAATGCGTTGACTGCTGTAGAATCTGTTAAGGAACTCTTGTTCCATTTATTCCCAATTATTGGTGGATTTGGGTTCCAAGTTTGCATATGAGTCCAAAGTGATCCCATTAAGGGATTGAACAAATTGCTTCCACAACCGGTCTCCTTCAGTCCCAGCATTACTAAGGTTTTAATAAAATGTGCAATGTGTTGTGTAGGGTTACCCTTTCCATTCAATTGGTTAAGCTTAGGGGCTGGTAGCTATGGAGCATACGATTGACATTAATCCTTTTCGTATAAGGTTTTACGTATAAATGTGTCTTGTGAAATCCTCCCCCAATTGATCCTTAACAGCATTCATAATTAGGCTTTCAATATGTTCAATAGACATTAAGCCCAATGAGGACTCCGTTCTTTTTAGGGGTTCGTTATCCGTGTCTTCACTATGACTAGACTCGTTGTTTGACTCTTGGCCATCCAAGTCGTTGTTAGAATATTTGAATGGTGCTTTTCTAGCTTCTTCATTGGGCTAGCAATATGCTCACTTTGACGCTTGATTTAGGCATTTTCTCTAGATTCTCCTTAGCGAGTCTGCCCATTGTTGCCTTTGTGCTTGTGAGCTCTTTTACTAACTTGGCTACCTCTTTCACCATGGCTGGTACAATGATGATTTGGTCTCTGACTAAGAGAATAATGACTCCTTTGGAGATGCTGGTAAAGAGTTACCACTAGCATAGCCATGATCTTCTACATTGAAAGATTGAAAGGCGGGGTTGGCACAGGCTTGGACCCCATCCGTCATATGAGAAACTGTTTGTTGCATGTTAAATCTAACAACATATTTTTGCTTCAAAGAAAGGGAAGGCACTTAGTTGATACCTTCAGGCTAGTTGGAGCCAAGATTTTACAATTTCATGTGACTGAGATGGTGCAACCACAACTGATTGTTTTATGGCCCTTGCAGCAACCGTCGCCTTTGCCATATTTCGAGTCATGACTCTACTAGATGCAACATTAGTGGTTTCTAATCCCTGGGATGTGGACCGAATAATTTTCCTTATTGATTGATGGATTGCATTCTTAACGACCATGTCGTCTTTGAATGAGGGTAGAGTTTGTGTTTCAAAGAAAGAGATGAGGGGCAGAGAAGAACAGGTGTAATAAACCCCCTTATTTGATCTCCTTGATGAATAGTCTTGAATGGACTTGATCCTTAGAGCAGGCCTCAGAGTCTTAATCCCAATTAAGATATGAGTCAGATCCCCGAGAGTGACTGACACGTGTTTAGAGTGCTTATAGTCTCCTTCCAAAGAGAATTCTTGAGCTCTTATAAGTTCTTCAAAAATGTCCACCCCAAAATGAGGGGGGTAGCTCCCTTTTTATAGGCAAGTAGGAGTTAGGGTTTTCCTCCTAATTATGTCCATTAAAAATAATCATTTATTTTCTGCATCATTTGCGATACTTTTTAATCAGCTGCACTACATTTCCATTGAATGTTTAATTTAATAGATAGCTGCAATTAGTTTGACACATGACATTTTATAATTAGCCAAATAAAAGTATTTAATTTTCCACATGGCAGATCTTGGTTGATTAGATAAATTTCACGTTCTAAAATATGCTTTTCTCCTTTTATGTTTTGGGGCAAGTAGTGGTCAAGCGATTATTTTCTTTACATTAATTTATTCTTTATTGTGAAATGACATTAAGCAACCAATAAAAAGTCAAATCTAGATAGTAGGAACATGGTAACCACAATTACTTAGATATTTGGTAGCAAACATGAAAAGCACTGTCGATTATAACTTTATGGAAGCAGCTCAACATGCACCCAGCTAAAGCAAAGGGCACTTGAGGATCAAGGTCAAAAGAAGCAAGATGATAAGATAAAAGTCATTGTAGCAGACTATGGATAGAAGAGACAAAAAATAGAGGAAAGATAGCACATATTTTCAAGTTTTGTGTCACATGTTCAACAACGTAACATACTCCTAACGTGCCTATATATCCAAGAATTTTTGACTCTTTGTTGGTTGATGACTCATCTATCAAATATGGCATAAGCGAAAGGCATTACCATTACATCACCCTCAATCTTCAGCTCCTACGAATCTTCCAAATGTCTAGATGTTATGACTATTATTTGGTGCATTATTCTATAGCTCTTTTACATAATTTCATTAAAACTAGCTTAAGACAAAATTATCACCAACAATTTGAGAGGATTTTTATGGTGCGGTTAGATGCAACCTTTGGAAATAATTACTAGAAGCACGAATGGATTGTGCAATACTTTTACAACTTATTAGTCTCTTTGTATTAGAGAAACAGAATTATCATTGAAGGAGTAGAATGTTGCATATGGACGAGTTGTAATAGTGAATAAAAATAAGGATAGAAATTTAGATGGAGGTGTGATTTGATGAGCCTTGGTCTTCTTATGGACTTCATTAAATTTGTGTCCAATATGCCTGTGAGATTTAAATGATCCATTAGTTGATAGTTACGAGCATTTAACTTGCACAGTTCACGTTCTATTTTCTCATGTGGGATTTGGATTAAGATGTGAGTGCATATGTGAAAACCAACATGTTTATTCATCAATTTTTTTTATTGAGGGTTATGATGATGTAGTTTTCTGTTTTAAACTATTTGTGTTTTCTATTTGCCTTTTTGGGGTATATCAAACTTTTCCTTGTTTTCTTTTCCTTTTTCGACTCTTAGTGATCAAAAGAAAAGAAATTGTTCCTATTGTTGTGTTCAAGGTTCAATTTTCAATAGGAAGTCATACATATATTCATCTTGTTCTAAGTAATCTGCACAACACTTTATATGCTATGCAGATATTAGTGACTTTCTTTTTCTTTCTTTTTTCCTTCCTTTAAACAATACACATTAACAAAAACCATAGGATTAGATGAAAATGAGTTGTTTTGAATTACCAGTTATCTTTACTAAATGGCCAATTCCTCTTAATTCCTATTTACAGGAAATAGACTTCATATAAGACGAGGATAAAGAACTAACTTGATGAATGGATGAACGAGTAGGTTGCATCTTATTTATCCACTTACTATATTGTGATGTTAGGATAATCTTTTGACAAAAATAGTTTTTTTATATATTACTATTTTGGCACTAGGTATCAATGGTAATAGTTTTTTGGTCCTTACTGAGAGTTAGAAATTTTACATTTACCATCTTGACCATTCTAATAGGAGACAATATATGCTATGAGTTGGAAATATCATTCTCATTTTCAGAGTATTTCCATAGGTTATCTTTTGCATATATGGCTTTAGTTAGTCATTGTTAAAGCTATTGAAGTTACTATTGAAATTACTATAAAAGCTATTGAAGTTATCAATTTAGTATTAGACAATAGCAGACAATAATTCTAGGACACATTGGGCAAAAAAATACCCATGGTACCTGATATATGTAATGCATTTGGATGCAAAATAAGAATATGCAATTGTTTTTAGTAGTTGTTTTTGAGATGTAGAGACAACACTTATATTTTGTTGTTACAATGCATCAATTTTAAAATTGTTGCATTTGGAAAAAAAAAAAAAAGAGAGAAGTCAACACTTCATTGTTGCTGCCTTAAATTTCAACAATAATAAATTGTTACCTTCACAAAATTGTTACCTTGGGCATCATTTATGTCCTTTTTAAAGGATTGTTGCTTATTGTCATACAATTGTAGCCTTACAAAATGGCAACGGAGGTAATTACAATGCTTCAAAGTTGTTGCTTTACCTCCCAAGCAATGGTTATTAGATATTACGCGCTGATTTTCAAGTGTTGTTTATATACCTTTTTATTGTGGTTATCTAATGCGTCAACCTCAAGGGAAAGTTTGATATATATCCTTAGAATAAGTGAATTTAGTCTTAAAGGCTCCAAATACCCAAAGTAGCCTCTTCAAACCCACTTTAGGGTCACTTTTGAGTTATCTTGAGGATTATCTTCCAAACCAACCACAAGAGTAATGCATAGGATGATAAATTATTTGTTCTATTCTATCTAGTTTATGTGACCCAACCCATAACAAAAAGGGAGAAAAGATTACCATAATGACGAATCCACCATCAAGACCAAAGTCAAGTAGGCAAGTTAGCTCAATTTTGGTCCAATAAGGCCCGATTAAGAAAGTCAAACTTTAGTCAACTATAGTCAACACAAGTCAAACCTTGGTCAAAATCAAAGGTCAAGGTCAAGAAGAATTTGGCAACTCATCAGTAGCATAGGAACTTCTCGTTTCAATTTCCATGTGCTTAAATTGTTGTTTGAATGTTATTAGCTATTGGCTAGAGTGAATGCTTGAATCCTATTGGTTCACACTAATGCCATAGGTGCTTCATTTCTATTGGCTTACTTATGTAACTTAGGGAAGGATGTATAATTTTGCGGCTATAAATTAGGTTCTTTGTACTTACTTGTGGATATATTTGAATTGAGAATTAATTAATGAACGTTAGAATGTTTTTCTTACCCAAAACAGAATCTCTTCCCTTATTTTAAATACTTAGAGTACTTGAATGGTGAATACATCAATCCTTCAAACTAATTCTTATTGCTTCATTTTAGAGAATTTATTGGTGGATTATTAGGCTAAGTGGTGGCTTGACCCTTTATCTTAGTCACAACCATTTTATTAGTTTTTCTTCCACATTCAAACAAAAAAAAAGCCAAAAACATTTCATTGATTTTCTGTTTATTACTCAAAGATTAACTTAGCTTAAGAGCTTGTTACTTTGGTGTTGATTGATGATTGTTGACGGTTATCGCTCTTATGATTAAGGCTACCGCATTTCACATCAAATTAGTATCAGAGCTACCGACCCCATCAAATTAGTATCAAAACTTTTATTTCCGCATCAAATTGGTACTAGGGCTTTCATACTCATCAAATTGGTACCGGAGCCAAAAGGCCCTACTTTTGGTTTATTTCTCCATGAAAGCCTTCTCCATTCACATCCAAAATCTCATACCTTGCTTATTCTTTTAGTCCATAAAAAGCCCTAAAAAATGGCCCAAACAGGATCCCAATCCAAAATACAACAGTAAACTCCACACACACACACACACACACACACACACACACGCACGCACACAAAAGAAAGCCTTCACAAAAATATCAAATTGTAGTTAGCTAGAGCCAACTCGGCCAGACTGTGGTGAAGCCCATGAACCATAGCAGCTTGCCTCCATGACCCCTTCCATTTGAGAGCCGACCATGACTTATAGGTATCCTTGCATTTCAATTGCAAGGATTTAATGACAAATCCTTTCAAAGAAGAAGAGTTTTGATACGTGAACATCAAGGACAAGCTTAGTATACACATTTAGAATAAGTGAGTTTGGGCCCTAAGAGTCCAATTGTCAAACTAACCTCTTTAAACCCACTTTAGGATCATCTTCGGGTCACCTTCAAGATTATCTTCCCAATAAAACTAAAGAGGTGTGCTTAGGGTAATAAGTTATTTATTCTATTTCATCTAGTTCATATGGCCCAATCCTTAACAAAAAGTGATAAAAAAGCATCAAAATCATCCAGACCAAAGACAAGCAGGCAAGTGAGGTCAATTATGGTCCAACAACGCCCATTCAAGAACGTCAAACTTTGGCCAACTATAGTCAACATGGGTTAGACCCTGGTCAAGGGTCAAGGTTAAGGTCCAATCATCAAACTTGTAGATAAGAAGGAATTTGGACAACTAATCATCAGCCTAGAAGCCTCTAATTTACATTTCTATGTGCTTAAATTGTTATTTGAATGTTATTGCTTAGAGTAAATGCTTGAATCCTATTAGTCCACACCATTCCTGTAGGTGCTTCATTTCTATTGAGTTATTTTTTGTAGCTTGCGGAAGGAGCATAAATTTTGGTGGCTGTAAAATAGTCTCTTTGTATTCACTTTTAAATATACTTAAATAGAGAATTAATCAATGAAAGCTAGAACGCTTCTCTTTCCCATAACAAAATCTCTCTTTTTATTCTAATACTTGGAGTATTTGAATAGCGAATGACTCAATCCTTTACACTAATTCTTAGTGCTTTGCTTTAGAGAATTAATTGATAGATTGTTAATGGCTTAAGCCTTTATCATAGTCATACTCATTTTATTAGTTTTTCTTCCACATAAAAAAATCCATAAAACTTTATTGATTTTCCTTTTGTTACTCAAAGATTAGCTTGCTTAAAGGGCTTTTTACTTTTGTGTTAATTGGTTGTTATTGGTGGACGATCACTCTTATGATAAAAATGTCGATACCTAAAAATGGTGCCTTATTTTTAATTGCCTAATGATTAAAATTATACTTCAACTTATGTGCTTGGGACTAGTTTGCTGTCTTTATCTAAAAATAATCCTATATGGATTAACTCACTCATTTAGATCAGCCTTAATGGAGCTAGGATTAGGTCTCATTTCTCTAATCTAATTCTAACTATGCCTTCAACCATTGTAAAAGGGGGTTGCCCTTGGGCTTAGAGGCATCAAATTGGCACCAAATTTTCACTGCTTAGAGCATTAAAAAATACAAGAGATTTCCATTAATGAAGTATCAAAAATTAAGGAGGCAGAGACAAAGGAAAATCTCAAGTAAAACACTTTACGTGTGAGGGCCTTGAGAAGGGCTTATTCTGAGGGAGTAATTTAAGTATCCCCCTTATCTCTTTACCTTCTGATTTTTGATTCCAAGTTACGTGAAGATGTAGTTTTTTGTTTCTCCCTATCCGCTGTAATTGCATACTTTATTTTGAATTTTTTAGGATTGACATTGTACCTTTAATTTGTGTTATTTGACATGACTGATACTAATATATTGCATGACTATGTAAAAGTGTAATTAAGATCTAATTTCTTATATTAAATAGTAGAGGTTGTCAGTGATGATGGGATGTGATGTGATGCATTCCATCATATTATCGCACCATCGGCCCCGAATGTAGATTTTCGGCTAGGTTCTGCAGTTAAGATGGTCCCCACACTAGGGATTACTCAAGAGCCTTTTGAAAACCTTTTTATAACATTCCTATCCCCTATGGTTAGGGATGTTAATGATTTTTAAAATTTTAGAGCAAAATGGATAGAATTTCGCCTAAAAACTGACCATAGCCTAGGCTTAAAGCCTTGCATTACATCCCTACAATTAATAATACATAAAAGACATATTCAACTAACTTAATGGCTACATGTCAGAGACCACAAGTCTATAGGCCACACCCCCGGTGTACACCAAGTATAAATTTTAATAAAAAAAAGAAATAAAAGGTACAGCTCAACAGATTACACATCAAGAGTGCTGGGGTTTGCATCCCAAAACAATTAAGAACAACTAAACATAATGGCCAATTATTTAGATGATTGGCCTACTTGGCCGTACAGAGTGACAACTAGTTAATGTATATTACACGAACTACAGAAATTAACTACATACGTCCAAGAACTTATGAATACATTGCATTACAACATTCAATTCATGATCTACATGTATAATTCCTTATCTGAAGCAAGAGAATGGTTTCAACTCAACTTAAATGAACCGACTTCTACCTATCACATCAAAAACATGGAAAAAGGGAAAATATAGAGGGAATGGGCTACCACACAGTCTGTGAGTGATTCTTAATCCCAAGAAAACAAAACAGTTGTACATAATACTTTTAAGTAGTAATCACACATAATTTAATATTGAATATCATATAAAAGCATATAAAGCCACCCATATCTATCAATGCCTCAATAACCTCCATAATTTAATATGCTCATCTTTTTTTTCTTCCATTCCACACACAAGAATTCTCAACTTGCCTAACCTGTGACTCTTGCAACTTAAAAATGGCAATCACGTATATTCCACCTGTTAATTCACATAGTGCACATAAATGACTCAATAGCAGGTTGCCTTAAGCTATAATCTAGGGACTGAAAACAATAGGATGTTCAATTCACACATAAGCTCTTAAAGTTAAAGAATTCGGCTCGAGTCACCAACGGGAGTTCTTTTCATAAGAAAATGAGGATCACACAAAAGAAGGCTAGCACCTTTACTTAAATCAAAGTAATCACCTATTAAAAAATAGTCGTTATTCATAAATAAGTCATTTGAAATCTAACAATGTTCTTTTAAAGAGTACATACACTTCTCCAAACGTTTGCACTAGCAAAATCCTCGAATGAGGAGTTCACAACACACATGAGTTAAGAAATCATTTTCTGGGGCATCGGATTCATGTATTTGTGCTCGTTCAGCTGAGATCGTCCCTCACATTTCATAGTAATGCCTGGGGCCTTTCATAATCAGTGGACATTTACTCTCATCAAGGTCTTTTAGGGTTCTTACTCTCCCTAAAAATTAAGGTTCTCGCACCATACCGCGTATGCTCCCTACACTTGTATCCAAACCAGTAGCACCATTTTCCTAGCCCAAAATATTCAATATGCATCTCATTTTCAACACGTTTTGCATTGAAATTTCCATTGTATCATAACAATGGCATTTCCTTTTTCAAGAATGCAAAAATGTCTTAATAAACTCAAATTAACTTATAACAAGCATATAACCACTCATTTCGGTAAAGTATGCTTGTAAATGAATTAATGACCAAGTAAACATTCGCTTTACAAGGAAAGGATTATTAAAGCCCGTTTTAGAAGCCACTTGTTTCCAACTTACACATATTTAGTTTCACTTAAAAAGCACTCAAGAGCTTGGTTTTGCAATTTAGCCACAAGCTTTCTAGTTTGCCAAATTCACTCAAAGTTTATAGGAAATGAAACCTTTGAACCATGTTTGGAGCCTTTACACGACACTTTATCTATTTCAAAGGGTAACGATTTAACATTTGGACAACAACTTAATCAACTGAATGATTCGGCTGAATGGTTGAGCAGATACATTCAAAGTTCTTAGTTTAGGATGCAGAAATGATCATGGACCTCTACATGGCAAAGCAAAACAGACATGGACTGAGAGCAATGACAGCATCAAGATAGCTTAAGGCGTTAGCACTGTCATTAGGAATCAACATTACATAATCTAATCAAACCAGAGATATGATTATAATAAAGCACAATAGGTTCGTGATTATTTTAGTTTCATAGTAAATTACCGATTCAACTTAAAGTTTTAGACAAATCGACAGCATGTAACAATAGAATTGGGTCATTCATAAGTGATGAACACAGCATCAAGACTCAAAAATACACCGTGTAATTTGTTAATTTATCAATCACACAACCCCGAACTCCCTCATCACATCACCACCCATAAACAATCCTCAAACTCAACTCAATTTCAACCCTAAATCATTCCATTCAACTCAAATAGCCTGACTATTTCCATTATTCTCACTCATTCAAATTCCAGCTCCACATGCAACTCAATTTATTGAACAAAATGATAAAAATTTTGACAATTAGCAATAGTTTAGGAATCAAGAACCACCCACCTCGCTCTAAGCTTAAGGATCCATCTTAGGGTTCGGTTCGGGTTGGCTTGCATGGTTCGGTTCGCTCCGCTCCTTGCTCCCAATACGCCACCCATTGCTCCACCTCCAATTTGGCATCGTGGTATGGTGAGAACAGGCGTCGGGCCAACCATCTTTGGCTTGCTAACTCTCTCTCTCTTGATCCCTCGCTCTCGCTCGATCTCTCTTTCTGTCTGTTCTCGAGTTCACCAAGGCTGTTGCTTATAAAAAGGGGATGGTGGGTGGCGAAGGTGGTTGACTCACCAGCCGCCAGCGTGGCGACGACACTGCCGCCCTCTCTCTCCGCTCTCTTCCTCTCTCTTGCTCTGTCGTGGCTAGGGGTTGCGAGGAGGGGCATCAGAAGACTCCCCTGCCTATTTTAGTGAAAAACACGGGGGCTTTATCCCCTTCGTACTTATATATATATTTTTTATCTACTAACTCAAAAGCATGAAACACTTAGGCCCCAAATCTGAACCCACGAGTTCTTGTATCTATTCGCCCCCTCAATTCCGCTAATCTTGCTTGGTTTAATTCCCGGGTATTTACTTAATTTTTGCATTCACATAATAAGTCATGATATTTTGATACCAGATTTAATAAAATTACTCAATTTATTAGACACACAGTTATTAACCTAATGTAGCTAATAAACATACAACAACAACAACAACAATAGCACCACCACCTCCCAGTGTGGGTCCCGCTTTCGCGAGGTCTAGGGAGATCCAGCTGCAGGCAACCTTACCTCTACCGGCATTCGTACCCGTAGAGAGGCTGATTCCAAGAGACCCACAAAAAGGATTTTTTGAAAATATTTTATACAAAAGCTTTTATGAGAACATTTAATGGGGAAATTTAAGGCCACATAGCAAGGAATAACTAAGATAAATTAAAGGACAAGTTTCTGAGGCTATGAAATACAAGAACAATATAACAGAGGAAGGTAATATACCTTAACAATCTGGTTGTCTCTTCCCAAAAGAAAGTACTACCTGCAAACAAATACGACATACGAAAACCCCTACCAACACTAAGCCACTGCAACCAAAAAAAACATCTACGGAGACGACTCTCTACAATCTAAGATCTTAATCCTATCCCGCCACAGCCCCCTATCCTGAGCCAGGTCCTCTGTCAAACCAACAACTTTCAAGCCCTCTTTAATCACCTCGTCCAAACTCTTTTTTGGTCGACCCCTCCCTCTTTTGCCCTCGGAGATGTTGATCATCTCACATCTCCTCACTGGAGCATCCACACTCCTCCGTTTCACATGGCCAAACCATCTGAGTCTCGTTTCTCTCATCTCATCCTTGATGGGAGCTACTTTAGCTAAGTCCTGGATTACTCCATTACTAATTCTGTCTATTCTCGTAAAACTACACATCCACCAAATCATCCTCATCTCCGCTATCATCAACCTTTGAACCTGCGTCTTCTTTAGAGGCCAACATTCCGATCCATAGAAAACAGCCGGTCTAACTATCATACAATAGAATTTGCCTTTCAATCCTAGGTGCACGCTCTTATCACACAGCACACCTGAGGTATACTTCCATGTTTGCCAGCCCACTTTTATTCACTGGTTAATATCTTCATCAATATTCTCATTCTGCTAAATGATGGAGCCTAGATACTTAAACGTATCAACCTTAGGTGCCGACCTCCCATCTAGGGTGACTTCTCCCCCTGCATCTACCTTTCTACTGAAACAGTAATAAAGATATTCTATTTTTGATCTACTTACTCTAAAACCTTTTTGATCTACTTATCCTCGATGGGAGCTACTTCAGCTAAGTCCTGGATTACTCCATTACTAATTCTGTCTATTCTCGTAAAACTACACATCCACCTAATCATCCTCATCTCCGCTATCACCAACCTTTGAACCTGCATCTTCTTTAGAGGCCAACATTCCGATCCATAGAAAACAGCCGGTCTAACTATCATACAATAGAATTTGCCTTTCAATCCTAGGTGCACGCTCTTATCACACATCACACCTGAGGTATACTTCCATGTTTGCCAGCCCACTTTTATTCACTGGTTAATATCTTCATCAATATTCTCATTCTGCTAAATGATGGAGCCTAGATACTTAAACGTATCAACCTTAGGTGTCGACCTCCCATCTAGGGTGACTTCTCCCCCTACATCTACCTTTCTACTGAAACAGTAATGAAGATATTCTATTTTTGATCTACTTACTCTAAAACCTTTAGCTTCCAGCATATGCCTCCATCGCTCCAACTTATCATTAATTCCCTGTCTGGTCTCATCAATAAGCACAATGTCATCTGCAAATAGCATATACCTTGGTAACACATCTTGAATCCCTTTTGTAAGTTCCTCCATAACTAGAGTGAAAAGAAAAGGGCTTAAAGCGGAACCCTGATGCAGGCCCATACCAACGAAGAAATCATTGGTGACCCCTCCTGGCATCCTAACACTCGTCCTACCTTCCTTGTACATATCCTTAATAACTCGAATATACCAGGGTGACACTCCTTTCTTTTCCAAGCATCTCCATAACACTTCACGTGGAACTCTATCATAAGTTTTTTCCAGGTCAACGAACACCATGTGAAGATTTACCTTTCTATCTCTGTACAAACTCATGAGCCTTCTAAGGAGGTAAATCGCCTCAACGGTCGACCTGCCTAGCATAAAACTAAATGAATTCTCTGAAATCGAAACATCCTTCCACAACCTTATCTCAATCACCCTCTCCCATAATTTCATAATGTGGCTAAGTAACTTAATACCCCTAAAATTATTACAATCTTGAATATCACCCTTGTTATTGTACAGAGGGATGACTGTACTAGACCTGCATTCTCTGGGCACCTTAGCGGTCCTAAAAATAACATTGAAAAGCTTCGTCAGCCACTCTAATCCTTCTTCACCCAAACACTTCCATACTTCCATCGGTATCTGATCTGAACCCTCTGCCTTCCCATTGGTCATCTTCTTTAAGGCCTCTTTAATTTCGTCCTTGGTGATATGACCACACATTTGCGGATCATGTCGCCTCTCATTACACTCTCTATCCCTACTATGGGAATCTTCCATCACTTCCCCATTGAGGAGTTTAGAAAAGCACCTTTGCCATCTCTCTTTGATTTCTGCATCCTCAGACAGCACTTTACCATTTTCATCCTTGAAACACCTCACAACACCTAAATCGCTTGATTTTCTTTCCCTAGCCCTTGCCAGTTTAAAGACTTCCTTCTCCCCTTCCTTGGTCTCCAGTCTATGATATAACCTATCAAAAGCCATGCTTTTAGCTACCGCCACAGCTTTCTTGGCTACCTTCTTAGCTGCCGTGTACCTAACTCTCCTAATCTCTCTCTCTTCATCCGCTTCACTGTTCATGAAATCAGTGTAAGCCTCTTTTTTCTCCTTGACTTTCTCCTTTACCTCCTCATTCTAGCACCAGGCACCCTTCATTTTGTTACTACCTCTTCTAGAAGTACCTAGGATTGCCTTATCTGACCTTCGAATACAGTTTGTGATTGCCTCCCACATTGTATCTACATCCTCTACCCGCCTCCAAGCTCCTTCTTCAGTAATCCTCTCTAATAATAACTCGGCGTTCTCCTTCGTGAGGGTCCACCACTTAATTCTAGGGTCCCCGACTCTCCTTTTCTTCCACTTTGGACATTTGAACTCCACATCTAACACTAGTAACCTATGCTGAGTCCCTAGATACTTACCAGGAATCACCTTACAATCTTTATAAGACCTCCGACTATCCGCCCTCATCAGGAAGTGATCAATTTGGGTCTTTAAAGAGCCACTCTTGAAGGTCACCAAGTGGTCCTCCTTTTTCTTGAAATAGGAGTTGACCACCAACAATTCATAGGCCACCGCAAAGTCCAGCACAGAAACACCTCCGTTGTTTCTGTCCCCAAAACCAAAACCCCCGTGGACCATATCATACCCATTTGAGTCAACACCAATATGGCCATTAAAGTCGCCTCCTATGAAAAGTTTCTCGCTTCGAGGTACATCCTGGATGACTAGATCCAACTCCTCCCAAAATAGCTTCTTGATATCGTCCGGCAGACCTATTTGAGGAGCATAAACACTAACCATGTTTAAGAATTCAGAACCCAACAAAACCTTAATGGCCATAATCCAGTCACTCTTACGCCTCACTTCAACCACAAAGTCTACCAACTCCTTCTCAACCAAAATGCCCACTCCATTCCTCACCTTGATTGACCCCGAATACCATAATTTGTACCCATCTACTTCTCTAGCTTTAGCTCCCATCCACTTTGTCTCTTGAACACAAGTTATGCTAATCCTACATCTATGCAAAGACTTAACTAATTCTATCGACTTAGCCGTAAGAGACCCAATATTCTAAGACGCTAGGTGCACCTTCCGAAACCCTACACCCCTCCTAAATCCATTACCCCTCGGAGGACTGGCTGAAACTACTACATTGCTCGCCACAAGCCTAGAAAACAACTAGGCAAGAGAATACACTTAACAAACGTAAATCTACTGACTAATAGCTACACCAATAATAAAACTAATACAAATAATGACAATGATAGAGAATTCCAACAAAAAAAACAAACAAAAGTAGAAAAATACTAATAATAACAACAAAAATAATACTAACAATAAAATAAAAATGCCAAGAAACTTACCAAAAATAGTAAATATCAATTGCAAATAAAAAAGCAACAATGGCAATAAATTATAAAGATGCAGGAGCTAATGTACTAAGGGAGAGCTCTTCTAACACTAGCAATACAGTAAACACAATTTGCACTGTAGGACAAGCTTTAACAAACAGCAAGCGATTGCTAATAATAATAATACTAACACTAACAGTGATAATAAAAATAATGCTAACAATACTGTAATAAATGATCTAGGTAGTAGTAATAGTAGTAGTAGTAGTAGTAGTAGTAGTAGTAATAATAATAATAATAATAATAATAATAATAATAATAATATGATCTGAAAGAAACAAAAAAAGAAGTAGCTAATATATTAGGCCAGAAAAACAGCAAAAGGCAAACCAAAAGCAGGCCAACACTGGGGTGAAATTAAACAAGTACTGCCAAAAGCAACCACGTTGACTAGCACAAATAAGGGAGTAAAAGAATAGCTGACCTGACCCCTTCCTAGCCAGCCTTACCGCATACCAGTTCCTGGGCAGAGCACCCAACGGTCACCGACCCTAATCTACAGACCAAGGTCACACCATTGGCGATCACACTCTTGGTCAGGTGTCCTACTGTGAGTATGAAGTAGAGTTCACCAGAGAGCGTGAGTATGAAGCAGCAGGTTCACCTCTTTCGGCTTGCCTAAAAGTAGCTCACATGTCGGGGGTCACACCACCGCGGGCTGAGTTGCCGGAAGGTGTTGGATTCAAGACTAGAAGAAGAAGAATAGTGCAGTGCACATAGAGAGCTGCAGAATGATTTGAGCTAGTTAGAGGAGAACAGGGAGGGCTCTGTTGAATTCCACGCTACAGCAAGTCTTTACAGCTCAGTTGAATTCCAATTCTAAGCGAACCCCAATTGCTGGATTCCTCTGGCTCTTCGAACCCAATTAAAGGAAGAAGCAAATTCACGAATATAATCCTTCCAAATTGGCAGAAGCCCAACCCGAATCTTGCATGAAATGGCCAATGTGGCAAGTGGTGAACACAGAGACTATAGGCGGCGGCACAGAGTCAGGCGACGGCGGATATAACCGGTGTGAGTGACTGTATTCTAGAGATTTGATGAGAATTGAAGGAGCAATAATTGAGCTGAAGATTGAAGATTTTCCCACACAAAAGATAATGTAGCTAATAAACATAACTAATAAAATTATTAATCTAAATAGTTAGCCTCACATTAAAAATTTTTGGCTATTGCACTTTTCTAGTGAATTAGCTGTCTCTTTTGGTTTTCCTTATCTGATTAATCATGACTTATTTTATGAGTTTTCCCTAAAAGTCATTGGCGGCTCTATTAGTTAAAGTTTCGTATTTCTCTTGTTTTTGCTATTTATTTTGTTTTACTTTCTTTTCTCCTGAGTTTGGGAAATTGGCTTGCGATCCCAATCGTGAAACTATTTGGACATGAATTTAGGTCCAGTTCTAACCCGAGAACCCAGTTGGGTAACTAGATTGGACCTGTAGGCCTGATTCTTGGGCCAACTAATAGTTACTATCAAGATCCAACTACAGGAGTTGGACTAGGCTATAGCCCAGTCGAGTTCCTGGATCAGATCCAGGGTCTAACCCACTGTCTTGGACCTATAATTTGGCTGTAATTTTCCCATTTTGCTAAAAAAAAAATGCTTTAATTCCAAAACAAAACACGTCGCAAACAAGTCCGACCATTCGTAGAGGACCGCAACCAGGGATAGGTTCCCGAGGGTCGGATCCTTACTATGGCAACTCCACTGGGGATGTTTGAAAGAAAAAAAAAGAGGACAAGACTTGAAATTCAATACGAAAAATTATTTTAATTACACTTGCGTTAGACATTCTTACATTAAATGTGCTCCCTTGGGAAGATAAACAGCATATATAAGATTGAACCTCGGTATTACCCATCGGGGAAACAGTTGGTTTACTCAATGGGTCCACTTAGACCTCCAACTGAGCCTGTGACTATTTCAACCATTCGTAACACACTTCTCAATCCACATGATTTAGCAAGGAAGCCAAAATGTTCCAATCTTACTTAGGATACTGGCTTAGAATGGAACTTGGGACACACGTGCAAAGCATTTGGGTTACGAGAGGACTATTCTAAACCTTACTTGAACTACTTGTAACTTAGAATTCTAGGTTAGGATGGAACTCATATATGTGCTTGAATGTGTTTTCGTATTACTAAACTACACTAGCCCTAAGGACTATACATTGATGCTTTAGGTCTTAAGAGAGCCTAACATAAGAAAAGGTCAAACTTAGTGACTAGGGTTAAGAACCAAAGCAAATTTGACACCAATTGAGCATCGGGGGGCTCTTAACGTTGGGCTCAAAATTGGTTCTAGCCCCGATTGAGGGTATAAGAGGTCATACTAGAGGACTCAATTGAGCTTAAAAGAGCCTAACAAGGTGTTAAAAAAAAAAAAAAAAGAGTTTGCATACCAATCAGTGGCCAGAGTAGAGGTAGAATTTAGGCTTGTGTTAGGAGAATAATCTGTTTGTATAGGCTTGAGTCAGAATTTAGGATAAGGGCACAAGTTAGTTTAGGGCGACTATAGAACCCAACTACTATGCTGGGAGTCTATTTGCATTTGACTGAGCTTGGATTTAGCTGAAAAGGGTAGAGGTCAAGATGTTTTAGGGGCTTAATAGTAAGCCCCGTCTGTATGCTGTAGGTATGTCCATACTAGTCAATTTTCTTGAGGGTCTGTTATGAGTTACCATTCACAATATGCAACCAGCATTCTAGGATGTGGATATTAGGTTTTTAGTCATTGAGGTAGAAAGTTCTATTTTGGGTTTTTAATTCTCTTCTGAAAAATATTTAGATGAGCAAGTCCTAGGCACTTTTCGTTATCTATCAACATAAGGAAGAATAATAAAGTATATAAGTGAAGTCCATCAACTGGGAGACTTCTATCTTCAGTGCAGTTTGAAAAAACTACACCTGTTAGGTTAGAGTCAAGGCTTGGATAAAAATGAAGGTCCAATCCCTCACTAATTCGAATGGTCAAGAGCAATAAGATCACCCAACTTAAAAGATGGTAGAAAAGATGCAAACTAAAATAGAGGAGAGTGAAAGGAAGATAGAGATGATGACCATCATGCTCTAAAACCTCGCTGAAGAATCCCAAAAGGAGAATAGTACGCAATGCTGACCTTCCAATCACACTAAAGGTCATTAATTAGGATGATCTTTATATTTCCTTAGGCCTTCGACAAGGATGTGCCGAGGCAGTATGATGTTGTGGAGCCACAAAAGGTCATGAATTAGGATGATCTCTATATAGAGTCTTTACGCCAATATTCATGCAATGCTGACCTTCTGATCACACTAAGACACTTAAAGCTAATCAAAGATAAAGAAAATAAAGGTTTTCTAATTACCTTGTTGGATGAAGGGTGAAGGCTGATCACATCGCCTTCGAAAACTAACCAAATGAGACTATTCATCAGGAACTCTGAAACTACATTATGCAGCACTTGTAATTCACGCCTGTTAGAAATTTCACTACATTGAGGAATGTAAGTATGCTAGTAGAGGAAGAACTAACTCGAGAAGCACTTGTAAAGACTAGTAGTAATTGGAAAGGCAACTACCAGAATAAGGATAAAAGGGCTAGCAGCTTCAATAATGTGTATGCATAAATCGTTAGACTGAGTGTAACCCCAGAGGGACCGCCTACACTCAAGCTCGAGAATGACTATTAGTCAAAGGAAAAGTCGATCTTCCCTGGGCCAAGCCCGAGACTAAAGCTCTTAGGAAGTGTAAATCATTTGATCCAACAAAGTATTGCAAATATCATCAATGCACGATAATGAAAACTATTAGACTTTTAAGAATGCCTTAGAAAGGATGTTCAAGTTAGGATAATTCCTGTTGCCTAAAGCAACCTAGAAGCCCAACAATGACAAAAAATCCACTTGCAGACCACAAAAGCATCTTCCTATTAGCAATGGCCAAGAAAGGGAGTGGGATCCATCCATGCTCATCTAAAGCATTCACAGGCTAAGGGTTAACATATCACAGTACCCAGAAGTTCATAGCTTATGGGAAAGTGACGAGGAAGATGCATATAGAACGCAAGGAAGCTATCTGCACGCTGAAGTAGGAAATGATGATTTCTAAGGAGAAATGAAGAAGAAGACTTTTTGGGACAGGTAGACCAAGCTAAGGTTCAACACCTCATAAAAATTGGAGAAAACAAAGTTAAAAAGGGCCCACAGTAGGCACATAAAACAAAAAGTGGACGATAAACCAATAGAGGGGATCCAACTAAAGTAATAAAGAAACTTAAAGCTAAAGTAACTATCTTGCAACTCATAGTGACTTCTCATAAGCACAGGCAGCTCATAGTGGATGAGATTAATTAGACTTGCCCCCTTGAGGCTACACCTGAATAATTGATAGCTTCAATTACTTCTGGTAAAAGCACCATAACCTTTAGCAATGAAGATCTTTCACATAGGGATCGGATGCATAATAGTGCCTTATACCTTGCTGTGGTATGCCTTTATAAGTACATACCACTTCCTCTAGTCGATAATGGGTTAGCCGTGAATGTTTGCCCTGGGAGAACTATTAAAAGGCTAGGAATCAAGGAAGATCAACTCTCAACACATTTAAATTATCCAAGAGCATATAATAATTCAAAAAGACTAGTGTTGGTCATTGGCCTCCTCCCCATTAATGTAGGTACTGTTTAAAGGAATATGAAATTCTAAGTTTTGGATATTCCAGCTACCTGTAACTTGCTCTTCAGAAGACCATGGCTACATGAGCACCAGCTAATGCCATGTACTCTACATCAGAATGCTAATAAAAATGCAGGTGGTCACTATTGAAGGGGATAATTTGTGTGTTGTAATCACTAACAAGGGGCTAATGTTAGAGTTAGAGAATTATTGTAATGATCAAGAACTCTTTAACTTAAGAACGATGACAGTCTTAGACAAATACCAAGCTCCCTTCAATTTTTTATCCCCACTCAAATTTAAACGTGAATTTTATTCTGAAAAGGTGGTGAAACATCCCGAGGATGACTATGGGACGAAAAGCACAAGGTTAAACTACCTTTCCCTTAACTCAAAAGGAAGGTTAAAAATTTTGGTTAGGCTATCAGCCCATTCCTAAAGAAATGGCTAAAGGCAGGCATAAAGCCCAGGCCTAAAAAACTGCTACTAGAAAGGGGTAGTAGAGGTACTAAACTATAAGACCTTACCCCCTTATTCTTATTGGGTAGTTCCTTCCTAAAGGATATAATTTTCCTTTCTATGGCTTTTCTAAACCTCTCTACATAGAAGAGAAGGGAATCTGGGTGCCTGGGTTAGAGATGTTCAATGACATCTAGCTGTTGGAGAAGGAACAATTTACTACTGCAAGAAGAGATCACTCCACTCAAGATTGGATACATTTGGCTAAAACTAACATCTTTAGGATCCAGTTTGGGTAAGATTATTGGAAACAAGAAGACCCTGCTGCCGTTTTGTCCCTTGCCATGTCCAACAACAGTTTTGATTGTGTAAACTTCATCACCAAGGCTAGTGCCAAAGGCTACAAGCAAGTGACATGGAAAACGAAAGAGGAAGGAGAAGTGTTCAATATAGCCATAGGGGTGGTTTAGGAAATTCTAGGACAGAGTTTGAGAGTCAGTCTTCATCTTTGTTTCCTCAAACTCTATAATAGATGTACTAGTTTCTGATTTCAATAAGATGAACTCTTTTGCTTACGACTCGTCTTATTCTTCTTCTCTTGTATGCCTTGCATTTTATAATGAAAACAAAGATATAACTCCAGAAGATATAATTAAAACAGTGACAGACCATGAAAATCAAACTTCTATAATCGAAGATACAATCTTATTAAAGTTAGGGACTCCTCAAAGGACCCGAGAGCTTAGAATAGGGAAAGCACTAACTCTACAGGAGCAAGAGAACTTTACATCATTCCTGCAGGAATTCATAAATGTCTTTGTGTGGTCCTACAATGACATGTTTGGCATAGATCGAGACATTGGCGAGCATAAACTTTTTCCCTATTCAAATGCCAAACTAGTAAAACAAAAACTTCAAAGGACAAAACTAAAATGGGCCCTAAAAATAAAGGAAGAATTGCATAAGCAATTAGATGTAGGATTCATTAGGGTTGGACATTACCTTCAGTGGGTAGCAAATATTATGCCAGTTAATAAAGGACGGAAGAGCAAGAATGTGTGCAGATTGAGGGATCTTAATAAGTTGAGTCCAAAAGATGATTTCCTACTACCACATATAGATATCTTGGTTGATAACACTACAGGACATGCCCTCTTCTCTTTCATGGATAGGTACGTTGGTTATAACTAGGTTAAAATGCCAGTGGAGGACATGGAAAAGACTACCATTGTTACCTCTTGCAGAACCTATTGCTACGCTATGATGTCATTTGGGTTGAAGAATGCCGGAGCTACCTACCAAAGAATAGTTACCACCCTGCTGTGTGACTCAATGCATAGGGAAACAGAGGTTTACATAGACAATGTGTTACAAAGGCCACTGAAAGGGATGGACATGTTCTGACTCTTCAGAAGCTCTTTACAAGGCTCAGAAAATACAATATAAGCTTGAACCCGCAGAAGTGTGCATCTAGAGTCACCTTTGAGAAGTTATTTGGATGCCTAGTTTACCATAGGGGCATTCATGTTTTTAAAGATCAAGCCAATAAAGGGAATATCACTGCCTATGATTGATAAGGCAACATGAGCGTTCTATGTAGCCTACAATACATGAGCTGCTTCATATCAAAGCTGGCAATGGTTTGCCAGTCCATTTTAAAGAAATTAAAGAAAGCAGCAAAGCTAGAATGTGATGAGCAGTGCCAAGAACCATTCGATAAAATCAAGGAGTGCTTTTCCAATCCACCAGATCTGGTACCTCCTCAACCTGGCATTTCCGTCATTTTCTATGTCACAACAATGACCACTGCAATAGGGGCCATGCTAGCCCAAAATATAGAAGGGGAGGAAAGGGCCATCTGCTACGTAAGTAGAACGTTTCTTGATTACATAACTCGATACACCCCCTAGGGAAAACCTCTTTTGCTTTAGGTTGAGCCTCTAAGAAGCTTACGCATTATATTTTAACACGTAAAGTAGATGTAGTAGTGCTGATGGACCTGATATGATATTTGTTACAGTAGCTAATGATAAGTCGCAAGGTTGCCTAATGGACAGTGATGTATCAAAATTTATCTTGCATGATATCCTATATAAATCCATTATGGGAAGAGCCATGTCCAATTTCTTGGCAGACTTATCAGCCGGGGGTTAAAGGGAAGAAAGCTTCGATTTCCCTGATGAAGAAGTTCTTTAACTAGACGAGGATGTATGGACAATGTGTTTTGATGGGGCCTCAAATCAAAAAGGATTTGGAGTAGGCATCTTTTTAGTATATCCAGAAGGGGCATATACCCCTATCTCAGTTAAGCTAAATTTATAGGTTACTAACATATGGTGGAATACGAAGCTTGTATTGTCGAGTTGCAAGCTTATATAGAAATAGAAGTAAAGAATCTATGGGTGTACGGAGGGTCCAAATTGATAATCAATCAGATCTCACAGAAGAGGAAGGTGACAAGTGAAGCCTTGGCACCATACTAAGCTCACCTTGTAGATCTTACAAGAACTTTATTCACATCACTTATACTTACCTTCCTTGCGGAGATAACTAACTTGCAGATACCCTAGCTAAACTAGCTTCAATTATCACCATTCCAAATACCATTTATTCGATGTCATTGATAGTAGAAAGGGGAGAAGGGCCAATGCATTTCCATACCATTGAGGTGTGTAGTGTCAATCTTACTGCTTGGTATTAAGACATGTACCAGTATTTGATGAAGAAAAAATACTCAAATGTGAAATGGTCATTACATTTATTAGCTTTGTAATATTTTGAGGATAAAAGGAAGCTATATAAGAAGACAGATATGGGCATAAACCTACTGTGTGTAATACAAGAGGAAGCACAAGAAACCATGAAGGAAGTCCATGGTGGAGGGTATGGGCCGCACATGAATGATCAAATGTTGGCCAAATAGGTCCACAGGATAGGGTGTTATTAGTCCACAATGGAAGCAAACTGCTATGCATATGTGAGAAGATGTTATAAATATCAAAGATACGCTAATCTACAGCATCGACCTCCCCCTTTTCTTTTAACACTCATTTCCTCGTAGTTATTTTCAGTCTGCGGAGTCAATGTATAGAAGCAATTTCTTATACTAAGATTACTTCAAAACATGTGGCCAAGTTTCTCATCAATAATATTATATATAGATACAGTGTACCACATGAAATGATCAAGGAAGCCATTTTAGAACTAGCATACCTACTCAAAAATATAAATTTTAGCATCATAAGTCATCCCCTTATCACCTCCAAGCAAATGGAGAAGTTAAAGTAGCTAACAAGAATATTTATAGGATAATCGAGAAAGTGACTGAGAATTATATGGATTTGCCCGATAAGTTCCCATTTGCTCAATGGGTGATAGAACTTCAATTCGCACCTCAACGAGAGCAACATTGTACTCCTTAGTGTACGGAATGGAAGTAGTACTTCCAATTGAAATGGCAATACCTCACTCAGGGTAATTATAAAAAGTCAAATCCCATAGGTAGTGAGGGCGAAGGCTCGATATGAAAAATTGGTGAGTTACATGAAAGGAGATTAAGGGCATTACATAATGTTCAATTATACCAAGCTCATATTTCAAGAGCTTTCAATAAGAAAGTCAAGTCTGGAGATCTCTAAGAGGGCAACCCAATCCTAAAAGATATAAGGGCTCCAATACAGGACCCAAGGGGAAAATTCAGACCATGGTGTTTGGGCCAATATATTATAAAAACCATTTAGCCTGGTAGAGCAGTAAAGCTTGTGTACGAAAGGGAAGAATATGATCAGTACACAAATCTTGATCAGTTAAAGAAATGCCTAATGAGTTCATTCTTCACTGAAGAGCCTACACCAGGCTTCAAAAATTAAATAAAATAAAATGAAATGTGTGCTTTAGACCCATAACAAGTCCACTAGGCCCATAGTATACCTAAAACAAATAATAATAGTAAGACCAATGAACTATGAAGGCCTAATTCCATTATAGTGCATACGTAGGAAGCCCTAGTGGCCTAGCCTAATCACTTATTATTAGTTGCATGCTCATCCTTAAAAAAAGGGACTAAGCGGACTGCTAAAGCCCAAAAGGAATACGAAATAGGTTACTTGAGAAAACTAGGTCGGGTTCCTTGAGGTAGCCAACCTAGGTTTTCTAGAAACCTGGCTTGGCTCCCTAGTGAACCGAGTCGGGCTCTTTAACTCTATCCATAAGAAGCTAGCTGGGTGATGTAATTCAAAAGTTCAAACAATCTAAGCACTTATCTTTGTGTCACACTCACTCATCCACTCCAGATAGTACTCTGAGACATGTAGATCATGGGACAGATGGCATCGTAATGGTAGGTCGACAAAGCCAATAGTCCCACCAAGACATAATATAGGAAGGATCGTACATGTAGATCCCAGGGGGCAATGCAATCTCATGCATGGATAGATTTCCTATGTCCAAATTGTCTCATTAATTACCCTGGGGAATAGTAAGTTCCTGTGGACAAGCCAATGCGATGAAAAAACGCAAACCTTGGGTACAAATTATCTTATGCATCCACCAACAAATCACCCAACAAAGTGGAGGATTCTTCTCCGAGAAGCTAATCCAATTCATCATAAATTGATCCTTGAATAATCTTCTTCTCTAACAAATTACAAAGCTAGCTAACATTCCTAGGAGCCTTAATCAGCCTCAAGTGCTCTAATAGCCAACTCTATACATAAACGCGCAATAAACACACAAAGAAAAAAGTTAAAGACAGGCCCTAAAGGATCCGGTCGGGTTTAGTGGCCCAAAATAAAATAAAAAACAAAAGCCATGTGAATAGTAAAACAGATAAAATCAGCTAAGCTATGGGGAAGCCCAGCCTAGTCCCCTAACCTAATGGCCTTGAAAGTTTACTGGCAATAGTAATGGGCTTCCCAGGAAAAATTAGTCCGAGTGGTTGTGAAGATGGTCCAGACATAGTATGGTTTCAGTGACCACGAGCAACATTGGGGTTCGATCACGATCCACTTTCTGCACTACTCCCAAAGTTATGGTTGATCCTCTATTTCCAGAACCCCCTATAAATAGAAAGCCCCAAGAAGGCAAAGAAGAATAGCTCTACACCTATAAACACCCTCAAGAGATTGCTTATTCCCTTTTAGAAAATAACAAACCAAAGGCACAAAGTCATCTCACCCCCAATGAGTATAGTAGAGACATCCTCTTTACTTAGACCCAAGACACAGCTACATTCAAAGGATAGGTCTTTAAGGACATATCGCAAAATAGTAAGGCAACAAAGTGGAAAGTTGATTATAGCACTAAATTCCTCAGTTAAAGGGGACAACGCACGCCCCCCAAAACGAAAGATGTAAAGTTCAAAGTCCTAGAAAGTAGAAAAAGCTCTAACAAATTCCCATGCTATTTTGACCTGGTGAAGGCTAAAGAAAGCTGGTGAATTCAGGGCTCTTAAGTTCATGCCTATATGTGACCTCAAGGGAAAAGAGCCAAGCAATTAGGACCATTTCAAATGATATCGTAATTTTTTCCTAAATAGAAGGATAGATAATCTCAATTTATACCTACATAAAACAACTTATTCAAATCCAAGTACGGTTCGGACACATTGGTAGACAATGAACTGACAATTTCGTATTTCCTATGGCAGTTAACTGCTAAATCCAAATTGGATTGGGTAGGATGCCTAGTCCAAATTGGACATGGCTATGCTCGCCTAGTGAGGAACCTAGCCGGGTTTTGTTCTGATTGTAGTCAGTTGTCGAGTCCAAATTTGACTTGGCTTTGCTAGCCCAGTTGTGAACTCAGCCACGTCCAATAGAGGTCCACCGGGCCATTCTCTTTTTTGTTTTGTTTTTTTCTCCCTCCTAATCTCAACTATTTAATGTTATTCAATAAAATTCCAAAATTGTTGCTCAAGACCACAAAACTCTCATCACTTATTGTATTTTTTTCATTTTCGTCCCTTTTTATTTCATAGGGGAATAGAGGCTAGTTTGCATTCGACTCGTAATATTTGTATGAAATTAGCGTTGTATAAAGAGCTTCATTACACTACATCATAACATCATAGTAGAAGCATCATACATAAGTCTAACAGGTCACCCCTACTTATTGTCTGGGGACCGACTGCTACTTCCACCAAAGGAGTAGTCAACATAGTGCAAGGTATGACCAGAATCAATTGAGGCACGGCTTGTACCTATATCAGACTTGGCATTTCCCCTAAGGTCCCAAGGATGATGCGAAGGATCATCATGCGCCACTCTAAAAGAGGGATCACCAAGCAAAATACAGGGTCCCCTAACGAAGTAGGCATGCATAAGGATCTTTAAGATTATTAATTTACAGTGGCTCCACCTCTAATAGAGAGCTTGGATGTGGGATTCTCTCTCTTACGCAAGAAGTCGGAGAAGAATGCCTTTTGAAATGAGATGCACGGGGCCTCTGGGTCCTAACATCGTTTTCAAAACCCTTTTATAAAACAAGAAGGGCCAAAGCCAAGGGGGACCTGATCGGGATTCTAGGAAAGCATCGGGTGGCAAAAATCCAAAGATCAACCATCCAATGTGCATGCAAACAAGAAGTAAAAAGAGGGAAATGATGGCTAAGGGACACTGCTGTTTCCCTTGGGAATCAACTTCACATGCATGCATTATTGATAAGATAAAATAAAGAGCAAGAAACAAGAAAGAAAAGTAGGAAATAGTGGCATAGGAGGCCCACCTGGTTTCCTACGGGTTCAACTCTACAAGCACTAACTTATAAAGGAAAGGAGGGACCCGACTGGGTTCACTAATGCATGTTAAACAATTAAGCAAGTCAAAACTTGTAAATCAAACATACATGCAAACAAAGGGGGAAAAAAGAAGTGATGGGAAAGGGATCCCAACCAAGTTTATAAGGTACTCAAAATCATCACATGCAAATGATGCACTAGTTTTGACAATAATGGGAGAAAGAAAATGGTTGCAACAAGATAATAGCAAGCGAAGAAGGAACCAGAGGAAATCTAAAATCCGTTAAGCCGGTGAAAAGTCTGCTAAACCAACGAAAGGCTAATTCAAAAATTTATTGTACCAATAAAAGGAATTCTAAACCAATGAAAAGTTAACAAAAAACTTGCATGATCGACAAAAGGTCAAAATTCAGAATTGTTAGCTCTCGACACAATAGGACATCATCAGACACCTTTACAGCAAAAGTTAGCAGACACTAAATCTCATATCCTCAGCAGCTAGGTTTGGATTTCACCTCATCAGTTGCTGTCACATTGAAAGTTTGCATATGCCAAATCTTAGACCCTCAGCGGCTAGGTTTGGATTTCGCATCATCAACCATCACGGTGAAAGTTAGAGGATGACAAATCTCAAGACCCTTAGCAGCTTGGTTTGGATTTCATGTAATCAACCACCATCACAACACAAGTGGGCGGACACCAGATCTTAGGACCCCAAGCGCCTAGGTTTGGACTTCACATCATTAGCCACCTTCACAATGAAAGTTGGTGAGCATCAAATGTTAGGTCCCTCAGTGGCTAGGTTTGGATTTAACATCATCAGCCACCGTCATAGGCGAAAGCTGGCAGACGCCAAATCTTAGGGCCCTCAATGGCATGTTTGGATTTCACATCATCAGCCATCGTCACGGTGAAAGTTGGTGGGCCGCCGAATCTCAGGATCCTCAATGACCAAGTTTGGGTAGAGCAACTAAACAAGCAACTACAAGTGAAGATCATTACTTTGACTTCACATTACTCTAGGTTGAGCAAAGTGGGGGGCTAACTATAGATGCCAAAAAATGGCGTGTTATTTTTAACTGCCCAATGACAAAAATTATATCCCTAACTTCTATACATGGGGGCCCAACATAATGAACTAAAAAATTAACTTTGAAATAAAAATTAGAACTGAAGAGAGCACGAAATAAGCTGGCCTAATGAGCTTGATCCAAACTAGGAACTTGTATAGGTCACCTAACAGGGAACCTAGCCGGTTTCCTTATTTTTTCCTACTCTCCTAGATTTTGTCTATCTAAACTAAATTAATTCATCACAACTTTGGCTGGCCTAGTATACTGTGTTCATTTAATAAGAATCCTAGGTGGATTAATTCACTCGTTTACATTAACCCTAATAGGAAAAGGATTAGATATCCTTTTTCTAAGCTGATTCAAACTATCTCCTTAGCCACTATAAAACGAAGCTTCCCTTGGGGTTAGAAGCAACAAACGGGCGCCAAATTTCCACCAGTTAGAGCATTATAAAACCACAAGAAATTTCTAGTAAAGAAGTACCATAAATTAGAGAGGTAGAGACTAGGGCAAATCTCGAGTAAAACACTTTACGAATTAAGGGCACTAAGAAGGAGAGACTAATTAATCATTAAAAGGTGTCGATTTGCTTAGATCTTAGGTAAATCAAGTGGGTTATCTTAAGGGTGTAATTTAAATATTCCCCTTATCTCTTTAACTTCTTTCTTTTCATGATAATTTTTAATTCCAAGTTTGGTAAAGATGCAATTTTTAGGTAGTTCTCCGCCCGCTATAGTTACTTTATTGTGATTTTTTATCGACTAGTAGTGTACCTTTAGTTTGTGTTAACTGACATGATTAACACTAATATTTTGTGTGATTGTGTGATAGTGTAATTAAGATATGTTTTTCATGTTGAATAGTAGAGGTCATTGGTGATGACCAGCGGTGATGTGATGCATTCCATCATGTCATTGCATCTTTGCCATCAAAATTGTATATAAAGATCACCAAAGTGGACAAGACTTTGTCAAGTCTCAACAAAACAATAAATTGCACAAAGTGACTAAGACATATTTATGGATTCAAGGTTTCCATGTCAGCTAAATACATAGAATGCTTGCTAGTTTGCTAACCAATACTCAAAAGAATAATTTATAGTGACAATATGTAGCATAAAAATCTATACAGATGAGGAGTGTCTACCAATTTGCGTAGTCTTAGGCTTCCAAACTCTGAAGAGGGCACAATCATACCTAACATTTGAAATCAGTAACTTAAACGGAGAATCGAAGAGGGAGCTAAACATTTTTCTACCAAATCTGCACACAAGCGCCCCAAAAAAAAAAAAAAAAAAAAAAAAAAAAAAAGAGAGAACTCCTGTAAAAATTGATAACATACAGCAATGAAAGCTGGACATGTGACAATACCCTTATCCTAAAATAAGCGAATTTCATTGAGGTCTTTTGCAGAAACAAACCAAATTGTAAAAGAATTGAATCACATTCAACTATTGAGCACCTTGTGATACGTAGTTAGAAAGATATACAACGCAAAGCCATTACCTGGTCATCGTAGCGAAGAGAGAGAGAGAGAGAGAGAGAGAGGACCACGAAGCTATGATGCCCACCAAATAACTGTCGAGAAGCAAACATTCAATGCCTGGAAAATCAACAAACATGCACCCAAAAGATGTCATGCAGCCAAAAGGCAAGGCATATAGAGAGAGACGTGGAACAAGAATGGGTCACCACCAAGGCTAACTATCTACTAAAACACTGGCGAACAGCAGACAGGCAGCATCCAGCAGCAAGCAGCGAGCGGCGATTGACTAGCTAAGGTTAAGGTATCACTTTTGTTGGTTGGGGGCCTTGGTGCGTAAGGCTTGATGGATGGGCTAGGAATATTTGTGTTTAAGGACGGCGAGCATAAAAGCATATACGAGTACTTTTTGGTGCTGAGCTAATGAATTTTGAGTATTGTAACTTGATTTTATTTTTTAATTTTTTAAAATTTTTTGAGATTTTGAGGTGATTGGGGGGTGGAGTAGGAAATTTTAAATTTTTATTTCTTGGATTTTGGGGGGGGGGAATGGTAAAAATTTTGGTGGAAATTTTAAAAAAATGTAAATTTAATGGGATAAGATTTTAAATTTACTAAAAGAAATTAAAATATTTAATGGTGGAATTTAGTGGGAAGTTTAGCGGGAACTTTTCCATCGTAAGTACAGTAGTGGGAAAGCAGTAGCAGGAAATTTATTAATCCCATGAACACCACAGAAGCCTAATAGGAACGATAAGGCATCGGACTTGCAACATAACTCATCCTTCCCACTTAAGGACAGGGTCTAACCAAATGCAAATGTTTGGTTAAATGATACGCTGATGACATCAGCTCGCTCGGCTGGTCTCTGAACTCATCCCATGGATGCCATGACAGGTTATGGGAATCATAGTGCGTTGACCTTGCAATTGAGCTTCTCTTACCCCCTTAGGGAAGTAGTCTAACCAAGCACAATACCCTCGAGAACTACACAATAATGTAAGAACTTTGCTAAGCTGGTGAACATCCAGGTTGAGAGATTGGTATAACTCACTCCTATGTCCCACTATGCCTTTAGCCTTTAGGGGCCAAGGGGTGGGCTTATAAGTAGACTAAACCTAAATAAGTAAGCCTCCCAACATGGTGATACAGGCTACACCTTTTAGCCCTCAGGGAGTTTAGGACCATAAAACCGATAAACCACAAATAGCCAACAAACTCGCCCCAAGACTGTAGAATGCATCAACATGTTGAGGAAATTAAAACACCACATAGCAAAAGCAAGAAGTACAAAAATGTATCACGAAATAAACGCCCAGATATGAGGGTTATCATACATACTAAATGAAATAAAGTGTCATGAGGCGCATACACGCCACAACAGCAAAATATGTTCATACTATCCTAGCCGAAACGCCTAAGATAAAGACTACACATCCATAGAAACAAAGTCTGATCACGAATAGAGAGATGAAATAGGAGGGAACATCGGCCTCCTCCATGGCTTTCTCTTCACCAGTGTTAAGACCTTCTGGATCCATGACATGGGTCACTTTAATGTCCTCCTCGGGTAATTCTCCAGGGCATACTTAGGGGAAGAAGGGTGGACAATAGATATCGTAGCTGAACATGACCGAGAAATCTCATAGCGAGCCTCTTCTTCCTTCTTGGCGTGAGCATTGGCAACCTCCAGCTCGACCACCTCGGCCCACTCCAAAAGCATTTTGCAATCAAGCATGCAGATCCCCTTACCGCATCATACATCTACAGCCCTGGCCATAAGCTTTTTCATTGCATCATACCCCTTTTCAAGAGAAGTTTTAGTGGCATTAAGCTGGGATTTGAAAGCCTTCTTCTCTTTCAAAGCCTTGATTGCCTGGAATTTACACTTCTGCTCTCCTAACTTGCACTCTAGCTCATAAATCTTACACCTGTCAACCCTGATCCTTTCCCTAAGCAACTCCAACTTTCTCCTGTTGTACCCTACCTACTCCCTGAGAGAATTAAGTTCGACCTCTGTGACGCACTGCGAAGGAACAGAGCGAAGAGTGAGAAGGCATGAACTGCACCCTTGAAAAGCCAAAGCTAAAATATTATGGTAAGTAAAGTCAAATGCGAAGGAAAGAACTAGTTGTGGTTAGTAAGATTAAGTACCTCTATGAAGTAAACTTCGGCTACTCCAATATGTTAGGAACCTCCTCTAAACCTTGAACTGGTGCAAATTTTCATTTCTGGGCAAGCTATTGAATCAACGCCACCTTTTTCTCACAATTGGTTAAGAGAAAGGAATGCCTTCCCTTCAAAAGCTAGTTGCAAGCTGAACCGGGGGGTAGGAACTCACACAGGAGCCTTCCTTTTTTCGTAAGAAGAAGGGTCGAAGGGTCATTGCTTATTCTTCCCTTGCTAGGAGTATTGATGGGCGGGGAGACCATCTGCTCAATTTGCTTAAGACGCATTGGGGTCTTCATCCACTCCGGCATTTAGCTCATTGTTTGTGATTCGAGTCTGATTACCCCATTGTATGATGAACAAATGCACTTCTGTAGAGGGTCACGGTTGATGGAGCTTGGCTTGCATTGCTAAGAAGAGGACCATACGGGGCCTAAACTCTAGACTTGCTAGATGACATGGTCGCTAACTTTCTTTTCCCTCTAGGCATCATCCAAATGTCTTTTCTCCTTCTTGGTCAACTTTCATTTATCTAAATGAGTACGTCAATGGCTTCCTCTGCCAGATGCAACATCAAAATGAGTATGGTTAGCAAAGAAAGAATGCAACTCTAACGAATAAGTGATAATCAAATTGTCATGGGGGAGACAGGAGCAAAGCCCAGCAGCACAACGGAAATAATAGTAATCTATTAACTTCCGACGAGGAAGCCAATTGCTTGGAATCTTCACGATCTTTCTTGATCAGGGATAGAAGGAGTCGATGAGCAAGAAATAATTGTTGGTAGCTAACGCCTTCTCCAAGGGGTAGTGTAGGCCTTTTTCCAAATCTTGTTCAAACCCTTATTTACGAATAGTCCAATCTCCATTGACCTTCTTGACATACACAAACTTATAGTTTTACCAATACATAGAGGGAGGTTTATCTGCGACTAACAGAAAACCAACGTTGTTGACTATCTGGTATAAACCCGTGCCCTATAGGTCTCATTATTTTGTTGAATCATACAGATGTAAGTGAAGGCCAAGCTTGTGTACTCTAGATGCATAAGCTTGCATGTATCGAGAAGGAACGCGATGGATGCCTACAGGTTGGGAACAAGTTAGACAACGGCAATATTATACGTTTAGAAGATTAGTATAGCAAGCTTAGGATGTGAGAGCCAGAGGCCATGTTCTAAGGCCTTCACATACACCACAATGCAACTCGGAGGGAGTTCACAATAGTGTTGATAAGCGAGCGAACGATTACCCAATAGCTTTGCATGGAGGAAAACTTCACCTCAAAGTCAACGACTTTCTCGACTTTATTGCCAAAGGCTGGGTTGATGTAATGGGTACTAGGGCCATCCTCTAAGTTGGACCTAGTAGGGCTGCTAGAAGGAGAAGGATTCAGCTCTGGTACGTCCACTACCTTGGTGGTTAACATGCTAATACTAGCAAAAGGGACATACTGTGGGTTAGCTACTGATACCTCCCATTGATACGACAGAGGCATGCCCGAACAATAAGAATTGAGGGGTAGAGAGCTTTCGGAGTGTTCTTCAAGGAAGAGCTAAAGGAAATGTCACAATGGATTACTGCAGGAGGCTTTAATGGTGCCTAACCTCTGGATCAGGAATATTGTAGTCGCCTAAAAGGCCAACATCTTCCCCAGATAAAGGGGATGTGTATGGCTCAGTGGAATTATTACTAAAGTCATGCACAATGATGCCCAACCAAGGACTAGAGGATGACCTCGAAAGAAAGGAAAAAAAAGACATAACTACGACACAAGGATGTGTCAAGGAACACTAAAGGGGAGAGGGAAAGGATGGGTACCTTAGCGAGCTTCAAAGCAAAGAAACTCCTCCCTTGACTTTCTACCACTAACTTTCTCTCTCTATAAGATTTTTGACTATGGCACGTGCTTAAAAACAAGAAGTAAAAGGAGATGAGTGCGTATATAACAGTGAATCACACATTGAGATTCGTACCTAAATCCAACAGTTGGCAACAGAGGTAGTGCCGCTTGTTACGATCTCAAACGAAACAAAAAGAGTTGAATTGACTTCAACTCAGATTAACCGAAGTGAGAGGGAGAGCCCATTCCACAATTCGGTTGGGTCAAATGGAGAAAGAGAGATGCTCCTCCCAAATTAAAGAGGAGGGCACCCCTCACTTCTATTCGGCTGGGCCGAATTGAAGAGGAGGGTTCCTCCCCTACATTCACCTAGGTGGAATTGAAAAGGAAGATAACCCTCCCTAGTATTTGACTAAGCTGAATTGAAGGGAAGAGTGCCCCTCCTTTCTATTAAGCTGGACCAACTTAAAAAGAAGGGTTCCTCTTCTCTCTATTCGATTGGGCTAAATCGAAGAAGGAAGACCCTCCTCATTCAGCCAAGTCATACAGAAAGTTCCAAATCAAAGCATTCGGAGACAAAAGTTGGGATAAGAAATCTCTAGCCAAGTAAGCAACAAAACCTTGGCAAAAATCCATGAATCGGATCAAATAAGGGTGTCCCTTGATAAAGAAAAACAACAAGCAAAGGGACAAACCTTGAAAGGCCAACAATTTATGATACAAAAAAACATAAACGTACTCAAGTCTGCAAATGAAAAGCATCATTGCCATGAATGTTTCAAATACACAATGAGAGATGACAATATTATAACCGAGAGCTACCTCAAAGGTGACAAAAGTGTCCACTTGAAAAAAAAAAAAATCACATCAAGTGAACTAATGATACATCAACTTATCATTAGAAATAAACAAGCTCTAACGATGCAGCATTTCTTTTTGGCAGAGAAATTCTTTTCATTTCTTTGAGGTGAAATCATTTTCACCCAATAGACGAGGGGCTTACCTTTGTCCATAGTGCACCCTCTTCCTTCTCCTTAGGGAGTAACCGTCTTCATTTGGAGAAATGGTTCACTCTTTTCTTAAGGGGCTTCCACTCTTCTGCTTCGGAAGTGCTCTTATCTTATTATTCTAAAAAGATCTCCTCTTCTCCTTTAGAGGGATGCCACGAGGAAAAGGAAGAAAGAAGGTGGATGAACCTTAGCTCTCTACATCTTCCTAAGGGGCCCCAAGACCAATCTCCTACTTGTGACAAAGGATTAGCTTATCGCTATAGGCATATATCCAGATTTCAAAGCTTTCCCAACAAAACTCTTCCAGCCTCTATCAGATCTTGGGCCACCAAAGGTGAAATGATTCTAAAGTGATTCGCCTCTTACAGAATGAAAGTATAGAAGATAAGCTGAACGATCTTGAAAACTCCAACATCATAAGCATAACACTCCACTCTAATCTTCGTATAGTGAGGGCACAATGATGGCCAATAGGGAACATGTCTAGGTGGGGGGCTAGGAGCTCCCTGTGAAACTTCCCAAAGTCAAGGACCAAGTCAGCAGAGGCCAAGGGCTGACCTTAAAGGAGAAAGAGGGAAGCAGGAGGGATCAATGGCCATTTACTCGAACATTGGGCAATTACTTTTTTTACCTTGGGTACTAATTCCAAGGATATAAATGCCCTAAGTTGCACTTACGTACATCTTTTGCACTATTCATGACATAATATATTGACCTCACATACTCAAAAATAGTAAAATTCTCTCAACCATTTCTCCCCGCTTTTTACCTCATCTTTTTTTAAGACTGACTTGAACGTTGGAGGGGGCCTTCCCTAGGAAAAACAACCAAGATTGACATTCATGCAGATCATTGAGGAGAAGGCACGTCAACTTTGCCAGTTAAGCCACATGCCAATAGAAAGTAACTTCAAGCTTCTCTCCCACTCACTCAAGTTTCATCCAAAGTAATGAGCATTTCATAAATTCACTTTTGAGAGTCAAACTCTTGAAGAATATTGATTGAGCTAAATTTAAACCTTAAAGTTTTATTACGAGGGAAAGGAGAACACAAAACATTTAGGTTTCATAAAGGGTCTTTTCTAGTCATATTCCTTTATTAGGGGTGGCAATGTCCTGACTCGAGAAGTCATATCGTTGCTAACAATTATTTAATCAACTCATTATAGGTTAATTATGTGATTATTAAGTTGTGATTTCACATGCTGGCCTCAACTCCTCTCTTTGCTTTGGTCTACACTCCCCAACAATGACATGTTTTGCGGTAATGGTTGTTAGACCTTCACACCCTTTCCTCCCATTTTTCTCTCCCTTTCCTACGATTAGTTACGGATTTCTGCTTTGTGTTGGCTATTTGCTTATTCAATTTTCATTTTATTGATTAGGGTCTTGTTATTTTTATTGATTGTGTTGAGGCCTTACTTAGGACTTATTTCGAGATTTGCTTATTTGGGAAGATATCTCTCGCTTTATTTGCGATTAATGAAAATTGTGGCTTAAGATGTTAAGGTTTAAGATTTGGATTACAGAACCTATGAAGGTTTCTTTTTACATGCTCTTCACTTCTAGAATTTTGGGCATGCATTGAGGTTGTTTGACATGTAAATTGGTTTACACCTTTTAGTTATATTTGTGTGCTATTTATTATTATTTTCTGATGCATTTTTTCTTTTTTTTGTTGGAAGCTATTTTTATCTAATGACATTTGCTATTTTAAAGCTACTATTTTCTTCCACATTATTCTTTGCCAAAGGCTTTAATTAATTAAAAATGTTTCATAATTTTTTTCCTTTTCTTGAACCTCTATTAATTGTTGGGGTAGGGATGCCTACATATTGATTTTCCTAGACCTTTCTAACATGAGACGCATGGTAATGTCCTAATTGTTGTTGTCGTGATGGTTTATTTGACCAATTTGCTTAGTCTTTTATTTTTATTATGAAAGGAATTTAAAATAAGCTTTTATTATTAAACTTAACAATTAACTTGCAACTATATAAAAAACCTCTTTAATTGAATTGAAATTCTAACTACCAGTTTTTCTTTAGTTTTAGTTATAGTAACATTTGTTGTTAATTATTGAACATTAGTTAACCCAAATTTTGGTTTGGTTTAGTTTAGTTTTTGACAAACTGAAAATTCTATTAACCTATTTCAGTCAATTGAAATTCTAGTTAACCAGTTATGATTAGCTCGAGCCAACTATCTAATGATGTTTCTTGTTTTGCTATTATTGAGAGTCTAAAATTCAAATCACCTTTTTTTAGGTGAGTAAGGCCTTGGCACAATGTTACAAAATCCATGCATGGAGTTCACTTCAATCAAGGCCCATGACAATAAGCCCAAATAAAGTTCATCTTTTTAAGAGGAGTAGCTCACTAAACTTATAAATCATGACTTTGCATTGAACTCCCAAAGTGGAACTTTATCCCATGTTCCAAATATTTTCTCCCATACACATGAGTCTCTTCTGAGCCACATCCATACATGTTTCTCTTTGAGTAGAAGCCTTTACTAAGATGCCACTAACAAGAGAATACCCGCACTCAACTCCAGAGATTCCGCTTAATACTCTACACTAAGCCTCCATCCCACCTAGTTTATTCCAGGAGTATCAACAATGTACGGCAGGTGTACCTTTTGGTTGTAGGGTCTTCTGATGGTATCCCCAAAGTTCTCACCCATACCATCTAGCCGTGCTGGAGGAAAATTAAATGTGTTCCCCCTCGATCAACAACCATCTGTCATAACAGCTAGCATGCCCATGGGATCCACCATTCCACATGGTTTTGCCCAGGCAAACGCACCATCGGCTCTGATACTCCATGTTGGATCCAAGAATAGCCACAAGAGCAATTAGTCTCACAACCTAGGAATTAAATGATAGCCACAAGCCAATAATATGTAGAATTAAATGATGAGAACATTAAATAGGGCACCAAATTTGACACGAAAAACCTCCTATGTATAGGAAAAAATCACTTGGCTTATATATCATGGTCTTTCCCATTATACTCCTGATGCAGGACTCCTAGCTCATGTGTGACATCCCAACAATGTCCCCTCACACATGAATATCTTCTAAAGCACATCAACACAAGCTCCACCTCGAATGAAAGTCTTTGCTAAGGTGTCAAGCCATCATCAAGAGCACATCCACACTCTACTCCATGGAGTTCCACATACCACTTGACATGGAGTCTCTGTCAAAGAGTTCGTACACGCCATTGACCCACACTAGTGGAAACATGTTCCTACTTGATTAATACCTACATGTCAGTCAATCTAGCTCATCCATGGAGTCCACTAATCTGCACGTTTCACCCAGCCTAACACACCTCTAACACTAGAGAGTTAGGAAGATCCAAGGCGGGAGTCTACTTCATCCAAGACCCATAATATAACATGTTCAGTTGAGGTTGTGCCCTAAAACTAATTGATAATACGAAGAGTAACCCACTAAACTTAAAAACCATGCATGGTTCTTCTCATTAGATTCCCAATGTGGGACTCCATCTCGTGTGATATCCCAATACATGACTATACTCATTCTTCAATTCTTCCCTTACCGTGAAATGCTATGTTCCAATTTTTTTAAGTATTGATTTTCCTCGTTTACTCATACCTATTTCAATTAATTGCGTCTGTTCTCATCCATCTCATGCTTTCATGGCCGCACCACACATATTACTTTTTTAAGAAAAAAACTATCGAAAAATAATCAATGGCTTGAATCTAACATAAGCTTGAGGGAAAGGCATTAGAAAATGCAAAATAATGGGAGCGTGCTAGTTTTACCTATAAATTGATGGCTGATTCGCATAGACAGAATTCCAGTACATTTTTCTTAATACATAATACAGTAGAATATGCACTGGAACACAAAAGTAGAGTAATTGAGGTGGCAAACATTAACCTAGACTACTCGCGAGAGAGACACATACACACATATGCATCCTTAGATAATAAGCAGAATTAAAAAGTGCCTCCAAATGCCTTCTTGAGCTTCTTAACCTGCTCAGGGTCAAGCACCATGATCTTTTCTGCTAGCTTCGGAGGGAGGTTGCCGCCAAAGAGAGAATTGTCGATGAATTGAAGGCCAGGTTTAGCACTATTCAAGGTAACAAATGCAAGGGCACGAGTTTTACCGACATTGACTTGGAAATGTAGTAGTGATTGTGGGAAGATCATGATATCTCCGACTTTAAGGGTTTTATAGTAGGCAGTGTTATTAGTAGAAATAAACCCAGCAATGATTTTCCCCCTGGCTAAAATGAGAACTTCTGAAGTTCGGTGTGTGTGAAGTGCCACGACACCCCCGGGTTCAAAGTCTAGCCTTGCCATGGCTAGCCCTAGGCCGTTAAAGGCTGCGAACTCAGATGAAAATGCTGGCGTTACAGCACTAGAGTAAATGTTTGAGGTGTTACCGGGAATACCTAGACCTTTGAAAACAAAGTCATCAAAGGTGAGTTTATCGGGATCTTTACAAGAGTACCCTGCTGGGCCACGAGGCAAAGTGTAGTCTGCCACGCAAAAGTCCTCCACTATTGCTTTTGAAAGGGGGGCAAGGAGGAAGAGGGTGAACACAACTACAAAGTTCATCTCTGATTTGTGGTGAAAGTGCTACTGGTACTTGGCTTTTAATTTGTTCGGTGACCTCGTTGTGTCGCTGAGCCAAATGTGTGACTCTATTTATAGGCTGATCGAGGGTAAAAGTAAAAACAAACTAATCCCCTGCCTAACGTAAGAAGACGATGGTAGGGATGTCAATTATTGAGGGTAGAAGTGAAAGAAATGTAATGAAAATTTATCCCTTGAGGAAGGCAAGATAATACAAATGTCAATTGCTTATCTGTCTAATGCTTCTAGGTTCATTTAATCAGACCCTCTTGATGATGTTGCTCAATCATATCTGATGGTAAGTTGCAACTGATATGACTGCATTACTCCCAGATATGACCAATACCTGGCTCTCAGGGCTCTAGGCAGGTACAAGCTCATATCCAGTCTATTCAAATGGTTGGCTTTTGCTACCGTTTTTTCCTGTGATAGCAATTCCATTAACAGTAGTAGGGTCCAAAATAGCAATTCCATTAACTATAGCTAAGTTAAAGATTTCACATAACGACGTCATACTTTTGATTTCTTTTTTTTTGGGGGGAGGATCTTCAGGTATATTATCGACGCCAAGATCCTGTTGGCCTATTTACGAGTAGAATTTTTGCATTACAAAACAAGACTCAAATTTGATACTGTACTTATAGCGAACAAATGTTAAACTACTTAAATCATCATGTGTTGGTTACTTTTGATCTTTAATAAAGCCGTAATTCAATGATTTATAGAATTTAAACAAATTTTCTATTGATAATGTCTAACATTGTCAAGTTGCATATGCATTCATCTCTATCAATCAACAATATTATAGATGGCATAAAACAACTTTAAATATAAGGATTTTTAAATTTTAACAATTTTAACTTTTGGAATTAGTTCTCATAGTGAAAACTTAAGAAGTACCACAAAAGTTTCGACCTCGAGCCAGATTTTTTTTCTCAATAATACATATTAAGGAAAAACTATCGGCTTTACCCCAATTCTAATTACTATTCACTAATTTTTTTTTTTCTCTGTTTAAGTTATCAAAAATAAAGAGGTTAAAAGATCAAAGTATTTTGGTGTTTTTATAAAGAAAAAATTATTAGCAACCAACTCTATAATTTAGATTATTAAAATCTAAAAATTCTAATTGTTATTGGGGATTGTTTTATATTATGCTCATCACTGATGCACACTGATGCCAATGCATGTAGTCAGTAATCATCAGTCAGCTGCAGATTTGAGTTTATCAAAAAATAAAAATGGAAAAAAAAGACCATATGTGATTGACTTTGTGGGGCTTTGTCATGCGATGTCGTTACTCTGGAAAAGATGGACACTGATGCCAGTGCATGTAGTCAGTTGTTCTTGCATGTAAGGACTGATTATTGTAGGTACAGACTCACAGTAAACACTTTCAACCAAGACAAAGGCTGATGTGGGGCAACATGGTTCGTTAGTGTCTGCAATCGAATGATATGGCGATGATGTGCTCTTTTACCGGCTTTAACTTTTAACTAAAGATACAGCCTTTTTCCTCCCTTTTTTGGGTTAACAAGTACCTGGGAATTAACATTTCGTGTTAAGCTTCTGTTTTCACACTGAGGGCGTGTTTGTTAGAGTTAAAAATTATTTTTTAAAAAAATTATTTTTTATATAAAATAATTTTTCATGTAAAATAATTTTCAATTCATATTTTCAATTGTTTGGTAAAAGTAAAAATGAAATTTTTAAAAAATAAGTTTAATTAGCAAAAAATGAGCAAAAAAAGTTAAAAAGAGGCACGTAAGTGGAAAAAAACAATAATAAGTATTTAGAAAAATGAAAATTTATATTTTATTCTTTGGGAAATTATATTACAATAGTGATATTATCCATATCAAAGTTGTGACAATATGTACATTTGTCAATTTTTTTGATCTTACCTACTACCAACGATTTGATGTTAGCAACGCTTATCGATTTTACACTTTCAAATAGGAATCTAAACAAAGAAGAGGAAAAAACCAAGTGAGTTTCTCTATCTTCTTATTACTGACGATAAATTGTAGAGCATTTTGGATTTCCATGAAATCATAGTTGTTAGATTCACCAGCATCGTTATCGGTATCAGCATTGTGATGATACAGTTTCACTAATCTTTAATATACTGCCTTAATTTTCGAACTATATATCAATACCTCAATCTTCGAACCATATGTCGAGAAAATAGATATGGAAGAGAGGAAAATGTGAAACCGTATGAGCATCAATGAAACATAAAATCAACTTACGCTTCATTCAAAGTGAAAATATTTTTTTCATTCTAGGAAATTGATTTTTTCTTGAAAACAAATTTGCCTTCCTTATTTTACCAAGTACCGTAAAATAAGAAAATCATTTTTACCCCTAACAAACACACTCTTAAAAAAAAAAAAAAAAAAAAAAACTTTGAAGGTATAATTAACAAGTCATCTTAAATTAACGAGGACAAAGTCAGAGAATCGGGCTAAGGGGCCAAAATTAATATGTGATCTGCTTTTCTTAAAGCAAATTTATATATGACTTATCAATACAACTGGTAAAAGCAGAACACCATGTCTCCTCTTTTTTGTCATGATGTATAATGCAATTAATGCCTAACAAATCCTCAATGAACAAAAAGTTCTTGATAAAAACATGACATATGTTAATTTCAACTAAAAAATTGAATGCAAACTAATAAAAATCAAAATTAATATGAGAAGTTTGCTTCTTGAACAAACTTCGCAATGTAGGGTCACGCGTTAAAACATGTACGTAGAATATGTGCACCATGACAGCATATGAAAATCAATATTATTCTAATACATATCTAATATATAAAAGGTGACAAATTATACATAGAATATATATGGACAACGAGGTAATTTTAAGGTAAATTCCTTGCCAAAAAATTGTTTATTGTACATCCTTACTTTTTTTCTTTTTTGAGGTAAAGCAGACGGGCTGGTTTCATTAATTAATATAAATCTGTCTCCACCAGCAAGACAATGCTATGCAGGAAAATAGTACGGAATAATTGTTCATCGCCCACCTCGGAGACCATTCTTGCCAATAGATGTGCAAAACCGTTTTCCTCCCTACAGACTTCTTACTTAATGGATTAAACTGGTAAGAATTTCCAGCTTTTAAATAAAAAAGTAAATTCTACTTGCAAAGGCTGAACAATATACAATGAAACAATAATTCCACCTTGCCCATTTTACTCAAGAAATTATAAAATTTCCATTATCTCACAGCAATTTAAAAAAAAAAAAAAGTGCTAAAGTGGAAAATTAAGTACTACAACAGGTAAGTGGTACAATATGATCACATGATATAAGGCCTCGTAGTGGGACTATAACCTATGATTCACGGATATGAAATGATAGAGGATATGTAAATTTTCAAACAACTAGGATACAAACAAAGCATACCCACAACTATTAAAAATTATTAAAAAAAAAACTATTGATTCTATTAAGTAAATTTTTTCTATTTTCTAAAAATATAAAAAAAAAAAAGTGAAGTACATTGAATTGTAAAACTGATTAACTACTCTTATTATTGAAATTTTTTCAAAAAAAACAAATGGATCCTCAACTTTATATTTTTCCAAAGGGAAATAGGTAACTAACTTCTTTGATAAAACATCCATCAGTACAAAGCTCGAGATAGCCATGGAACACACCCTAAGCTAAACCCACTGAACCCCCAAAGGAATGACCCAAGCGGAGCAATAAGCCACAGAGTTCTCATCTCTTTTAACATGTGCCCAATCACAAAACAGAAAACTATTACTAAAGAAGAATAAATCATCTAAAATTAAGCCTAACTCACTCAAATAAAAAGAGGACTTATTCATCCTTTGAATGAGCGACAAACAATCTGACTCATTAATAATCTTTTGGAAAGAACCTTTGCACCAATTGAATCCCGTAAAGAGTTGTCTTAGCCTAAGCAATACTTAGTGTGCATCAAGCTTTGACTCTTCTCATAGCCGCCATCACAACATCCCCTTTCCCACCCCTCGCCACAACTCCATAACGACCCACCCACTGCTGGATTGAGGCATCTACAATGAGCTTGATGATCCCTAGGAGGGGGTTTCCATGCAATACCAGTGACAACCTTGCCCGGGATAGATTTCGCCTTCTTATTTTCCTCAATCGAAAAGGCCTCTCCTGGCAGTCTGTTAGCACACTACACTAACAATAATAGTTCCTTATTCCGACTAAACCAAGCCAGCCACCCATAGTAAGACATATCGAACAAGTCTTTGATGAAGGTGTTTATGCCACACCTTAAGTAATTCTCCAAGGGTACTCACAGTAGATTTAATACTCAAAATCGTATCGTCCAATCCTTCCCATGCATCCCTAATAGTCTCACATTTAAATATGGTATCCCATTGATCTTCACCCCCATTGTGGCAGCATGTACAAGTATCAAATTGAGAGATATGGTGGTGCATAAGCACGGAGTTGGTAGACAAAATTTGAGTACATCAGTTTCACCAAAAGTTTTTGAATTTAGGTATAACTTAGAGTCCCGAATAATTAGCCAAAATTTCTTAAACTCCTATAGATTAATCAAACTCCTAAATAAATAAGTAATTTAACAGATAAAATAGCTCCGTCAGAGGGCCAGCAAATTCACCGGTCCTTGGGGAGTCTCAAACTAAGGGCAATGGATACAATGATTTGTTTATCACTCGTATTGAAAATGTGGTCAATCGACTCCATTTTCCAAGTAGTTGTCATGATCTATTAGCTCGCTAACACTTCTTATGGCATCATCGGTTGGTCTAGGCATAGCAACATATTTACCCTCCTGATCAATTAACCATGCATCCTCCCAAATGTTAATATCAGTGTCGTTACCTACGCGCCAAGCAACACCCTCCTTAAGAAGAGCCTTAGCATACCACACTCCATGCTAAGAGCATCTAGGAGCATATCCTAGTGCTAACTCTAGGAAATTGCTCTTTGGGAAATATTTATCTTGGAGAACTGTACTTAGAAAGAAATCTTCATCTTGTAAAGTTCTCCACCCTTGTTTGGCCAAGAGTGCATCACTGAATATATCAAGCCACCTAAATCTCAACTCGCCTAAACACTTTGGTTTACAAAGATCTTCTCATGCTTTCCAGTGAATTTTTCTCTTGTCATTCACTAACCCCCACCAAAAATGAGCACACGAGTGATGTATGTCCTCAATAATGTGTCCCGAGGGCTTGAAGATACGCGTCAGATAAGTTAGAGTGACTTTGATGACCAATTTGAGAAGAAATTCTTTCCTTGCCCTGGCAAGAAATTTTTCTTTCCACCCCTTCAACTTTTTCCACACTCGATCATTCAGAACACTAAGCACCTCCTTCTTGCTACGGCCTACAATAATAGGTGCACCCAAATACCTGGTATTCTTCTCTACAAGTCTTATACCCAATAGATTTGATAGTTCCTCCCGCTTAGTGTTAATAACCCCTTGCTGGAAAAAAACCTCCAACTTATCAAAATTGACTTTTTGACCCGATGCTTCTTCATATTGGCTAAGAATCTCAACTATCTGCAAGCATTCTCGTAAGGTGGCTCTTGTAAAGCGTAAATTGTCATCAGTAGAAAACATTTGAGAAATTTTAGGTCCAATCCTACTAGTCTTAGCGCCATGAATACTGCCCTCTGAAACTGCCTTATAAAGGAGTCTTGAAAAAGCTTCTGCCACAAGAACAAAGAGGCAGTGGGAAATATGATCACCCTGTCTAAGACCCCTACTAGGTATAACATTTCCACAAACTATATATCCCATTAATAATAAAAGAATAGGATACCAAAGAGATGTAATTCATGATAATATGCACCCAAGATGGATCCAAACCCATTCTAATAAGTAAAGCCTGTAAAAAGCTCCCCTCCACACTATCATAGGGTTTAGTCATATCCAATTTTTCTCATAGTCCCTCTCCTACTTTAGACTTGGACTTCTTGGTGTGGAAGATTTCTGAAGCCACCAGTACATTGTCAGTGATAAACCTTCCTGGCATAAAACTACTCTAATTGTGAGAGACTAGATTGGGTAGTACCAAATTAAGCTTACTAGCCAATGTGTTGGATGCAATTTGGTTTAGAACATTATAGAGACTAATGGGATGGAACTCAATAACACCAACAAGAGTTTTCACTTTTGGCAGAAGAGCAATTAGAGTCTTACTTATGTCAACAGGGAACAAATTACAAGATAAAATAGCCCTAACAAGAGAGATGACATCATCAAGACCCACTATATGTCAATACATTTCATAAAAAAGTACATGCATACTATTAGTGCCCAGAGCCATGGTAGGATGCATATGAAAGATAGCCATCGTAATTTCTTCATCACTGTACATATGAGTCAACCCTACATTTATGTGGTCTGTAACCATGCTAGAAATCCCATGTAAAGACACATCAGTAGGTATAGACACATCACTAACTCTTTCCCTTAGAAGATCCCAAGTAAACCATTTGTTTTAGCCTTCAGGCCAACCATATATTCCCATGAAGTACATAGTCCATTATAGTCCATAGTGTCACTCACAATATAGTTTGCAGTACAAGATATAAGCTGAAAATCCACATCCTCTTTCTAATAAATCATCAACCCCCTAACCGCCCTCTACTATTGACATCAAAAGTGTCTTTTAATCCAAACTTAAGACCCAATCTCTCCATCTTGCAGACTACTAACATCGTCTCAAAGAGGAAGCTGATGTTAAGGCTATGCTTTTTGCTCTAAAACTAGAGTGTTTGAATGACCAGAGGGTTACCACATCCTCTCTATAGTTCCAGCATAGAATTTCCATAATGACTTGCACAGTTTGGCTTTGAAATTTTGATGATGACTTGCATAGTTTGGCTAACACCAACCTCCACATTTGTAACGACTTCTCCTTTCTCTTCTACCACCAATCTAAACTTTTGATCTCTTGCCTTTCCCCTATTTCATATTAGATAATTTCTTCTTAGCAACGTCTCCACTTGTAACATCAATGTTCATATCAAACATTGCACTCTTAGAGTTTGCCAAAGTAATCCCTTCTTGGTCTTCTGTAGCCCAGTCTTAGTCCTTACCCTAGCAGCACTCTACCCAGCTCTCAATTCAAGAAGTTTCTGATGTTCCTCCTTCCACTCCTCCTCCCGCCTTCTTCTTTTGCATTTCGCAAGTGAGCCACATAACCTAGGGCCATATTATAGCTCATGTTCCTGTGCACCAAGGTTATACATACTATAAACTTTGTATATGTGCTCATTAATCTGCAAGCATAGCAAAAATCTAGTAGCTTCATATACTTAAGACTATCCCATTTAGCTTTGATATCAACATTAAGTCTCACCCCCTCCCTTCTTAGAGGTTTTGTGACATCCACGTCAACCCTAGTTTTGAGATACTTTGAAGGAGCAAGAATATTCTCCTCATCAATGTCTACAAAAGCTCTTTACTTTGAGCCTAGGAATTTAGCAAAAGCATATGTCTTTTTCTAGAAGGTCACACACCTTAATACAAAATCTCACACTATTGAGTTCAACTTCAGACGGCTGCCCATCACCTTGCCGCTATTTGAGCAATATTAGGCAATCATCAAATGCCTAGCGCCCCTCATTGAGAACCATTCTTTATCGCCGTGAGCGAAAAACTGGGAAGCAAATAGATGTTTTTCAAGGTCCTGAGTGAGCACTCCTTTTCAAGGTTTCTAAATGTTTTTGAAAGTTGCCTTCATAGCCTCAAGGTTAAATTGATTTTTGGATAGCAATTTACCAACCGAACATAGTGCAATCTGTGGGTCTATTTTCTTCGTAGTCGGTTCATCAAAATCAAGAATCTCTTCTTTACCCTACATCATTTTGGTTTTTGAAATTCTGTCTTCAAAGACCTCTCCATCACTAACCCAGACCCCATACAGATAGCTCTGAGTCTTGTGAGGAGTTCATAGAGTTAACTCTAGGGAGAGCAGATTTTACCAAGTCGGCTATGGAGACAAAAAATGGCACCGTGAACTCTATGCAAGGGTGAGAAACTTTGCACTATTATGGCATTTTAGGGACCTATTAGGGTTACCTAGGGTTCATCTAAAATCGCCACAGAGGAAAGGAGTTCCGTTACTAGCGTATAACTTGATTCTTATCCTAGTAGTTAAGTGTTCAAAATATAAAAATATAAAATTGGTCTTCAACAGTGGTAGATGCCCTTAAAATAGAACTAATAATAAGTTATATTAACTGTTTAGTTTTGTGATCATAGAATTAAGAAAACGAAAGAACAACTTACAACTTCATTGACTATTGTGTTTGAAATGGTCATTCTATGTATCCAACATGCGTGTCCGATAATTTTTTGGGAAGTTTTAAGCCTTTTTCTATATTTATACATCAGATATGATCAAAGGAGTATTAGTGTCATGTGATGTGTCCGAGACATGTCACCCATGAGAAGTGCCATAGCCTCTCACTCAACCTATAATAAATAATTTAAAGGAGTACGAAAATAAGAAGTAAAATTATGAAACTAAAGATAGCTTAAGGGGGCTAAGGAGCCTACCCAAATTAAAAGTCAGCTCATTAATGATTTTATTGCTAGATTCAAATCAATTTAGATAGATACCAGTATTGATATTAAAATGCTTAACCTAGTGTCTGACGAGGATAGTGATATACTCCAACCTATTTAAGCTTCGACAATCCAAGAAGTTGCCTACCAAATGGATAAGTTTAGGGCTCCAGGGCCTGATGGTTTTGGAACTGCTTTCTTCCAACGCCATTGGCATCTTATTGAGAAAGAAGTGTGCATTGCGATTATATCCCTTTTTTAGGGAATGAAAACTCCTCAAATAGGTTAATCATATACTCATAGCATTGATTCTGAAAAGCACTTAACCCTAAAATGGCTAATCAATTTCGACCTATTAGCCACTGTAATACTGTGCACAAGATTGTTTCAAAAATAATCACTAAATATATGTAACCATTTTGGAAAAAGTAATTGACTTTGTCCTAAGTGCATTTGTGCCTAAACGCTCCATGCATGATTATATTGTGCTTGTGCATGAAATCATGAACAAATTCAAAAATATGAAGGGGAAGAAAGCATCGTCAATGCTCCAACTAGATATGGAAAAGGTATATGATGGACTTGAATGCAACATCCTATTATGTAGATTATATAAATTTGGCTTCCATCCCAAATGGGTAGAACTATTAAAGCATCTATATCTACATTTTCTTATTCTATTATTGTGAATGATAATGAATGTGGTTTCTTTTCACCTATGAGAGGCATTAGATAGGGGGATCCCATATCTCTTTACCTATTTATTATCTGTATGGAGGTCTTAACTAAATCCCTTCGGAAGACACCCTAGCGAAAGAAGCGTGGGATTGGAATGAGATCTCTCCTGGGCCTTCCAAACTTCAAAATTTACTTTTTTTTTGATAGCCTTCTTTTTCATAGAACTAACATTGAATTGTCAAGAGCTTAGATTGATTCTAAATAAATTCTATTAAAGTTCGGGTCAACTCATTAATCTTCATAAAT
>JAKOGI010000247.1:472500-492500 GCA_029747015.1 Carnegiea gigantea | reverse complement strand
CCAGTATATGTCTCCATCTCTCCAACTTATCATTAACTTCCTCTCTGATCTCATCAATCAGAACAATGTTATTTGCAAATAACATACACCATGGAAGCTCATCTCGAATCCCTCTTGTAAGTTCATTCATAACTAGCGTGAAGAGAAAATGGCTTAAAGCTGAACCTTGATGCATGCCTATATCAATGTGGAAGTCATTAGTAACTTCTTCTGCCATCCTAACACTCATTTTATCTCCCTCATACATATCCTTAATAACTCGAATATACATATAGGACACTCCTTTCTTTTCTAAGCATCTCCATAATACTTCATGCAGAACTCTATCATATGCTTTTTCCTGGTCAATGAATACCTATGAAGATCTACCTTTCTATCTCTATACAATCTCGTGAGCCTTCTAAGGTGGTAAATCACCTCTGTAGTCGACCTATTGGGCATAAAACTAAATTGGTTCTCTGATATCACAATATCCTTCCTCAATCTTCTCTCAATTACCCGCTCCCATAACTTCATATTGTGACTGAGTAACTTTTTACCTCTATAATTATTACAATCCTGAGTATTACTTTTGTTCTTGTGCAATGGGATGACTGTACTATACCTCCATTTTCTGGGCATCTTAGCAGTCCGAAAAATAACATTGAAAAGCTCGGTTAACCAGTTTAACCCCTCTTTCCCAAACACTTCTACACTTCCATGAGTATCTGGTCTGGCCCCTTTACCTTCCCATTTGCCATCTTCTTTAGGGCCTTTTTAATCTCGTCCTTACTTATAGGTTCACACAATTGAGAAGCAGGTTGTCTCTCACTAGTCTCCCATTCCCTACTCAGAAAATCTCCTAACACTTCGTCATTGAGGAGTTTGGAAAAGTACATTTGCCATCTCTCCTTGATTTCCGCATCCTTAGATAGCATCTTACCATTTTCATCTTTGATGCACTTTACGTGATTCAAATCCCTAGTTCTTCTTTGCCTACCTTTTGCAAGCTTAATGACTTCTTTCTCACCTTCCTAGGTCTCTAGTTTTTGATATAACTTATCATAAGCCGTGGTCTTTGCTACAGCTGTAGCTTTCTTGGCGGCCTTTTTTTGTACCCTCATATCTAACTCTACTAATATTTTTATCTTCATCCATTCCACTGTTCACGAAAACAGCATATGCCTCTTTTTTCTTCTTGACTTTCTCCTTTCCCTCGTTGTTCCACCACCAGGCTCCTTTCATTTTGCAACCACCTCCATTAGAAGTACCTAGGATTTCCTTAGCTGACCTTCTAATACATTCTGCCATTGTATCCCACATTGTATATGCATCCTCTACTTGCTTCCAAGCTCCTTCTTCAGTAATCCTCTTTGATAATTTCATAGCGTTCTCTTTGGTAAGATTCTACCACTTAACTCTAGGGTCCCCGACAATCCTCTTCTTCTACTTTGAACATTTGAACTCCATATCTAACACTAGCCACCTATGCTGAGTTCCTAAATACTTACTTGAAATCACCTTAAAATCCTTACATAGCCTCCTATTGTTCGCCCAAATCAAGAAGTAGTCAATTTGAGTCTTTACAAAGCCACTCTTAAAGGTTACTAAGTGGTCCTCCTTTTTCTTAAAATAGGAGTTTACCACCAACAATTCATAGGTCACTGCAAAGTCTATAATAGAAACTCCTCCGTTGTTTCTCTCCCCATAATCGAAACCTCCATGAGTAGTATCATACCTGCCAGCTTCTGCACTGATATGGCCATTAAAGTCTCCTTTTATGACAAGCTTCTTACTTCGAGGTATATCCTAAATGACTATATCCAAATTCTCTCAGAATTGCTTCTTAATATCCTCTGCTAAATCTATTTAAGGTGTATAAACACTAACCACATTTAGGATATCTAATCCCACCACTACTTTAACAGCCATAATTCGATCACTCTTAAACTTCACTCTAACAACTAAGTCAACCAAATCCTTATCAACCAAAATACTGACTCCATTCCTAGCCCTATTTGACCTCGAGTACCACAACTTATACCCATTGACTTCTCTAGCTTTAGCCCCCATCAATTTAGCCTCTTGAACACAGGCTATATTAATCCTACGTCTATGCAAAGACTTAACTAATTCTTTTGACTTGCCAGTTAGTCACCCAACATTCCAAGATGCTAGATGCAACTTCCGAAAACCATGCTCCCATCCTCACCCTATTTCCTCCGGGAGGACTGGCTAAAGCTACTACATTACTTGCCACTAACTTAAATGAATAACACCCATCAACGCAAAAAATAACTAATAGAGATACTACTACTAATAATAAAATATGTTTGCACTTAATAATAATAATAATAATAATAATAACAATAATAATAATAATAATAATAATAATACCAACTCAACACAATAATAGTAGACAAACAACAATAACCCTGAATAGTACCGAATGATAAAAACTCTAAGCAACCAATGGTACCAACAACTAAAACAACAAAAAAACTCTACGTAACCAACCTATGCACACATAGTAATAATAATACCAACTAGAGGAAAAATACTGATTATGACCCAAAGAAAAGCAACAACAAAATGTTAAAGGTCAGCGGAGGTTATCTAGGATGGAGGTAAATTTAATCAAAAACAAAAATCAAATCTCTTTAAGAAACAAGCATTCACATATTTTTGACTATTTGTTAAGAAAATTTAGTTTAAAAAATTTGTATTGAACAAAGAAATGATCTTAAATACAAAAAAGAAAATATGACTTGAATATTAAGAATACAAGGTATATTATTAGAGTAGGAAATAAACTCGCTCTACTTTTTAAGCAACTAAATAATATAGTTCAACAATTTATTTTTGTCATTTTTTAAAGAGCTATTTATTCTTTAATATTTAAAAATTATTTAAATTACGCACTTGGAATGACATTAGTCTTCATATTTAAAAAAAGTTGAAATCTCATTATCAAATTTGGAAATTATTAGGTTTAAGGGATTTCAATAAACTAAAATAAATTACTCAATTCATTATCTGTAATATTAATAATTTATTGTAGTCTTAAGTATTTCTTAAAAGTGATAATCTATTTTGTCCTTTTACTCTAAAATGTCCTCATTTTTTTCTTTAAACATCAGCTACTTTTTCCTCTCTTTTCTAGGCTAAGAAAGTTCTAATTATTTTTATAATATAGTTTCATATGCAATCCTTAATATTCTCTTACAATAATATTTCGAACATATCTAACATTTAAGACAAATAAAAATATTAGCTAGCTAAGTCTAGTAATTCCAAAATTTATTTTAGTTATGCTTATCTATGTTTAAATTCCTTCATAAGAATATATTTAAAATTATCCTTTAACTCAATTCATTTACTTTATATTACAAGTGTAAACTTAAAAAAAAAAAAATACAAATGTAAACTTTACGTTACAACTTCTTATATATAGTCATTATTATTTTTTTATTGAGTTTAATTATATGGACCCATCAATTGTAGGATATCTTGACATATGTATAAAGCCAGTTGTTGGAAGAATTTTAATTAGCCAACTAAGAAAATATGCTACTTGGAACACAAATATATGTGCAATCAAACTGAGTGAAGAGCACTTTTTTTGACAGAGGGAAGCAAGGACTCATATGCGGGCCATCTTTCCTAAAAAAAGGTGATGTAATACCGTGATTCACAGGCTAGAAAATTCTTCTTTTAATCATTTTTTTGTTTAAAAGCTTTGTACTTTCAAATATGTATCTTCAGTTGTATACATTATAAGCCGAAGTACCATTATTTGATTCTTTTTGTTTATTGCTTCTATTTTCTCTTTTTGTCCCTTATTTTCTTTCTTATTTTTGTGGTTTCCTTTGGCTTCTTCATATCATTTCTTTATGCTTTTGCTTTAGGACTAGAGAAACTTGGAATAACAATTGTATGACTAATTCATAATTAACTTCCATTTTAAAAATATTAATCCTATGTTTGTAATATTTATCTAATTAAATAATCTATATAAATTGCATTTCATGTTCAATATCTCATAAAAGTTCAAGCAGAAAATCCAATGAAGATTGACTAATTTTAACCAATCACCTTTTGAAAGTTAGTTCTCAACATTAAGCTTAATTCTAAATAGATTAACTTTCTTTAAAAAGAAAATTGTAATATGGTGACTGCTAAAATTTTTATTTTTTTATAAAGTTTATATTGATTACGATATACAAATATGAACTTTGCGAAGAAAAAACGAAAATATACGGATGTACAAGACTCAGAGATTTTTGTGACAGAGATAATATACTACGACATAAGTAATTTATAATTTTTCTAATAAGTATGTCTGTGAAAGAACCCAGGTAATGTAAGGGCTTATAATTTGTAAGATTATAATATATTTGTATAAAACTAGTCATTTAACTACTAAGGCCGTGTTTGGCAACAGTATTTTGGATAGTATTTAGTGTTTTGATCAGGTCAATATACTAATTAGTTAATTTTTAGTGTTCGGTAAACTAGTGCTTTGACTAGTATTTTAAGTAGCATTTAGCATTTTAAGTAGCATTTTTGAAAAGCTACTAGTATTAATGTTTGACATTTAAAAGTAACGTTTCATATTTTAGCCAAAAAATATCCTTTAAAAATTTTATCTTTGAAAATTATCTATATCCTTTTATGTCAATTTATATTAGGGGTATTCAAAAATATTCAAAACCAAATACCCGAACCAAAAACCCGATACCTGATCCAAATATTCATGTATCCGAACCGAAATATTCAAAAAATTCGGTTTAGGTACCCGAACCGATAATTTTTTCAGATATTTGATTCGGGTACGGGTCGGTTAATTTACAAATTTGGGTACCCAAAAACCCGATTTTTAAAAAATTTTCTAAATTTTTTTTTTTTGTTTTCAATAACACTAAAACTTTGATGTGTTGCATTGCTTGGTTGAGATGTTTAGCATATTAGTAATTTAGTATTTTGGATTTAGATTGCTTGAGTTCTAATCATTTGGACCATGAGCATGATATGATGCTAAGGTACGATGTTAATGAGCTTCTCGAGGTGTGAAGTAATTGAAATATGATTGTTATGTGATGATGTTGTATGAGATTTTGGTTTTACGGCACAAACAAGAATGGATAATTAGGTATGCATGTGGTTTAGGACATAAACAAGGAGTTGACCCCTTAAGGAAATTACAACAATTATTCAAAAAAGGCGACAAAAAGTTTGGATTAACATGCAACAAAATTGCTTGGCAAAAAAAGAAGGTTCACAAAAATTGGGTTATTGGGTAACCAAAAACCCGAACCGAAATTATCGAGTACCCGATAATTTTCGGTTTGGATATGGTTCGCCATCCGTCCGACCCGAAATTTTGGGTACCCGAACCGAAATCTCTTTTGGTTCAGATATCCGAACCATGAACACCCATCCTTTACATTAATCAGCTAGCATAACAGTTAAATTTACCAAACACATTAGTTTCAACCGCTAGTCTAAATAGCTATCTGTTAACAGCTAAATGAGAAACGCTATCCGCTATCTAAACAGCTATCCGCTACCTGAATTGATATCCGCTATCTAAACAGTTAATTTTGCCGACCATAGCTTAAAATAAACCCATCCACAAAAATGGGATGTCTCATATGTCAGGGAATTTTTAAAAAATGGTAAGTAGTAAATCATTGTTACTATGACATGAAAATGAAAGCAATTTAGAGTAACTTACATTAAAATAAAGAAAAGAAAGGAAACAATAATTATGTTGTAATAGAATATCTACTTCAAAATTGATATATTTTTTTTCCTTAAATGTACTAGTAAAATTTAAACAAAAATTGATTAATATCCTTACATCTTAAAGATATGACACTAATATTACAAAAAATCAAGACGATGCAGGAACATACATGAGCATAGCTGGAAGCCACGTCCTCAAACTCGTCCAATTTAGGTGCTTCACTCCTTCCTTACTTGCGCTGGCTACGTTTCATGCAGAAGTTTCAACAAAAATATAGAACTTGTAAGGATCAATGAGGCCAGCCCATAACCCCTGTGGCCGGAGGATAGCATTGCCGCTGATTTCTAAGCTTTTATTCATAAGTTTAAACATTTAATTGTGATAAAACTCTTTCTTTTTCTCTGTCTCTTTGGTGCAGATCACCACGATTTTTGAATCTTGGTCTAACAGTAGAGAAGCCTTGAAATCTAATCTGCTTGCATATCGAATTTTTAGGTAGATAGTCAATGGACATCTACGTGAGGCATGTCTTACAGTATAAATCACTTTTGAACCTTCAACCGTCAGCATAATCTTTTGACTAAAATGACTCTTAAATAGTGTGAAGTTATATATTGGCTAGACCAACTAAGCAATGTAAGTACAAATAAAGATTTCAAACTCAAAATCAATTGATAATAGATAGAGTATTCATTCATAACAAGTCCACTACTTTTAGCTAGTGTAGGATGAACACTACTTCAGATTCTACGTTGGCGCATTGTGCATGAGCTACTTGCAAGACCTGACACATGTCATGATGAATCATACGGGTAGTAATGACATGATAGGAACCAACAACATTTTGATACCTCAATTTTATGTCAGCTTCGTCTTAATGAACTAATCAATAAGTATACGCCAAACGAGTTCCAGCTAAACACAAAGTCTTAATGAATGGGGTAGCCCAATGCATGTTCAGTGCTATTATTTTCATCAACGTGCAACACTTTCATAACCTAAAAACTTTGAATTTAAACTTTCATTCTCAATTCAAATTGTATAAGTCAGACCCTACTAAAATTTGTAGTGCCTTTGTCTGATTCCTTCTTTTTTTTTCATTGCAGAAAACACACTAGAAAGGTAATATTAACCAACAAGTGATTAAGATGCTCAAAATAATACAAAATTAATCGTTAGTAATGTATTTAATGACCATCTAAGAAGATTATTTTGGAGAAAAATACTTGTCAAATAAGAAGATAAAAATGATACAAGGAAGCATTTGACGAAGTTAAGCAAAATCACATATGGAACGAAGATTATACAAATCATGCTCTTGCAAGCAAAAAATAATACAACAAATCTGCACCCTTCAATCTCTTGCCTTCCTCTTTTACTTATATTCTTTTATGTGTGAAGTACCCTAAGTTCATAACCTTTGCCGTTTGAGTTTTTGCCAGTGGTGAATCCTACTGTTTTCACTGCTTTTGTTTTTCTAATGTCGTTTCATTCAATAAACATTCTTTCTCCTTCCATTGTAGTGTCTCTCTATCTTCTTTGCACAGGTGGAGTTATCTCTTGCCAAAAAGAGCGAACCTAGATAGTTATATGCCATTTTGGCTACTTAAGATTGGGTTATTAATTGATAACAATAGAGATATAAAATGGACATCAAATCTTCAAATTTAGACTGCGATAAAACTAAATCTTTGCAAAGAAAAGACTGCAAAAGTTTTACAAATCTCCCCATCAAAGGCTGTAGCATGAAGTACGTGTAAAGTGAGTGCTCAAAAGTATTTTGAATTAGTCTTCTTCATCCAAAAATTTGTTTTCTCATTTCAGTTCAAATTTTTTTGATTGCGATGGATATTATAAATGTCATATAATTCTTAATTAATAAATTTATCTTTATATTATCAAAATAAATAACAACAACAACAACAACAACAACAACAACAACAACAACAACAATAATAATAATAATAATAATAATAATACAGCAATGTTTTTTTATGAGAATAATACAAGTTAGGTTGTTTATTTTTGTCACTATTAGAGTGAGTTAGGCTGTTCTTACCTCTAGTGTGAGCGAGGTTGTTCTCACCACTAGTGTGAGTTTGAGTCATTTCTATCGCACAATTTATCGTAAATTTGAAAATTTCGAGCGTGAGTTTTTGTGAAGCAGAATTTGGAATTTATTGTATTACATCCATGTTTTCGATTAAGGAATGAGTCAACAATGAAATTTCATATGGTTCTACTATGAAGATATTCCTTTCAAGTGCAATTTACTACGCCCATTGGATATCTACTCCCTGAAGTTATAGTATAATTTGCCGACATTCGAAAAAAACTCATTGGCATTGAAGAATGCGGTTAGTAGCAAGAATACTGCTATAAGTTCAGATTCGGTCGACAGTGTAATTACCATCAACTTTCTGGAAAGAAGGATTCAACTTGGTTTTTTGAATTCACTTTTGTAATAAGATATTCATTATATATGCCGTATCATTTGGTTTTTCATTAATGAAGTATTCATTTTCTTTATTTTAACAATGTTACTAAGCAAATAAGAATACAAAACTTTTTACCATTATTTCAACTATCTGACAACGAACGAGAAATTAGTGCCCGCCCACTTTTCACTACCACCCCCCAAAGAAAGAAAGGGCAAATTCAATTACCAAGATGACATCCACCCACTCTTGGCGGCTAGTTCATTGCCGTCATCCGTTTGATCCTTGACGGGCACCTACTCTTCTCAATGAAAAGGAAAGAGGGAAGGAATGTGGACGAGAGAGGGCTGCCCTCAGATGGAAAGAATCTGGACAAATTAAGGGTTGATTTTAACTCGAATCTGTCGTTTATACTTGGCGTGATTAATCATATCCTTATCATTTCGAGAAGGGCAAAAAAATTTGCACTTTGACGTAACTTACGGATAAGGGGCGTGTTCGAACTACAGCTTTTCTAGAGCTTTCTATTCGATAATTAAATAAGACTAGGGTTATATCCTTGAGGTGCAAAGATATAATTCAAACGTTTTTTAAATATATTAATAACATAATAGATAGTTTCTTTTCGAATAGTAAGAATAAATCAATATGTCAAATTATTTAATTGTCAAAACTTGAGCGTTTTGCTAGATTCTTTTTTTGTCGTAACAACATCTTCTTCATTCTTAATTTGAACTCACTTTTTTATTTCATTTGGTCAGTGTTTCATTGTTAAACGATTATATTTTTAGAAAATAAATTTTATTACTAAATAGTAACGATTATATGACATTGGGTCATTTTAATATATAGAATTGATATTGCATTACAAAACAATTATTTTTTTGAGTTGTCATTGTTTCTTCTTCTTTTTTCATTAAATTATTTTAAATTCCTTTTATATATGTACCATAATTATTTATTTACTATTGTTTGAATATTGTCTAATATATGAGATGTCTTTTCTTTTGTGGGCAAATTTTAGTAAATAAATGGACTAACTTTTTTATTTATTTTAATTTAATAAAAATTATATTATCTTCTTACTAATGACTACATATGATATGTGAAAAGTGCATGCAAGAAGTTTGGCTCATTGTTATTTTAAGTTCAATTAAATATAAATAAGCAATAAAAATGTATCAATTTTAAAAGTAGTAATAATTTCAGAACAATGTAATTATTGTTTTTTTGAGTTATTATTGTTTCTTTTATTTTTTCATTTTAAATCACTTAAAATTTGTTTTGTCTTCACAATAAAATTATTTATTTACAATTTTCTTGTTAAAATTCTCTAATATCTATAACATCTATTTTTATGGGCAAACTTTATGGACCACCTTTTTAATTTATTAATGTAATAAATATTTTATTATAGTATATTAATAAATATATAAGATATGCAGAAAGTCATTTTTTAAAATAAATATAGTATTGCATTAGTTAAACCTTAAATGGACATTTATAATAGCTAATTAATTCTACGTTGTATTACACATGTCATTCTAAGTGGCATGATACATGACACTCATACATCAATTTTATCCAACTTTTAATATATATATATATATATATATATATATCTATCTATATATATATATATATATATATATATATAATGTTGGATGTTTTCAGTAGTACCTTACATAAATGAAGCACGCACTTGTTAAATCAATTTATTATTCCAGTAAACTGTTGTTTGGACATGTATTTCAACTTTCAAGCTATCAAAAATATGAGTTTTTGGTGTTTTGAAGTGGACTCTCGTTTTGTTTTTGGATTCAAAATATTCTTCCTTATATACAGTCATCTAAACTTTTTTTGTGGCATTCAAGGCTTGTTCTTTTCGTTGAAAAATATGGGCTGGTAAATAAGTAAAGTTCGTTAAGATTAACAGAAGTGGATTAAAATAGGCTAAAGTCAGTATTTTTTTAATTGAAGTGGGCTGAAGTAGGTTGACGTGGGTTGAAGTATATTGAATTTTTTTTTGTATGATGGATAGAAGTGGTTTAAAATAGTAGAAAGTGGGTTTAAGTTGGTTTAAGTTGGTTGATGTTAGTATTTTTTTATTAAAAATCGTGAAATAGGTTGATGTGGGTTAATATTGGTTGATATTGATAAATTTGAATTTACCAACGAAAACAAATAGGGTCTTAGTATATAACAATTGATAAATGAAAATTTATAAGTGGGATTGTAAATTCGTTTTTGGAAATGAGAACACATTTAGGGCATCCCCAACCCAAGTTCCATTTTTTGGAACTCAAGCTTGCCACGTTAGCATAAGTTCCACTTGCATTCTATTCAATTTTCCAACCAATGGAACTCATTTCAGGACAATTAAGTACATGGAGCCCACAATTTGAATTTAATTTATTACATTTTATTTTTTATGTTGTGTTTGGGTTTTAACTTTTGTAACATGTGTGAATTTTATTTTTTTTAGAGTTATGAATATTTATTTTGTTGACATAAAATGTATAAATTGATTTTAATTTCCCTCCCTTTTTTTTGCCTTTGTTGTCCAACAAGTTAAAAAAAAAAGTTTGAAAGTACAATTCAATTTAAAACTAACATAAAGAAGGATCGCAATTAAAAATAAATTACAATATGAAGATTAGAAATGTTCCAAAAAATTCATATTTTGGAAATCTATCTTGCTACATCAGTAAAAGTTTCAATTTTTTAGAACTCACATTCCTTCACTTCTCCAACTCATGAAACTCTAACTTAAATTAATCAATAAAATATTTATAATGGACCCATATAATAACATAAAATCTTTTTTTAATAACCTAAATAATATTTTCTAAGAAGGAAAAAAAAGAAAAACAAAAAACATTGCAACTGACCAATAAATGAAGGCACGCAGGGGAGAACGCTCACAAGTTCCTCCCTGCGTAGCATGTGCAAAGCCAAACAATGGGTAGTTGCCAAGTGGCAGTGGGACCCGTGAAAGTGGGACGCAAGTCCTTAGCTGCTAATGCCCTTATGTCTTAAATGTATGCTAACTATAAACATACACCTTCATAATTTAATGTAATGGAGATTTTAAATGTATGCTAACTATAAACATACACCTTCATAATTTAATGTAATGGAGATTTTTTTTACTGTTATTCCTAATCCTCCTCGTACTTACCACCTTCCAACTATAATAAATTTGTGGGAGGAGAGGATTTTTATTTTCAATCCCACAACCTAGGTTAGTTCCATTTCTGTAGGTACAAAACATGGGAATTTTATAACCCCATGGCCTATTCTATTTCCACTCATATGTTACCACATAACTAACACCATTTACAATAATTTATGTAAATAAACTAAACCAACAATTTAAAATACTCTAAGGACTAATTTTTCAGACTAAACCGCTATCTACATACTAACAATTAAATTATAATTGCTTTTGCTTTTTAAAATAACAAAACAATTATTCACTGATCAAACAACTAATTTGCCCTATAAAATCATTTCTAAGTAATTTTTTCTCTGTGTCTCTAGTACTTGGCTTTGAATCCTTGATCATTCATTTCACCATTAAGATGACAGTTATTATATCATACAACCAGTTATATAGAAGTAGTTGTACAATTGGATTTTGGCTCACTAAAAATAGTATATAACTCACTAAAATATTTTAGTGAACTGAGACCCTTTTTTTGGTGAGCTAATAGATATTTTTAATGAGCAAGCATATCCAAATCAATGTGTTTTATATGCTCGAGTTTCGCATAGTAAAAATACTATATAACTTATTAAAATGTGTTATTATATAAAAAAATATATATGATATTGTGCTTATAAAGCTCAATAATTTATAATCTAGCTATCTATATATATATTTTTTTAGTGAGTTATAATATTTATTTAGTGAGTTGTAATACCTCTTTAGTGAGTCATGAAATTCATTTGGGGATGAATATGATTTAGTGATTAATATTAATTATTCATAATAAAAAGGATTGAGCAAACATATAATACATAATTTAAGTGAGCGTATACACATTCTTCTTCATATTCAATGTAGGTTTTTTTTTTTTTTTAGTGAGTTGCATTGTGACTTTTGGTGAGCTATAGTATATGTTTAGTGAGCAATAATTCATATTTACCTTCCAATGTGTTATGATATACCTTCTGATTAACTTAAATGTGATATTGTTTATACGTACAAGAATGGCATACTTGAAAAGTTTCAATAACTTATACTCTTACAATATCTTTTAGTGAGTTATGATATTTATTTAGTGAGTTATGATATATATTTAGTGAGTTATAAAATATATTCATGATCAGTATGATTCAATGAGCAATACTAACTATTCCTAATTAAAATGGGCTTGTAAATAATATAATATACAATTTTAGTGAGCACATACACATTTTTGTTCATATTTTGATGTACGATTCTTTTAATGAGCTGCATTATAACGTTTGTGAGCTATGGTATATTCTTAGTGAGCAATACTTTACATTTATACTCTAATGTGTTAGGATTTTTTTTTTTATTAACTCAAACATAAGATTCTTTATATGTACGAGAATAACATACTTGAAAAGTTTCAATCATTTATACTCTTAATATTTCTTTTAGTGAGCTAAGATCTTTATTTACTGAGCTGTGATCTATAGTTAGTGAGTTAAAAATACTTTTGTGATCAATATGATTTAATGAACATACTAACTATTCCTAATCAAGATGGACAATTAAACAATATAACATATAATTATACATTCTTGTTCATATTTTGAGGCATGAGATTATCTTAGTGAGTTGCCTTATAATTTTTGGTGAGTTATAGTATATATTTAGTAAGCAATACTTCATATATATATAGAGAGAGAGAGACCTTAGTTTAATAGAATGAATAAATAAATAAATAAATAAATTTAAGCAAATGAAGTGTAAATTAATTAATTAATAGCTACATTATTTTTAAAAAAAATTAAAGGAAGATTAGGATGCAAAAAACAAAAAAATAGCACCTTAACATTATGTTTAGACTAACTCAAACCCATGACCTATAGGATGTCAACTAAAGACCTAACCATTGGAGCAATTGTTAATTGTGAATGTTTGTTGTACATTCTAGTATATATAATAAAGACTGGACAAATAAGTGAACCGTCCACCGAATTGTACGTAATAATTTTCGTTAGGATGAACGCCAAGAAGGCACAAAGGGGCAAGCATCTCTAAGTAATTTATTGGAAAAGTTGTTTGATTTTTAAAGCACTTTCTAAATGATTAATTTCTTGTAAGACTTAGACAGATTGAGACTAACAGTTAGGGGTTAAAGCATGCCATTGTTGACGATTCAAAAGTTAATCCAAGACACAAAATTTCACACCAAATGATGTTCTTTAACCGTCGACAATAAAATTCCATTCCCCATAAGATTCTGTTGTATTATTAATCTTAGCCTCTTAGGTTTTTTAATCAATTCTTTCTTGTTTGTCTTATACTTACCTTTAATACGGTAAATAATACAATTAAGTTGAATGTTCAATATTTATAGATATGTTTTGTAAAATTAATCTAAGTTGAATGTTCATATTGATCAAGATATTCTGTATAGTCGCATGCTTGTATATATATACAATGAGCATGCCTATGCTGACTTGTATGATGGTTGTAACAAATATCTAAGAATGTAACTGACTGTAACTAACTGTAACTAACTTCATTTTATACTCCTTAACATCCCCCTCTCAAGGTGGAATCAGTGGAGAATCCAACAATCCCAATCTTGAACATAGAAACTGATGTTGTGCCTCAGCGACGGGCTTGGTAAGAATATCTGCTATCTAATCTTTGGAAGAAACATGAGCTGTGTCTATAAATCCTTCAACAAGCTTGTCCCTGATGTAATGACAGCCAATGCGAATGTGTTTAGTCTTCTCGTGAAACATAGGATTTTTAGCAATGCATTGAGCTGCTTTATTATCACAATACATTGTGATAGGTAAGTTTATTGGAATGTGTAAGTCTTGCAATAGATGAGTTATCCACTCAAGCTCTGAAATGGTGGCTGACATTGACCTATATTCTGCCTCTGCTGAGGACTTTGCCACTGTTTTCAATTTGTTTGCCTTCCAAGACACTAAAGAAGATCCCAAAAATACGCAATATCTAGAGAGAGATCTGGCTGACATTTGACAATTTCCCTAGTCTGCATCACAATGAGCAAGTAGTTGGAAATTATTGCTGCTTGAATAATACAATCCTCTATTGGGTGTACCGTTAAGATACCTCAGAACATGAAGTGCTGCTTGATAGTGTGGGATTCATGGTTGTTGTAAATACTGGCTAAGATGTTGGACTACATAAGAGATATCGAGTCTAGTGATGGTCAAATACAAGAGTCTGCCAATAATCCTCTTGTAGGCTTTTGGATTAGACATAACCTCTCCTGTCTCAGTGGATAGTTTTAATCCCTTAGGTAAGGGAAATCTTGTAGGCTTAGCTCCTGTCAACCCAGCATTCTTTAAAATATCCAATGTATATTTTCTTTGATTCAATAAGGTCCCTGTTAGTGACCTGGAGATTTCAATGCCAAGGAAGAACCGGGCCAAACCAAGGTCTTTAATAGTAAAGGCAGTATCTAAATCTTTCTTGATCATAGCTATACCATCCCGATCATCACTAGGAACTAATAAGTCATCAACATATACCAAAATATATGTGTATTTACCAGCATGTTCCTTGGTAAATAGAGAGTAGTCACTTTTAGATTGCTGAAAACCTTTTGAAGCAAGAAACTTGGTCAATTCTAAGTTCGATTATCTGGAAGCCTGTTTCAGACCATATAAAGATCCCACCAGCTTGCAAACTTAACCAGGACCAGCCTTAAAATATCCTTTAGGACGCAACATATAAACCTCTTCATCAATGAAACCATGCAAGAAAGTATTGTTGATATCCAATTGATGTAAGGGCCAACCTTTTACAGTGGCTAGAGCAATGAAAAGTCTCACGGCGGTGAGTTTAGCAACAGGAGAAAAAGTACGTTTATAATCTTTGTCATTAACTTGTTCAAAACTCCGTATCACTAGCCTTGCTTTACACCTCTCTAAAGACCCATCCGGTCTATATTTGGTTTTGTAAGCCCATTTTGAAGACAATGCTTTGTTCCCTTTAGGTAAGCTAGTTAGTACGCAAGTCCCATTTGTCTAAAGAGCATGCAACTCTTGATCAATTGCCTTTACCCATTCTAAGTACTGCTTTGCCTGTGCATACAAACTGGGTTCAAGGATTTATAGCACTTTTGCAAGTGAGGCCATATAATGTGGTGAAAGATGTGCCAGATCATATATAAGAAATAAGGGGTAAGGATAGGATTTTGTAGAGAAACTAGCAGAGGAATTTGATTGGTCAGAAGGGAATGCAGTTGCAAGGTCAGTAGCAACTATTGATTGTGTTGGAGCATTAGGACATGTGGACTTGACTTGTGTAGGACATATAAAATTTTTTAGCCATGCTGGTGGCCCTCTAGCTCTAATGCATCTCCTAGGAGCTGGAGATGTATGAGAATACTCATGAGCAGATGAAGATTACAAGGATCCCATGGGAGAATGGGAATGAGGAAAATGCTCTTGAGGAGAAATACTAATAGATTCATCAACATGATGATGAGAAATAGGAGTTACAGAATCATTGGAATGAGAAGGAGTGATATGTGAACCAGAATCAATGTATTCACAAGAAATATTAGGAGTATGTTGATGCAAGACAGAAGAAGGGGAAGGAGATGCAGCTTCTGTAGGAATTGTAAGAGGACTCATGAAAGGCAAGATGGAATCAAATTGAGAGTCATCATGTAAGTCACTAGATATGTTTGTCTCTATTTTAAAAGAAAAAATGTGTTCATTGAAAACAACATCCCTGCTGTGAAAAATTTGTTTAGTCTACAAATCATACAATTTGTAACCTTTAAAACCAAAAGTGTATCCAAGTAAAACACACCTCTTTGCTCTGGAATCAAATTTGTCTGTGACACCTAAGTTGGCAGCAAAACAAAAGCATCCTATAGTTCTCAAATCATCATAAGTGGGAAGATTTTCATTAAGCATTTCATATGGACTTTTCCAGTTTAAAATAGCCATGGGTAATTTGTTAGTAATGTGGGTAGCAGACAACACACATTCTCCCCAAAAACTCTTTGGAAAGCCTGCATGAAACCTAATAGCTCTCGCTGTATCTAAAAGATGTCTGTGCTTCCTCTCTGCAACAACATTTTGTTGTGGAGTTTTGACAGTAGATCTTTGTAGTAATGTGCCTTTTGATGTAAAAATTCAAGTAGTTGTTTATTAATAAAATCTGTTCCATTGTCTGTTCTTATCTAAAGAACTTTGGTCTTGTGTTGAGTTTCTACCATGGTGAAAAAATGATAACAGCTGATACAGCTTGTATCTTATCTTGTAGTAACTGTGTCCAGGTGCATCTAGTGAAATCATCCACAAGTGTTAGACAATAATGTGCTCCAGTCACATTGGCAACTCTATAAGGACCCCAAAGATCCATATGAACAAGTTAGAAAGGATGAGTAGTAGAAATATGACTTTTATTGGAAGGTAATCTGTGAAATTTTGCCATGATACAAGTTTCACAAGAGAGAGGACCAGGTAAAAATCCTTACAGAGGGGTATATGTTGCATCTTTGAAAAAGAAGTATAACCTAGCCTAGCATGTAGGACATTCAAAGTACATACTAGCTTATTAGAAAAAGGAGAAGACTAGAATTTGGAACTTCTGTAGGAGAAATATCTATTGAATCTATTCTTTCAGCAGCCAGAATAGAACCAGAATGACATACCACAGCTGGGATTTTGTTTAAAAAGTAAAGTCCACCATCCTTTGCTCCAACACGTACAATCATCCTAGTTGAAAGTTCCTGGAAGAAACACTTGTTAGGGTAAAATATGGCACAAAGATTGTGAGCTGACAGAAATTTACTAACAAATAAAAGATTATATTTGAACGCTGGCACATGCAACACATCATGTAAGGTGATAGCTTGGTTTAAAGGAATTTGTCCTGTTTGTGCGATAGATTTTGAGGTCCCATCAGGTAGTATAACATGGACAGGTTTAGGTAAAGATTTTGTGAAATCAAATGAGACTGAGTTGGAAGTCATATGGTCAGATGCTCTAGTGTCCACAATCTAAGAATCTACCTTACTATACAGTGCATAACAGACACCAGATTGAGAGCTTATAAGAGTGATGCCTGTAAAATTAGCATATACACTCATATGATTTGGTTGTTGTTCTGCAGATTGCTTTTCCTTCATCAGTTTCACCATCTCATGGGCCAAAGCTTGAATCAGACTTGTATCTAGAGTATTTGTTCCACCAGTTTCTTGACTGATTTCAATCTCCTCCGAAGGAGTATCCATTCTAGAAGAAGAATTAATGCTCTGCACATTTGCAATAAATCTGGCAGGTTTCCTAGGCTTAGCACCATTTTTACGTCCTTCATACTAGTCAGGGTACCCTATCAGTTTAAAACACTGATCTCTGGTATGTCCATTCCTTTAATAATAATCACAAAACCTTGGAGTCCTAGGCTTTTTATTGTCTTTTCTGCCCCTTTGATTACTTCTTGCTAGAAAGGCAATTGGTCCAGTGTTAACTTATTCAAGCTGATTACCTGAGATCCTTTTAACATTAGCTGCAACCTCCCTTGTAACCCTTGAATTATTAGTCACCTGCCTTTACTTCTCAACCCTTTGTATCATAGAATAGGCTTTATTTACTAAAGGCAGAGGGTCCATTAATAGAATCTGTCCCCTAACTGCATCATAACTATCATTTAGATGCATTAGAAATTGCATCAACTTTTGCATTTGCTCTAGTTCCAAATTTTTCTTGATTGCTGTGCAAGACATGTTACGAACACAATTGCACACAACATTTTCTGACATGTCACTCAACTCATCCCATAACTTCTTCAATTTGGTGTAATATACTACCACACTATCATTTTCTTGATATAGTTCCTCAATTTCTTGCGGGATTTGATAAAGTAAGGGTTCATTACTTTCACCAAATCGCTCAGTGAGTTCATCCCAAAGTTTATAAGCAAAATTAGCATAAAGGAAAGCACCAGCTAACTCAGGAACAATGGAGTTTAACAACCAACTCACCACCATACTGCTAACCTTAATCCACTGATGATAGGTAGGAGAAGTTGGACCTAGCAAGGTGCATGTTCCATCTATGAAGTCGAGTTTCACCTTGGTTCTCAAAGCGATCTTGACTAACCTACTCCACCTCTGAAAATCTGCACCAGTCAATTTGTTACTGGCTAATTGCATTGCTGGATGATTCGAATTCTGCAAGAACAATGGATCATTGTTGTAGTTTTCTGAATCCATGATTAAACAGATCAAGAAGGAAGGAAGTATGGATCAATTTTCAAATTCTCAAGGACGTTAGTTAGACTGATAGGAGAACACAAGCCAATCAATCGATAATCAAGAAAGATACAAGAAAGGATGTTAGGCTTGATACAGGAAATGAAGAACAATCGAGAATTTAGAAGCCTGAAGCACTGATACCATGCAAAATTGGAGATAGAGAAGGAGAGACAGGGAAGAACATAGTGAGAGAAACAATACAGCTTGAGAGTTGCTCATATTGGTCAAGATATTCTGTACAGTCGCATGCCTGTATATATATACAATGAGCATGCCTATGCTAATTTGTATAGTGGTTGTAACAAATATCTAAGAATGTAACTAACTCTGTAACTAACTATAACTAACTTCATTTCATACTCCTTAGCATGTTTCTACGCTTCGTACATTTAATTTCATTTTTTTTTCAAATTATCTCTCAAATGTCTGGTAGAACTTTACAAATTATACTATCAGTCCAAGCATATTACTTGCTACATATACCCACTTTAATTTTTGACAGAGATAAATAAAAATTTGTTGGGCTAAAACAACATAAGTGCTAAGGTGGAGTGATGGTTTGAGCGTTTGTGTTGTAATGTGAAGGCTGACAGTTCTACACCTAGAAACCATACTTGTTCAAATTATATAATAACTAGCCTTCAAATCCATGCTATGCACGGTTTGTTTTAAAATTTTAGCTAAAATATTTTTAGAAAAATATTATAATTGATTTTATAATTTAAATTTTTAGAAATAATACTATTAACATATTTATAATTTATTTTTTTCTTCATTGAAATAATTAAAAAGACACTATTCGTTATGATTTTAAATCACATATTATTTTAATTTTTACTTTAAATAAAGACTTAATAAATACTTAATAGGACACACATCACAACCGCGTTGTTCGAACTCTCTTTTATATACATAGTAGTGTGTATCCCGTGCTTTGCACGAGTATATGTTGAAATTTTATAGTCTTATTATTTTTTTTCCCTGAATGTTTGCATGCATGCTTTTGGACTTTGAAGTTATTAAAATATCAATAAAATCTTCTACAAACTTAGATTGGAATTTAAGGATTAAACTAACTTTAATAACTGCATTGACATAATTGGACTACAGCTACAAAAAGAAAATGAAAACATATTACTATCAGAAGAAATAGTAAACAGTTTGACTTAATTGGTATTTAAGAAATAGAAATAACTTCAATTCACTACTTCCAGAAAAAGAGAAAGGTAATTATACCTTTATATGCATAAGTCAATACCATCTTTGTACTAATGACTTTTCATTCTTCTAATATTTGCTAACAACACTTCACAAATGTAAATCTCGAATTTAGTTTTTTTTAAAAAAAAGGGAAGAAAGATTATACAAATGTGT